>OZ025255.1:20842089-21442089 GCA_964019135.1 Arenicola marina
TTTAATATGGATTAAATATTTAATACGGATTGCCTAATACGAATTAACATGTATCTGTATTAGCCGTTTCATAAAAGAAAATGTGAGTAGTATTAGTTAATCCTGATTACGCTCTCGCTAATACGAATTATTACGAGTTGGTGGTCATGTTAACTAGTCCAATAGTATTAAATCTGAAGGCGGCCAAAATGCCGTATTCTGACCCGAACCGCCCTGCTGGGCATGCAATCGACAATCGTTGCCATAGCGACACTGCATAGAACAATGAAACATGACGTCACGCACAAAATAATTGTAGTTATAGCTTTAAATGGCCCGCTTACATGCCTAGTTGCCTAGTTGCACGTGCCATGTTTCTTGGCAACGATAAATATGGTCTAAAAAGGCGACTGGCCAACTATATGTGGAAAGGCTTGCGATTTGCGGACGGTCAGTCCCAAAATGCTTTACTTTGGTCGTTGCATGCGGAATTTAAACCAAAGAAGCGGAGACAAGTCAACACCTTGAATTTAAATTCAACTCGTAATAATAGTAATAGCGCGAGTTTTGCATGGCGTTAGGCATTTTATTGGCCCTTCATCAAGCTGTAGCAGCCCTTCATTTTCATTATCCGCCCTCGGCCTTGCGGCCTCGGGCCGATAATCAAAATTGGCGGGCTGCTACAGCTTGATGTCAGGCCAATAAAATTGCCTAACGCCCCGCAAACTCGCGCTATTGTCATATTAACTGCGTCATTTGACTGCATTTACGCGCCTTGTTGACGATTTTATGACGTGATGCATTTATACGCGAAATCACGCATACGCAAGTCGTACACTGACGCAAAGTAGCGACAATCACATGCCTGTAAATACGGCTGAATAATGTGTCAAGTACATATATATGTGCCTTCTACTCGTTCAATAATTCATTACATCAAAGGCGGTCAGATTATAAATGGAAAACAAATTAGTCGTTCCGGTAGAAAGGCCTATAACTTTCTACGAGCAGACTGCGAACAGACTGCCTCCCAAAGTTTCAGACTAAGATTAGGCAAAAGTGCCGCTTCGATTTTGCTGATCTTTCAGCATTTTATATTCATTGGAACAAAGAATCAACCTGGTAAATATAAAAAAAAATTATCGAGCGGTTGTCATCTTATTGCCCATGCAGCGCAACATATGTGAGGCAGTATATTTAACGCACAATCGATCGCTTCGACGAGTTCAATAATAACAGCGATAGGATTTCAACGATGACGCAAAAACTGTCGCTTCGATTATGTTGAACTTTTACCAGTGAGTAGATATTGTTATGAAGAACAGAAGGCCTAAATATTATAGTAATCAGTAATCGAACGAGCAGTTACTGTTTGCTTTCCAGTAAAATAACACTTGCTTACTTTGCCTTTGGTTTAGTCGTCCATGTCCAAGTTTGTTCTTCCGTACTGAACTAAACTGGACCATTTTATGCGACAACTCGAGTGAATTTATTTTCCCAAAATGCGGTCCGACAGTTCTGGTATCATTGACTAGAAGTCAGCTGTTATTCGATTGCATATTATGCCATATGGGCTCCCTTTGCTTTATGACAAAGCCAAGGTATGCACGTAAGGTGCACTCATCATGTTTGCAACATTGTATCGTGGATTTCTTTATTGACGTCATTAGTCATGGAGACACGCACTGACCGCGGTGACTCAGCACACTGTCTCCTTTGTTATCGTCAGTTTTGCGCTTTATTTGGCAATATCCCAGTTGAATCAGTAACCCAGCCCCGAAATCAGGCCGTCATATCTGCTAGGAATGGCCCGTTGCCAGGCGACAAAGCCTTAATACACCTCCGGAGGTGTATTAGTTAATATGGATTAAGTCGGCAAATGTAAGTAGGATTAACTTTTATGAAACGCATAAAAATTCATATCGGTATTAACTAATTCTGATTAGGCCATATCTGTATTACGTAATCCCTAATACAGTTTTATGAAACAGGCCCCGGAGGTGTATTAGTTAATATGGATTAAGTCGGCAAATGTAAGTAGGATTAACTTTTATGAAACGCATAAAAATTCATATCGGTATTAACTAATTCTGATTAGGCCATATCTGTATTACGTAATCCCTAATACAGTTTTATGAAACAGGCCCAGAGCCCTTTTGTGGTGAGCCTTTCCCTCCCGTACGACACTTGTCCATCCCCTCTTTTGGCATGCTAGATCCTCCCAAGAATTTGAATCTATGCCGAAAGCCTTCATGTCACGCAAGCATCATTGCCGGGCCATGCCTGCTGATCTCTCTCGAAGCAGCCCTGCACCAAGACACTTCTACAGCTCAGATTGTATAAATAAACGGCACCCGTACTGGCTACAATTCATAGTTTACTGAAAATATTCCGATTAACTCGTTGATGCCTGGGGCCGTATTCATAATCGCCACTTAGGCTACGCCACTAGACTAGACAGAAGATTTGTCAAGCGATTATCAGATTCAAAATACATAAGTAGTCACCCAAGAAGTGGATTTTCTGAATTAAGAAAGTGCTAACATTATATTGAAGACGATTTCTTGGATCATGAGCACCACCACAACGAGTTGATGAGACTAAGATAAAAACGCACTTTTTGTGAATACGGCCCCTGGTGTCTCGACATCGAGATAAGTGGCAATCTGGAGGGGGAGCGGGAGACGCATGGCAGACGATGTGAATGTTTGGTTTGTCATGGCAGTAAAAGGGCATGGCAGACGATGTGAATGTTTGGTTTGTCATGGCAGTAAAAGGGCATGGCAGACGATGTGAATGCTTGGTTTGGTATGAGTGGGAGATGGCTTGGCAGATGTTTAGGTTTTGTTTGTCATGACCGTGAGAGGGCTTGGCAGACGATGTGAACGCTGTGCTTGTCATGACCGTGAGATGGCTTAGCAAACGATGTGAATCTTTGGCTTGGTATGAGCGCCAGATGGCTAGGCATACGATATGAATGCTTGGTTTCTCATGACCGTAAGAGGGCTTCATAATCGGCGAGCCGGCGACAATTATTGGTTTGGCATTTCGTAAGAGGGTTTGACACACGATGTGACTGCTTGGTTTGTCATTAGCGTGATATGCTTGACAGACGATGTGAATGCTTCGTTTGGTATGACCGTGAGAGGGTATGACAGAGGGGGTGAATAATTGCTTTGTCATGACCGTGAGAGTGCTTGGAAGGCTGCGGGAATATTGGGCTGTCACTGGTGTGAGAAACTGTCTGACACCGTAATCAACGCGGGATGTTAAGACTATATTATGTAGCAAGCTCGCATGTTCATTTCAGTAGGCCTGCTTATATCTATTAAATATTTAAAAAAGGAATACGTTGCATATTATACAAAGTTACGAGTCTTGCAACTCTAGGTCAACATCCAGGAACATTTTGTTACATAATGCACTCATAACAATAAACATAATATATTATTGTACTGTTTATTATTATAATTTGTCATAATGATTAACATAATAATTCATCATTATAATTGCCATGTTAATTCCCCCCCCCCCCACCCCCTCTAAAGTCTAGAACCGCCCCTGACGGGTATGCGAAAGCCAGTTTCGCGCAGACTCTGTCCCGCCAGGATCTTCAGCATCCGCTCATGGCAACAGTACCCGGAATGGATGCCGCGTGCCATTGACCTTGGAGCGGTCACCAAGAGTTGGCGTCCCGTGATTAACTACATCGTTTAACTGTGAAGGGAAACTGTGACCAGTGTTTGCATTGCTGTTGACGTGACAAAGGCAGAAAGACCGACACGGCATTTGCTCCCCAAATTGTATGCGTCAGTGTTAACAATTCGAGGCAAATAATAAGTTGGAGATGTAAAACTAGCAAGATAAAATCTCAGTTTGCGTCGTAGCCATACCGCCTTTCGATTTCGTTGTTTAACCTCTCATCAACGCGGCGATCATTTTAAAAATTGTTATGCCAATATGGCGTCAAGCCACTTAAAAACAATCTACCATAGTTACATTATATTTGTATATATTTTTTGTATAACGAGTTAAGTGCTAATAAGGGCTAATTAGCGTCATGTCCAGGCATTTGGTAATGATTACCCGAGTAATTCTCCATACCATTGTCAATGGTGATTGAAGTCGGTCTCCGTACCATTGTCAATGGTGATTGAAGTCGGTCTCCAGGCCATTGTCAATGGTGATTGAAGTCTGTCTCCAGGCTATTGGTAATGAGTATTATAGTCGGTCAGGTTGCTTTCAGTGTCAATTGGACTCTCATTTGTTGAGCAGTCAAGGTCCTTGTTTTAGAACTAGATTATTTTTTCTTAGACGCCGCATATTTGGCATATGAACAACTCAAATAGAATCGACATAAAACTCAAAGGAAAACATTTTATTTGCCTTCCATGAAGCAGGCGACCCATGCTGGCTCGCGCAGATCAATAACCAGCTCAACACCACAAGCTGGAGATGTAAAACTAGCAAGATAAAACCTCGGTTTATGTCCTGGCCATACCGTTGTTAGCCTTCCATCAACGCCGCGGCCATTTTAAAAATGGTTAGGGTTATACAGTAGTATTTAGTGGCTGCGTCGGCTATAAACGGCGTCCTCGTTTACTTATACAATTAAACAGAGTATATTCGGCATCTCAGTTTTTTGATATCATCGACGTAGTTATTAAAACAGTGTTATAAAAAATATCTTAAGACAACGACAATTAATCACATAAGGTTTGTTCAACGTAGGCCACAGGGAGAAAGGGAACAGAGGAGAGGTTGATGCACGAACCTATTGTAGTCGTCCATCAGACATGGTAATGGAGATGCATCTCAGACCTATCTACCAATTATACCACTAACTAAACAAAGCATTGGAAGACAAATGCATAACATTTTCCATAATTTTAACTTAACCTAATAATTAAAATGTAGTGTTTTTTTCTCTTTTAATTTAAAATTAAGTATTAGCCGCATATGAATAAAAGGACATTTTTTGAAAGGAGCAATCTGATTGTAGGTGTCGCCACGGCAGGTTGCGTCTTTACATACGTGTAACAAATGACTGGTAAGCTCAATGACCGGACGTTCCAACTCAACATTTTCACGAGACGCAAAAATACTTAAAAAACAGTTGATATATATGTACAGGTTATAAATATGACGTTTCAGACATACAACATGAGTAGTACAATTTTGATATGTTAAGGACTAACTCTATGCCACGGCTATCATCAGAATAGGACGATAGAAGCCAAGATTTACTAAATAAAATTTAAAAATACTGCCTTCACATAATACGTTCGCCACGGTATCAAAATCAAAGTAGCCCCAAAGGAGAACGGCCTCACGCAGTACATTGACGTGTAATATTACAAAACTTCAGGAATAAGTGATGGTCATAATGTGTTAGCAAAAAAAGTACAGAGGCCTTTTTCATTGGAATGGCAAGCAACTTAACCCATCAAGTGGAATAAGTACTGATAAGTTGACCTGGAATTCATGGAGTATATCTTAACACTCATTTTAATCTTATGAAGTCCTCATAATGCACGTGAACACACATTAAATGACGCATATTTTAGAGCCGTCAATATAACGTGACGCAGGGGAGAAGTCTTAGCTCTCCCCACCACAAGCCGCCAGATGGCGGCGAGTATTGCACACAAGTTATCCCGCTGGATCTTCGCCTTTACAGTCCTAACATGCAGCTAAAATCGCACTTCGATTACAGTACAAAAAAACCCCGGATGATGGATTTCGAAGAACTCAGCAATCACACACATATATATATATATATATATATAGACACTCAAACAGAAGAGCTGCACAACTTCGTATGATTGTCTTTACATGAATTCGTTGTGGAGATAAATAATTGTGGTCTACTCCGATTTTGGTCCACGTGGTCACCCCAGGGGCTGTGCCGACCACACAGATTGTGGTCTGAGTGGTCACCCCAGGCGCTGTGCCGACCACACAGATTGTGGTCTGAGTGGTCACCCCAGGGGCTGTGCCGACCACACAGATTGTGGTCTGAGTGGTCACCCCAGGCGCTGTGCCGACCACACAGATTGTGGTCTGAGTGGTCACCCCAGGGGCTGTGCCGACCACACAGATTGTGGTCTGAGTGGTCACCCCAGGCGCTGTGCCGACCACACAGATTGTGGTCTGAGTGGTCACCCCAGGCGCTGTGCCGACCACACAGATTGTGGTCTGAGTGGTCACCCCAGGGGCTGTGCCGACCACACAGATTGTGGTCTGAGTGGTCACCCCAGGCGCTGTGCCGACCACACAGATTGTGGTCTGAGTGGTCACCCCAGGCGCTGTGCCGACCACACAGATTGTGGTCTGAGTGGCCACTCGGGGCGCTGTGCAGATAGCTTATTCTCCCAGGTGACTACTCCTCAGGATACAATGTCCAGTAAATTCCCGACGTAAGCACCAAGACTATATCAGTAACTACTGCGCGCAACGAGTCAGCATTGAGCAAGCCCTCCACGGACGATGTATAACGTACTACAAGATAACAATGCTTGAAATGACGTCACTCCCCTGCCACCGACGACGACGCCGCCGGCCCTTGGCGCAGATGACGATTACATCAGAGGCTGCCCTCCTCCAGGAGTTTGTTAAGATCTGCCACCATGTTGGTGAGGAGCTGGTGGTGGGGGCCCGTGGGCTGGAAGAGCGTCTCCAATAGCTGTGGACTGCCGAAGAAACCGAACACGTGGTCTATTCGGCCCATGGACTTCTCCGTCAGGTGGCGCTGGACTAGTTGCTTGAGCAGCGCGCAGCACTCGGAGAGACCCTTCGACAGGTAGGCCTTGTCGAAGGTGAAGTCCACCTCGAAGAAGCTGATTATCGTCATGGCAACCGTGCGAAACTTACGCTTGAACTCCTCGGCTGTTTTCAGCTCCTCCATATTGAACTGGTCATTGCGATACAAGACGCCAATCTTGATCACCGTTTTGATGAGATATTTGATGACCTTTTCGGCTGTCTTCTTATGACTGCTGTAGTCCTTGGCAACCCGGTACAGATTGTCCAGCAGCCGACCGCTGGTCTCGTCGATAAAGACCTTGGCGATCTTTCGCGAGGCCATTCGGCCCGCCATCTTCTTCTGGGCCCGGAGGCCGATACTCTTAGAGTCAAAATGTTCGTTCACTGCAAAGATAAATAAGGTCAATATAATATCGTTGCAACAAACGCATGAGTGCACATGTTATTACTGTCACGAAGGTGTAAATACTGAGACCACGGTGTAACTACCGCCACGATGGTGTAACTACCGCAACGATGGTTTAACTACCGCCACGGTAGTGTAACTACTGCCACGATAGTGTAACTACCGCCACGATGGTGTAACTACTGCCACGATGGTGTAACTACCGCCACGATGGTGTAAATACTGCCAGGATGGTTTAACTACCGCCACGATGGTGTAACTACTGCCACGATAGTGTAACTACCGCCACGATGGTGTAACTACCGCCACGTTGGTGTAACTACCGCCACGTTGGTGTAACTACTGCCACGATGGTGTAACTACCGCCACGTTGGTGTAATTACCGCTAGGATGGTGTAACTACTGCCACGTTGGTGTAACTACCGCCACGATGGTGTAACTACTGCCACGTTGGTGTAACTACCGCCACGTTGGTGTAACTACCGCCACGATGGTGTAACTACCGCCACGTTGGTGTAACTACCGCTAGGATGGTGTAACTACTGCCACGTTGGTGTAACTACCGCCACGATGATGTAACTACTGCCACATTGGTGTAACTACCGCCGGGATGGTGTTACTACTTCCACGATAGTGTAACTACCGCCACGATGGTGTAACTACCGCCACGATGGTGTAACTACTGCCACGATAGTGTAACTACCGCCACGATAGTGTAACTACCGCCACGATAGTGTAACTACCGCCACGATAGTGTAACTACCGCCACGATGGTGTAACTACTGCCACGATGGTGTGACTACCGCCACGATGGTGTAACTACCGCCGCGTTGGTGTAACTACCACCACGATGGTGTAACTACCGCCACGTTGGTGTAACTAACGCCAGGATGGTGTAACTACTGCCACGTTGGTGTAACTACTGCCACGTTGGTGTAACTACTGCCACGATGGTGTAACTACCGCCACGATGGTGTAACTACCGCCACGTTGGTGTAACTACCGCTAGGATGGTGTAACTACTGCCACGTTGGTGTAACTACTGCCACGATGGTGTAACTACTGCCACATTGGTGTAACTACCGCCAGGATGGTGTAACTACTGCCACGATAGTGTAACTACCGCCACGATGGCTTAACTACCGCCACGATGGTGTAACTACTGCCACGATGGTGTAACTACCGCCACGATGGTGTAACTACCGCCACGATGGTGTAACTACTGCCACGATAGTGTAACTACCGCCACGATGGTGTAACTACTGCCACGATGGTGTAACTACTGCCACGTTGGTGTAACTACCGCCACGTTGGTGTAACTACCGCCACGATGGTGTAACTACCGCCACGTTGGTGTAACTACCGCTAGGATGGTGTAACTACTGCCACGTTGGTGTAACTACCGCCACGATGGTGTAACTACTGCCACATTGGTGTAACTACCGCCGGGATGGTGTTACTACTTCCACGATAGTGTAACTAGCGCCACGATGGCGTAACTACTGCCACGATGGTGTAACTACCGCCACGATGGTGTAACTACCGCCACGATGGTGTAACTACTGCCACGATAGTGTAACTACGGCCACGATAGTGTAACTACCGCCACGATGGTGTAACTACTGCCACGATGGTGTGACTACCGCCACGATGGTGTAACTACCGCCGCGTTGGTGTAACTACCGCCACGATGGTGTAACTACCGCCACGTTGGTGTAACTAACGCCAGGATGGTGTAACTACTGCCACGTTGGTGTAACTACTGCCACGATGGTGTAACTACCGCCACGATGGTGTAACTACCGCCACATTGGTGTAACTACCGCCAGGATGGTGTAACTACTGCCACGTTGGTGTAACTACCGCCAGGATGGTGTAACTACTGCCACGATAGTGTAACTACCGCCACGATGGTGTAACTACTGCCACGTTGGTGTAACTACCGCCAGGATGGTGTAACTACCGCCACGTTGGTGTAACTAACGCCAGGATAGTGTAACTACTGCCACGTTGGTGTAACTACCGCCACGTTGGTGTAACTACTGCCACGATGGTGTAACTACCGCCACGATGGTGTAACTACCGCTAGGATGGTGTAACTACCGCCACGTTCGTGTAACTACCGCCACGATGGTGTAACTACTACCACATTGGTGTAACTACCGCCAGGATGGTGTAACTACTGCCACGATAGTGTAACTACCGCCACGATGGTGTAACTACTGCCACGATGGTGTAACTACCGCCACGATGGTGTAACTACCGCCACGATGGTGTAACTACTGCCACGATGGTGTGACTACCGCCACGATGGTGTAACTACCGCCGCGTTGGTGTAACTACCGCCAGGATGGTGTAACTACTGCCACGTTGGTGTAACTACCGCCACGATGGTGTAACTACTGCTACGATGGTGTAACTACCGCCACGATGGTGTAACTGCCGCCACGATGGTTTCACTACCGCCACGATGGTTTCACTACCGCCACGATGGTGTAACTACCGCCGCGTTGGTGTAACTACCGCCAGGATGGTGGAACTACTGCTACGATGGTGTAACTACCGCCACGATAGTGTAACTAAGGCCACGATAGTGTAACTACCGCCACGATGGTGTAACTACTGCCACGATGGTGTAACTACCGCCACGATGGTGTAACTACCGCCACGTTGGTGTAACTAACGCCAGGATGGTGTAACTACTGCCACGTTAGTGTAACTCCCGCCACGTTGGTGTAACTACTGCCACGATGGTGTAACTACCGCCACGTTGGTGTAACTACCGCCACGATGGTGTAACTACTGCCACGTTGGTGTAACTACCGCTAGGATGGTGTAACTACTGCCACGTTGGTGCAACTACCGCCACGATGGTGTAACTACCGCCGCGTTGGTGTAACTACCGCCGCGTTGGTGTAACTACCGCCAGGATGGTGTAACTACTGCCCCGTTGGTGTAACTACCGCCACGGTGGTGTAACTACTGCTACGATGGTGTAACTACCGCCACGATGGTGTAACTACTGCCACGATGGTGTAACTACCGCCACGATGGTGTAACTACCGCCACGATGGTGTAACTACCGCCAGGATGGTGTAACTACCGCCGCGTTGGTGTAACTACCGCCAGGATGGTGTAACTACTGCCACGATGGTGTAACTACGGCCACGATAGTGTAACTACCGCCACGTTGGTGTAACTAACGCCAGGATGGTGTAACTACTGCCACTATGGTGTAACTACTGCCACGATGGTGTACCTACCGCCACGATGGTGTAACTACCGCCGCGCTGGTGTAACCACCGCCAGGATGGTGGAACTACTGCTACGATGGTGTAACTACCGCCACGATAGTGTAACTAAGGCCACGATAGTGTAACTACCGCCACGATGGTGTAACTACTGCCACGATGGTGTAACTACCGCCACGATGGTGTAACTACCGCCACGTTGGTGTAACTAACGCCAGGATGGTGTAACTACTGCCACGTTAGTGTAACTCCCGCCACGTTGGTGTAACTACTGCCACGATGGTGTAACTACCGCCACGTTGGTGTAACTACCGCCACGATGGTGTAACTACTGCCACGTTGGTGTAACTACCGCTAGGATGGTGTAACTACTGCCACGTTGGTGCAACTACCGCCACGATGGTGTAACTACCGCCGCGTTGGTGTAACTACCGCCGCGTTGGTGTAACTACCGCCAGGATGGTGTAACTACTGCCCCGTTGGTGTAACTACCGCCACGGTGGTGTAACTACTGCTACTATGGTGTAACTACCGCCACGATGGTGTAACTACTGCCACGATGGTGTAACTACCGCCACGATGGTGTAACTACCGCCACGATGGTGTAACTACCGCCAGGATGGTGTAACTACCGCCGCGTTGGTGTAACTACCGCCAGGATGGTGTAACTACTGCCACGATGGTGTAACTACGGCCACGATAGTGTAACTACCGCCACGTTGGTGTAACTAACGCCAGGATGGTGTAACTACTGCCACTATGGTGTAACTACTGCCACGATGGTGTACCTACCGCCACGATGGTGTAACTACCGCCGCGCTGGTGTAACTACCGCCAGGATGGTGTAACTACTGCCACGTTGGTGTAACTACTGCTACGATGGTGTAACTACTGCTACGATGGTGTAACTACCGCCACGATAGTGTAACTACCGCCACGATAGTGTAACTACTGCCACGTTGGTGTAACTACTGCCACGATGGTGTAACTACCGCCACGTTGGTGTAACTACCGCCAGGATGGTGTAACTACTGCCACGATGGTGTAACTACTGCCACGAGGGTGTAACTACTGCCACGATAGTGTAACTACCGCCACGTTGGTGTAACTACTGCCACGATGGTGTAACTAGTGCCATGATGGCGTAACTACTGCCACGATGGTGTAACTACCGCCCCGATGGTGTAACTACCGCCACGATGGTGTAACTACCGCCACGATGGTGTAACTACTGCCACATTGGTGTAACTACCACCACGATGGTGTAACTACCGCCACAATGGTGTAAGTACTGCCACGACGGTGTAACTACCGCCATGATGGTGTAACTACCGCCAGGATGGTGTAACTACCGCCACGTTGGTGTAACTACTGCCACGATGGTGTAACTACCGCCACGGTGGTGTAACTACCACCACGATGGTTTAACTACTGCCACGATGATATAACTACAGCCACTATGGTATACCTACGGCCACGATAGTGTAACTACTGCCACGATGGTGTAAGTGCCGCCACGATGGTGTAACTACCGCCACGATGGCGCAATTACAGCCACCCATGTGTACCAGGTACCACCATGGTTTAACTACAGCCAATATGGTGTAACTACAGCCACCATGATATAACTACAGCCACCATGGTATAACTACGGCCAGGCATGTGTATCTGGTACCACCATGGTATAACTACGGCCACCCATGTGTATCTGATACCACCATGGCATAAAACTACAGCCACCATGGTATAACTACGGCCACACATGTGGATCTGGCACCACCATGGTATAACTACGGCCACCCATGTGGATCTGGTACCACCATGACATAACTGCAGCCACCATGGTGTAACTACAGCCACACATGTGGATCTGGCACCACCATGGTATAACTACAGCCACCCATGTGTATCTGTAACACCATGGTATAACTACGGCCACCCATGTGGATCTGGTACCACCATGATATAACTACAGCCACCATGGTATAACTACGGCCACCCATGTGTATCTGGTACCACCATGGTGTAACTGCGGCTACCTATGTGTATCTGGTACCACCATAGTATAACTACAGCCACCCATGTGTATCCGGTACCACCATGGTATAACTACGGCCACCCATGTGTATCTGGTATCACCATGGTATAACTACGGCCAGCTATGTGTATCTGGTACCAGCATGGTATAACTACAGCCACCCATGTGTATCTGGTCACCATGGTATAACTACAGCCACCCATGGGTATCTGGTACCACCATGGTATAACTACGGCCACCCATGTGTATCTGGTACCACCATGGTATAACTACGGCCACCCATGTGCATCTGGTACCAGCATGGTATAACTACGGTCACCCATGTGTATCTGGTACCACCATGGTATAACTACAGCCACTCATGGGTATCTGGTATCACCATGGTATAACTACGGCCACCCATGTGTATCTGTTACCACCATGGTGTAACTACAGTCACAATGGTATAACTACGGGCAGCCATGTGTATCTGGTAACACCATGGTATAGCTACGGCCACCCATGTGTATCTGTTACCACCATGGTATAACTCAAGCCACCATGATATAACTACAGCCACCATGGTATAACTACGGCCACCCATGTGTATCTGGTACCACCATGGTATAACTACGGCTACCCATGTGTATCTGATACCACTATGGCATAACTACAGCCACCATGGTATAACTACGGCCACCCATGTGTATCTGGTACCACCATGGTATAACTACGGCCACCCATGTGTATCTGGTATCACCATGGTGTAACTACAGCCATCATGGGATAACTACGGCTAAGCATGTGTATCTGATACCACCATGGTATAACTAGGGCCACCCATGTGTATCTGGTACCACTCTGGCATAACTACGCTTACCCATGTGTATCTGATACCACCATGGTATAACTACGGCCACCCATGTGTATCTGGTATCACCTTGGTATAACTACGGCCACCCATGTGTAGCTGGTACCACCATGGTATATCTACAGCCACCCATGTGTAGTTGGTAACAACATGGTATAAGTGCGGCTACCCATGTGTATCTGGTATCACCTTGGTATAACTACGGCCACCCATGTGTATCTGGTACCACCACGGTATAACTACGACCATCCATGTGTATCTGGTACCACCATGGTATAACTACGGCCACCCATGTGTATCTGGTACCACCATGGTATAACTACGGCCACCCATGTGTATCTGGTACCACCATGGCATAACTACGGCCACCCATGTGTATCTGGTACCACCATGGTATAACTACGGCCAGCTATGTGTATCTGATACCACCATGGGATAACTACGACTACCCATGTGTATCTGATACCACCATGGTATAACTACAGCCACCCATGTGTATCTGGTACCACCATGGTATAACTACGGCTACCCATGTGTATCTGATACCATCATGGTGTAACTACAGCCACCATGGTATAACTACGGCCACCCATGTGTATCTGGTATCACCATGGTGTAACTACGGCCACCCATGTGTATCTGGTACCACCATGGTATAACTACGGCCACGCATGTGTATCTGATACCACCATGTTATAACTACGACCATCCATGTGTATCTGGTACCACCATGGTATAACTACGGCCACCCATGTGTATCTGATACCACCATGGTATAACTACAGCCACCATGGGATAACTACGGCTACCCATGTGTATCTGATACCACCATGGTATAACTACAGCCACCATGGTATAACTACGGCCACCCATGTGTATCTGGTATCACCTTGGTATAATTACGGCTACCCATGTGTATTTGGTACCACCATGGTATAATTACTACCGCGTAAGGTGCAACTCATTCCACCGTTGGAGAAATGTACACCATCATTCCATCTGGCGCCATCACCTCGTTCTTATGCTTACAAATATATGAATATGTATCTATATATTTTTATATATACATATAAAATAACTGTAACTTACTGTTGTTGTTATGAGAGTCAGCTGACGCCGGCATTTGTAGTTCAAAGAGTTTACGACCAGGCTGACGAGCACGGCGGCCAAAGAGTTGTTCACTGGAGCGCTGTGTTCACGTCGTCTGCGGGTCTTCACACTGCCAGGTGAGAAGAAATAAATGCCTTTCTCTATACATCTTTATGTATATATAGCGGATAACGCTAGGGCGGTCGCAGAGCGGGGACTGGATTCGCAGCGTGTTGTGGTGGTGGTGGGGGTAGGGTCTGCCTGGTAACCACCCCAGAAGCCGCTTAGATGGGGTAGGGTCGCCGGGTGCACGTGGGGGCCACAAGGGGGAGAACTAAATAATAATAATAATAATAATAATAATAATAATAATAATAATAATAATGGTAAAGCGGATAATATATCTATCCCCGAAGTTTGTAATAATCCTAATCGTGTGATATAAAAATGCAATCGGTTTCTCCACGAGAGGGTCCTTGTATCGGTTTTACCTGCCTGCCTGCTATTCGTTCGTAATAAATGAACATATGTAAGCCACTGTGTTGTTCCACTAACACGTGTATAGATATGAAGCGGTTTATGCCATTTAAGTGGTTTATATATAGGATCTCGGCGGTGCCTCTGGCTGGCAGATCGCGTCCCGATAGGGCAAGGCGGTAATAAGCCATAATGACATTGGGGAGGTCTGCTTCATTACCTTACCTGACACAGCCATGAATGGCTTTAGGTCTTCGTGGAGAATTCGGGGGGTTGAGCCCGGGGTGGGGGGGGGGGAGGTGGGTGGTGGAAATGGCGGTCGGTCTGAGCCCAGTGGTTGAGAGTGGGGGGTGGAAATGGCAGTTTGAGCCCAGTGGCTTGAGAGTGGTGGGGGCGGGGGGATGGGGGAGAGCGGGGGGGGGGCTGCCTGTGGCGCTAGGGAACCACCTCCGACCCCACCCTGCCGGGCGTGCGAGCATAACAGGTGGCTGGTCTGTCGAGTGGACGGAGCTGCCGTAGGTGTGATCGGCGCTGTCAACGATTGAGGAGGTTGAGGAGGGCAAACCACGACATTGGAATCATTAAGTCGAGTCGCGAGACCGGTCGTGTAGACTACACGGAATCGAACCGTCCACACCTGATGGGGTGTGGGGGGGGGGGGGGCGGTGTCGTCGCCTGGGACCCCATATTATATGTTATGATGATGTATTAGTTCTGATTAAAGTACTGCTATGACGTCATTCTATTGTCTAAACTGTACATTATTTTTCACGAATGTACTGTTTTAGCGAGCTGATAAATTACGATTGACTCAAGGAGACCAAACAATGTTTCTGTTGAACAATCGTCCTTCTGTTACGAAATCGACCATCGCAGTCAATGCCAATCATGAGCAAAAAGTGAGCTTGTCTGAAATAGGTCACAACCACAATGGATGATGAACTGGAAACTTGACGCCCGACGGAAAGCCCCAGCAAAAACAGATACAAATGTCTCATCAAAACAAGCATAGATCAGAAAATCCACTTTAAAAACTGAATTTGAGATCATATGTAATTCATATGTAAAATACATACTGACATTTCCTTATATCCTATAATCACACTAGAAATCATTTTTCTTTCTCGTGAATCCCACGAAACTCGTTTGCAAAGCATATCCTATCCATCAACAACGCACTGGGTGTAACTTGTGTCAAACAACATGGCAACATCGCTGCGTATCATATCCTTTCAGTATCCAATAATGTGAACCATTGTATCCTATTCCACATTTAAATAACCCTTATCGTCTGTATAAGGACACATAATCCATGCGAAGTAGCCTACGCGCCTTGATGCGAAACACGACTTCATTATTGCAACCTGAAGATGAACTAAACTGACTTGTGGCTGCAGCGTCCGACGTTCTTCCATGTCAGGGCGAACCACTGTTTCAGCTTAGCTCACGTATGACTCAAGTTTACCATTGCTACAACAATACATTTCATGGGTTCTCAGATAGAATATGAACCGACTTCAGTCAGCTATTTTATTGGTTTCGGAAGCGAGAGATGCAATGTACATCTTAAAAGAACTCTCATTCACGCTTCATGGACCACGTGTGGCTCACCGACCGTACTTTAAGTCAGAGAATACCCGTGTAACAGTTCATTCTTGAAAAGATATGTACTCGGCTTGCGCCACGTACATTCTTTTTCAAGAATGTAGTTACATGGGCATTCTCTTTACCAGAACGGTGATAACGTTACTTTCTAAGTAATGGATCATAGACATTAATATGTTAATATTTTTATGGGAATGCACTTTCGAAAGACCAAAACTGAAATGAACAAACTTTTTATTTTATCAAATTAAACTGTGCCACTTAGCTGTCTTCCATGATGGCAGTATTCCAATACAAATGGAACACTACAAATCATAAATCCATACTCCAAATACATGCATATGAACTGCTTCATATGACATAAATAGTCGCAAAAATAACCGAAAGCATAAAAAACCCTCTCAATTTGTGCACAATCTTGGTTTTAATTACTAATTCCCCTCCTCTTACAACCCTAACGCTATTCTCTGACAGGTGCAATGTACAATAGTTCTTTATGTTAATGAGAAAGCAACGAACAACAAGTTATTTCGTGCTAAGAATGATCTTCGTAACTTATTTGTAGATATTTGTTCTTGTATAATTATTATGTATTGATCCCAAACATTTTGCAGTTTCACGGGAATGAAGGAATACAAGTGCTGACGTCCGGAATGACGAGTTATTGGCTTTTATCAGGATTACAATAAAAGTGGGTTCAAGTGAAAAGTGATCACTCATTTTTGTAATGGAACAAAGACAAGTTTAGACAAGGCCTAAAGCACCACCACATTTTTTTTTGCTTTATAGAGATGTGCAATTACTTCTACTGCTAAAAGCTATTTCCGCAGAGGTTATATTAAATTCTATTTAAGCTTTTATTTCAAGGAAGTAACTTGTGCTTTGCCGGCCAAACAATTGTTTTCACCAAATATACAGGGAAATATGGTCTGGTACATATACCGGGATGACGGTACCAACACCGAGCGGTCAACAACAGGACACAGGGGCTGGCGGGGAGGAGTACGGCTGGGGCAGACACGTGGCGGCCAGGCTACGTGGGGTCTGTGCGCACGAAAAGGAAAAATATAGAGAATTGCACAGACAGTGTGAATATCAGAGCTGACAAAGGACAAGAGAAGATACAATACCCGGGGGAAGCGTGATGCAGCAACATGCGGTTACCAAGGGAAGGGAGAGACGGAGGATAGAGAGGGAGGGAGGGAGGGAGAGGAGAGAGTAGGGAGGAAGGAAGAGCGGGGGGCTGGGGCGGCGTTTGCGCATTGTGAAGGTCAGTGGTCGGTACCGGTCGGAGACAAGGCACACAAGGTCAGATTTGTTGACACGAGATCGCCCCCACCCCATCACCCTGACCCCTTCTCCACGGACGGCGGCCTGCCGAGTCTACATCATCCCTATAAGTGAAATGTATTGATATACGCCCGTTATGGAGTCCCATATGATGCCCAGCTTAGAGGCCGCAAGGAAGGGGTGGGCGAGAAAATGAGCGGGCAACCAAGCAACACAACTGGACAAGTATCTCGTTAAGTAGCAGCAGTCGCCGCCGTAAGGGCGTGGTGGAGGTAGGGCGGGGGGGTGGGGGGTGGAGGTCGAGGGGGGGGGGCGCTGCGGTCGCCGCCGTGGGGCGTTGCAGTCGCCGCCGTGGGGCGCTGCCGAGCTGTAGTCGCCGCCGTGGGGTACTGCAGTCGCCGCCGTGGGGCGTTGCAGTCGCCGCCGTGGGGCGCTGCAGTCGCCGCTGTGGGGCGCTGCAGTCGCCGCCGTGGGGCGCTGCAGTCGCCGCCGTGGGGCGCTGTAGTCGCCGTCATCGGACGCCGTTTGGGACCGGCGTTTGGAAGCTCTTCACAGTCAGCGATACCCGATCTCGCCTCACCAGTGGCCCGTATCTAGTTTACTCCAGCATGACCGCCCGCCATTAATCAAGCAAGCGGTCCTGTACCACAGGTGGGACCTGTTACGCCCGTAGCGTTAATTTGGATGGGAGGTTGTGGGTGTGGGTGAGTGGGTTGCGGGTTCAGTATGACGTCCCCACCGAGCGCGACTGGACCTGTTGCTATGGTTACCTCGCCCGACTCGTCCCAATGGAGTTAACCTTTATCTCTCTCTCTCTCTCTCTCTATATATATATATGTATATATGCAATGCACATCCCGCGATAGTGGGCGGGATGACGATACCGACCAACAGCCTCGTTCTGAGTGGGATGGAGCATGCACTTCGATACGCCCTTCCCCTCTTCTCTCCCGCCCCCAGATGGCGCTCGATGCGTGACTCCGCTCATTCATTCAGCCAAACCGTCCAGGAGGCATTCAGTGGCTGAGACACGTTAAATGCTAAGGGCTATCCTGTTGGTCCATGTGATGTTAGAAATCTCGAGACAATCAACAAGTAATTATAGCAGGTTATAACTAGTTCTTGTACATAGTGCCCCTGCCCATCCCTCCCAAGTTACTTGTCGCAGCCCTCACCGTCATCTGTTACTGGGCACTTTTATGTTTATATTTACCGCTTCAGTTCTGCAGCTGTAACAGATTGAGTTTCAGTTCAGTATTACACACTGGCTCAGTTTCGCATTATACAATGCTTCATTTCTGCACGATACACTGGTCCAGTTACTCATGATACACCGGTTCATTTCCGCATTATACACGGGCCCAGTTCCGCATTATATACTGGTCCAGTTCCGCATTATAAACTGGTCTAGTTTTATGTACCGGCACTATACACTGGTCTAGTTCCGCATTATGTACCGGGTCATTGCGGCACTATACACTGATCCAGTTCCGCATACCGGTTCATTGCGGCATTATACACTGGTCCAGTTCCGCATTATGTACCGATTCATTGTGGCACTATACACGGGTCCAGTTCCGCATTATATACCGGTTCATCGCGGCATTATACACGGGTCCAGTTCCTCATTATATACCGGTTCATCGCGACATTATACACTGGTCCAGTTCCGCATTATGTACCGATTCATTGTGGCACTATACACGGGTCCAGTTCCGCATTATATACCGGTTCATCGCGACATTATACACTGGTCCAGTTCCGCATTATACACCGGTTAAGTATCGCATTATACAGAGGTTTACTTCTGAACTGCAGATTTATTCAGTTAGCAATGTAACACTGACTCCACTTTGCACCAAATGAAGCAACTTGTTTGCCAGTGATCACTTTTCTAACAAAGAAAACATGTGAAATACATACATATCGCAGAGCTTAACACACTTACACAACCTGTGAAAGCACACGCGAGACGCTGCGCCCCGTTTTTTGTCTCGAGGTGGAGTAAGCAAACAGCTCTGCCATGCCTGCCGTTTAACGCCATGCAAACTGGCTCAACCACGCCCAATAAGGCAGTAGCCTTCTGTCTAACGTCTAACCCAATCGTGCCTTATGTCTAACGCCTCAACTACTACCTCATTCATACCTTATGTCTAACGTCTAACCCAATCGTGCCTTATGTCTAACGCCTCACCTACTAACCCATTTATACCTTATGTCTAACGTCTAACCCAATCGTGCCTTATGTCTAACGCCTCACCTACTAACCCATTCATACCTTATGTCTAACGTCTAACCCAATCGTGCCTTATGTCTAACGCCTCAACTACTACCCCATTCATACCTTATGTCTAACGTCTAACCCAATCGTGCCTTGTCTAACGCATCAACTACTACCCCATTCATACCTTCTGTTGAACGCCTAACGCTACCGTTTTATTTGGCAGCAAAGAGGGGCCAGCTGCTGCACACACAAAAACTTGCAGCCAATTCGTGAAAATCGGGGACGGCATTCTGCCGGCCCGCCCGAGTGGCTGACAGTTCATGTTCGTAACAGGCTTGGCAGAGGGACAGGGCCCCAGGGATCCTCCTGGGGTCAAGACCCGAGAATACAGCTGCTCTAGGCGAACACGATACGTAATACATGGGAGGCCGCTTATGGACACGTCGTCGGCCGGTGGAATTCCTTACCGACGCTAATCGATAGAGAGAGCGTCTATAAAACGCAACTAACAATTCTATACATGTAGCACGTCAGTTGTAAAAGCGGAAAACTCAATTGGTAGATGTAATGACGGATTGGTGTTGTGGGCAATCTGTTGTGTACAGACATGGACTTAGACGGGCTGAGAAACTGTGTCTGCTGTGGAGTCGGTCACCCATCCTTACCTCAGGCACCATTTCACCGACCCTCACCTCATGTCAGTCTCTCACGCTTACCTCCTCCACCAGTTGATTGTCAGTCACCCATTCTTACCTCTTGTATCAGTTGATTGTCCGTCACCCACCCTTACCTCCTCCACTAGTTGATTGTCAGTCACCCATTCTTACTTCTTCCGTCAGTTGCTTGTCGGTCACCCATCCTTACCTCATCCACCAGTTGACTGCCAGTCACTCACCCTTACGTCCTGTATCAGTTGATTGTCCGTCACCCATCCTTACCTTCTCCACCAGTTGACTGTCTGTCCCCCACCCTTACCTCATGTATCAGTTGATTGTCAGTCACCCTCCCTCACCTCATGTATCAGTTGATTGTTAGTCGCCCACCCTTACCTCATGTATCAGTTGATTATCAGTCACCCACCCTTACCTCATGTATCAGTTGATTATCAGTCACCCACGCTTACCTCATGTATCAGTTGATTATCAGTCACCCACCCTTACCTCATGTATCAGTTGATTGTCAGTCACCCTCCCTCACCTCATGTATCAGTTGATTGTTAGTCGCCCACCCTTACCTCATGTATCAGTTGATTGTCAGTCACTCACCCTTACCTCATGTATCAGTTGATTGTCAGTCACCCACCCTTACCTCCCGTATCAGTTGATTGTCAGTCATCCACCCTTACCTCCTGTATCAGTTGATTGTCAGTCATCCACCCTTACCTCCTCCACCAGTTGATTGTCAGTCACCCACCCTTACTTCCTCTACCAGTTGATTGTCAGTCACCCACCCTTACCTCCTCCACCAGTTAATTGTCAGTCAATCACCCTTACCTCCTCCACCAGTTGATTGTCAGTCAATCACCCTTACCTCCTCCACGAGTTGATTGTCAGTCACCCACCCTTACCTCATGTATCAGTTGATTGTCCGTCACCCAACCTTACCTTTTCCACCAGTTGACTGTCTGTGCCCCACCGTTACCTCCTCCGCCCGTATCTTGTCAGTCACCCACCCTTACCGTTTCCACCAGTCGATTGTGTGCCCCCCCCCCCCGCCCCACTCCCCCGTCAGTTGATTAAGACACTCAGCAAACCCACTTGGCAATGCCAACTGAGCAAAAAATGGCACATCATGTTTTTTATGTTAATAATGATGTATGATAAACAATATAAGGGAGCTTGATCTATTGTAACGAGACTCAAACACAGTGGTAGGTATGTCACCACAAGCATCAGTTTAATTGTACCACAAGGGGTATGCCCGTAACAAGGGTACTGTCAGGTGCGCATGGAACGCCGTCAAACAGGTGGCAATACAGCCGACAGGTGGCCGTACAGACGACAGGTGGCCGTATAGCCGACAGGTGGCCGTGCAGACGACAGCCGATAAGTGGCCGTACAGACGACAGGTGGCCATACAGCCGATCGTACAGGCGACAGGTGGTAATACAGCCGACAGGTGGTCGTACAGACGACAGGTGGCCATACAGCCGACCGTACAGATCACAGGTGGCCGTACAGCCGACAGGTGGGCGTACAGCCGACAAGTGGACGTACAGCCGACAAGTGGCCGTACAGACGACAGGTGGCCGTACAGCCGACCGTACAGATCACAGGTGGCCGTACAGCCGACAGGTGGGCGTACAGCCGACAAGTGGCCGTACAGAGGACAGGTGGCCGTACAGCTGACAGGTGGCCGTACAGCTGACAGGTGGCCGTACAGCCGACCTTACAGCCGACAGGTGGCCGTACAGACGACAGGTGGCCGTATAGCCGACAGGTGGCCGTGCAGACGACAGCCGATAAGTGGCCGTACAGACGACAGGTGGCCATACAGCCGATCGTACAGGCGACAGGTGGTAATACAGCCGACAGGTGGTCGTACAGACGACAGGTGGCCATACAGCCGACCGTACAGATCACAGGTGGCCGTACAGCCGACAGGTGGGCGTACAGCCGACAAGTGGACGTACAGCCGACAAGTGGCCGTACAGACGACAGGTGGCCGTACAGCCGACCGTACAGATCACAGGTGGCCGTACAGCCGACAGGTGGGCGTACAGCCGACAAGTGGCCGTACAGAGGACAGGTGGCCGTACAGCTGACAGGTGGCCGTACAGCTGACAGGTGGCCGTACAGCCGACCTTACAGCCGACAGGTGGCCGTACAGACGACAGGCGGCCATACAGCCGACAAGTGGCCGTACAGAGGACAGTTGGCCGTACAGCCGACAGGTGGGCGTACAGCTGTCAGGTGGCCGTACAGCCGACAGGTGGCCGTACAGACCACAGGTGGCCGTACAGCCGACAGGTGGTCGTACAGCCGATAGGTGGCCGTACAGCCGATATGTGGCCACACAGCCGATGCCGTACAGTCGACAGATGACCTACAGCCGGCAGGTGGCAGTACAGCCGACAGGTGGCCGTACAGCCAACAGGTGGCCGTACAGACGACAGGTGGTCATACAGCCGATAGTTGGCCGTACAGACGACAGGTGGCCGTACAGCCAACATGTGGCCGTACAGCCGATAGGTGGTCGTACAGCCGACAAGTGGCCGTACAGCCGGCAGTACAGTCGACAAATGACCGTACAGCCGATAGGTGGTCGTACAGCCGACAAGTGGCCGTACAGACGACAGGTGGCCATACAGCCGACCGTACAGCCGACAGGTGGCCGTACAGCCGATAGGTGGTCGTACAGCCGACAAGTGGCCGTACAGCCGGCAGTACAGTCGACAAATGACCGTACAGCCGATAGGTGGTCGTACAGCCGACAAGTGGCCGTACAGACGACAGGTGGCCGTACAGTCGACCGTACAGATAGCAGGTGGCTGTACAGCCGATAGGTGGCCCTACAACCGATAGGTGGTCATACAGCCGATAGGTGGCCGTACAGTCGACAGATGACCGTACAGCCGATAGGTGGCCGTACAGCCGACAGGTGGCCGTACAGCCGATAAGTGGCCATACAGCCGACAGGTGGCCTTACAGCCGATAGGTGGCCGTACAGCCGATAGGTGGCCGTACAGTTGGCAGATGACCATACAGCCGATAGGTGGTCGTACAGCCGACAACTGGCCGTACAGACGACAGGTGGCCGTACAGTCGACCGTACAGCTAACAGGTGGCTGTACAGCCGACAGGGGGCCGTGCAGCCCACCGTAGAGCCGACAGGTGGCCTTACAGCAGACAGTACTCGCTAAAAGATGCCACAGTGATCCTTACTACTGAACTTGTAGATATCAAGGCTGGCCCTATATGCTCAAGAGACTCAAGCTTGATGTACCAAAGATAAATCATCCCCCTATACTATATATACATATATGAAGCAAGAAAGAAAATATTGCAATAACTTTCTGAGACTGATAGATCGAAGTCTTACTTCCGAGTTTTCATAATCTTTTAAGCATCCCATCACAAAACAAACCTATAAATAAGTTACTAATAGTTAAATGAAAAAAATAAATTGCGATATGAATGCAGGTTCACTGATTATTAAAGCTGCTTATACGTAAATTTTGTACTTAGATTCTACATTATTAATTTTTTAGGAAATATTTTGGCAAAATGTTCTGGACAGAGAAGCTTATTCTGACTTTGGCGCAAGTGCCCCCAGGCAAGCCCGCTTTCTAGGGGCACAACAGTGTCCATGCTAAGTTCTTTAGACGCCAGTCGGGAATCGACTGTAGCTTTGATCATAATGTGTACGCGTACAATCATAGTGTTTATATATTCTACATACCTTGTTCTATCTTCTGACATCAAGAAAGTGTGTCAACACTAGTTGTTTCGGTTATATTTTCGCGAAGAAATGTTAGAGCATACGTCTTTTCCCGACCAACCGCCATGCATATGCAGCGCTACCTGGCGAGTCCCGCCACCATTTGAACCATTCGTAGCCTGGGTCCCAGACTTTGTAACCGTGAATTACCTGTGACAGAGGGCGCTGCCGTTGTCCTTAAGTTCAAACTGAGCATCTGACAACGCCCTCTAGCGGAGAGTCATATGCTAACGGGGCAGAGGAACCAAGCTGCATTCACAGATACCGGCATTCACCCAAAACAAATATGGCGGACGGTTGGACGGGAAAAGTCATGTGCTCCAACATTTCTTCGCGAAAATATAACCGAAACAACCTAGTGTTGACACACTTTCTTGATGTCAGAAGAGAAAACAAAGTATATAGAATACGTAAACACTATGATTAAACGCGCACACATTATGATAAAGGCTACAGTCGATTCCCGACTGGCGTCTAAAGAACTTTGCATGGACAACGTTGTGCCCCTAGAAAGCAGGCTTGCCTGGGGACACTTGCGCCAAATTCTGACTATAATAGTATAGATGTTAACTTGATGAGAGATAGATATGACATCATATATTAAAAAGGTAAAAAATTGCTATAATGTATAATAAATTTAGATGGTATAACTTAGTACACAATAGAAGCTACACTTTTCCACATAATTAAAATGCACTAATTTGATCAAAAAAGGGGCTTAACATGTTCACTTGCATACATACAATATAGATCTAGATCTATGTATACTTATATGCTAAGAATACTGGAACTTTAACATTTCATTCACCAGTTAGATAGTCTTTGTTATGACATCTAGGTAAAGTGGATTAAAATTTGCATAAAAAAGGGCTGGAAACCTAGAAAGCCCCCCCCCCCCCCCCCCCCCCACACACACACTTCTCCCTTTCGCGGATCTGCCAGTACACTTCCATGTTTGCATCTACACTACAGGCTCACGATAACTGCGAGCAGCTCCATCGTTAACACGTAACCTGGTAACACCTGCTCGCAAGACTTCCAACAACCAACATTTCGTGCCGTTCCCTTCTCGCAGAACACAAAAAGTAAAACACAATTAGCCGATACAGGTTGTTTGTAAACAGTGGATGGCATTCATAACAACACCAACAAGGTGGAGCAAATATAACTAGCAAAATTGATTTATGGCTACGTTCATGCGTCATGCCGAAGCTCGACGGTGTGACAACTGTTGAACTTGCTGAGTGACAATCATGCAGTGACACCCGCTCATGGTGACACCTGTCTAAAAGTTTTGAAAGCTCCCTTCACTTCAAAGTTATAAGCACTTACCGCAGTTGGCTATTTCGATATCTTAGGTCACTAGAAAGCGACAACTGTCTCTCTTATTCGATTCATCCGATGACACCATATGTGACACAATTCTGGAAGATGTAAATTGAGTTTCAAGTGGAAGTTAGATCGCTGGTCGAACTCCTCCAACTGCTCAACCCTCTACCCGCCATACGCATACCGCGGGACTTATTTGTACTGCGTGACGTCACATCACACTTGCAGCCAACAGGCTGGGCGAGTCCATTCCTGTTTTACGCTCAGGGGGGTTTCTCAGTCACCCATCCCTATTGTGCAATAATAGGTCGTATGACGGTCAATAGTCGCGCACTGACAATTTTCGCCGTCGCCAATTGTCGTAACAGTTTGTAAACTCCGTGACCTTCCTATCCGGCTCTCTGACCCCTCTTTAAGACCCATGTTGGATATGTTTCTGTCTGGCTCTCTGCTTTCTCAATCACCCGGGGAATCACCTAGTGGATTCGAACAGCCTATATAAACATAGTTAAAGACCAACATGGTAAAAGAAAATGGGTGACTCAAGTCAAAGATTTATTATATAAATATGGCTTTGGGATCGTGTTCTTAGGCCAGGAAGTTGGTGATGTAAATATGTTCATAAAAGAATTTGTTCAAAGAATGAAAGACTGTGCCCAACAAGATTGGAACAGCGAAGTTAAGGACAGCAGTAAATTTAAGACTTATATGCCTTGTTCAAGACTCTTCTGGAACCAGAGAAATATTTATATTGTATAAACCTTACGAAATTTCGAAAAGCACTTTCAAAAGACCATCGTTTATCCATCGAAACCGGTAAGAGACTATGGTAAATATATCCAGAGACGAAAGATATTGCCAACATTGTAGCCGTAAAGGTATATTTTATGTCGAAGACGAATTTCACTTTGTGTGCATATATGATCTGTATATCGACATTCGCAAGAAATACTTACCCTAGCTGGATCAGAAATTATTGCATTTCAGACTTCATATTTCTAATAAATTCGAGAAATGACGAAATACTTTATCAGCCGCATGGGTCAATTTATATATTATGCAGGGAGATTAATGGAAACAATTCAAATTTAACTGGTTTATACAGGGACAAAGAAGAGCAATTGCGTTTGTACATATGTGTTTTGTACCAATTTAGTGCAATAAACTTATTATTATATATAGTTGAAATATAGTTGAGGGACGATTTCTGTGTTGCCTTTTTTTTCGAGAAGGAAACAAAATATACGATGCTTGAACTGCACTAATATTACATTGAACCACTTCGCTACAGTTTCGAGTCAGTCATAATTTCTACACTGCTGGGTGACTATGAGAGAAATAAAACCTATATATGTGTGTGTGTGTGGGGGGGGGGTCGCCAGGGTACTCCTCACATACAAAGGAAAGGCGGATACATGATGCTAAATTGACGATTTCCAGATTCACGTTTATTTAATATTAAAATTCCCAGCACCCGATTAATGAAAATCCTTGATCATGGTGGTCGGCTGATACCCCATTCCCAGTTCACGAAGAATTATTTTCCTCATTTCCTCATTAAAATGAAAAGCCCAATGAATTGCTCCCCCCCCCCCCCGCCCACATGTACATTTGTAACAAAACAGTATATGCTTATTGTACTAAACGGTCGCAGGCCTATAGTACATAGATAAGACTTACATAATTCAGTATAAATCAACATCCGAGGTTGGGGGGGGGGGGGGGCACTACACTAGTTTGGTATACACATATGCGTCGCCCAAATGACCCATTTTTTCGCCTTTTTTTCAGTCCCAGAAGCAGAAATCTGCCAAGCCTCTCGATGTGCCCATCGATGTGACTGAATTATTTTTCAAGATTTTAGCTTTTCACTATATATATTCCAGTTGATATCGAAAGTGTTCAAATAATTAACTTCCGTGTACTTTACCATGACTGTCAGTGTACGCTGTTTTGTACGCCTTTTCTGACCAAATAGTGTTAAAAACAAAAACCTCGCACTTTTCTCTCGTTCTCCACATGCCCTAACTCTATATATGGCATGGGGCACTACCAGTAGGCCATAAGATCTGGCTGAAGGGCGTATTTAGTTTTCCATGTAAATGTGGGGCCCTAGCTGGTGTCTGGGTCAGCAGTCATACTTGTGACTAACGAAGCAGGTAGAGGTTGAGGGACTTGCCGCGTATTTAAAAAAAAAAAAGGTGGCGGCCTCTGTCTAGGTGGAGGCAATTCTGGAGTCTATGTGACCACTTATCTTAATTTGTCTGGTCAGGTATACAGAAGAGATCATTCACATAACCATATCTTAATGGGTGACTGATTTAAAATAACGTTGTTTTATACAGAAGGGCCTCGAGAGGGCGCGGTTGGGAATGAGCACCTTTGTGGGTTCGTCCAGGTGCTTGACGCTCCAACGCAATAAATGAATCGTTTCTGTTTGTTTCTGTTTCCGCAGCGGTTGTTCCGAGGTACCGGGGAAGCGTGAAGCGATATTCACAACTTTACCAGATAGGAAGCATATTAAAACACGCAAGTTGAATCCCAGTGTCGCAAGCAACTGATCAAGATGTCGAAGAGAAGGGCATATAGCGATAGTAGTGACGAAGACACCGGTAAGTGCGATAAGTGAAAATATTGTTGAGCGATAATTGCGGAAATTTACGTCTTTTTGCGGCAACAACAAATTTTGCCGTGGCAAGTTGGTGATTAATTTGGCCGTCAGGTTTTCCTATAACTTACTTGAATTTTGTGTATTAATGTGGATGAGTTGATTATTGAATTGGATCATTGTGTTTGTGTTTTTTTTGTGTTGAATGCTTTTGTAATTTGTACCAGTGCTGGAGGGCCAAAGTACAGAATACACATACATACTTAAATTTTGATTGGCCATTTAGTAACACAAGCCTCATGCCTATACATGTGCTGCAAATGTAATATACATAGAGTTTAATACATGTGCAATATATGATATTTGTAATCTGAGACCAAATGCAATGGATATAGAAGGGAGGGGCCTCAGGCCCAGTCAGGGTGGGTACAGGGGTTGCGCCATTTGGATATACTAAACACTGCTAAAAGTCTTACAACAACAAAAAGCAAGATGGCAGCCCAGCAGTAGCAGTTCTAGCATTCTAGAATCTGTCTGTATTAAATAATTTATATACACCATGGCTGCAGACTACCTAGCCGCTGATTAATTTGGCTAAGGGGGTGAGGGTGGCGGGGGTAGTGGTTGGGGAGGTATGTTTCCACTTTAACTGTGGTCTATTTTGACCACTGGTGACCTTCCATTGCTCACCTCAGCTGCCATATTTTAACTGATTAATGATTAATTACAGCCAGCTATTTCAATCCTTCTTCACCAGGGCATGACTCAATCTACCCCCTTAAACATTAACCACCAAACACCCCACACCAGGCCCAACACATTTTCACCTTCCAACCCCACTGGCGGTCAAAACATCCTGTAGTGAAAATGGGCATTAACCTTTGGGAGTATTTGGTGTGGGGGCTTTGTTGTTCAGTTGATTGTGGGGTGGAGTCGATGACTAAAGGATTAAGATAAGCTGGCTGCCGTTACAATATGGCACATCACATCTTTATAATAAGTAATGATGCAAGAGAAGTCAGGTCTTCCACTTGGCGTAAATGCCCCCAGGCAAGTCAGTTTTTCTAGGGGCCCAACAGTGTCAATGTTAAAATCCTTAGATATTAGTAGGGAATCGACTGTAGCTTTTATTATAATATGTATGTATACAATCATAGTGCTTACATATTAGATACATACCTTATTCTATCTTCCGATATTGAGAAAGCATGTCAACACTAGGTTGTTTCAATTATATTTTCATGAAGAAATGTTAGAGCATTCATCTTTTCCTGAATATAAGATATTCAGAAATTGAATATAGGCGCAGATGGCAGATATGATAGCTGAATTTGATGAGAGATGCATTCTTTATCAAGTTTGTCTCCTCTGAGCAGCTGCGATGGATGAAAGCTTGATGGTTGCTGGTGATCTTAGAAATATATATTAGGTATATGTTTAATATATATGCAATTATGCTCTTCGAGCATGTAAGTTGTAATACCGGTAAGAAGTAAAACTATCTTTGTGAATTTATTACTTTTAGAGAGGCGTAAGAAAAGGCAGCGCACAACTGAAGCTGTTGATATTGAAGACAGACTAGAGTCTCTGATTGTAAGAGTTGGTGAAAAGGTAAGTCCATATTTTAATTACTGGTATTACTGGTAAATAGAGAATGGATAATTGAATTAACAAGGTACCCTCTATAGCAAAGTAATAATAATACTTGACCTTAGACTGTTTATTGGAAAGATGTCTCATGCTGTAATACTGGTACTGGTTACAAACCAGTATTATGCAGTTTCTAGACAATGTATAAAAACCAAAGATATGTTGTATACATGTGTACTCATTTGTTATGTGACAATTTGTAGATTTTTCTGGATGATTTTGTATTTTACAGAGTACATCTTCACTGGAAAGTAACCTCGAAGGTCTCGCCAGTGTGTTGGAGGAGGACTTACACAATTACAAGCAAAAGATATTGAAAATCCTTTGCCAATGGTAACCTATGCTTGAAATATCATATGCTTAAAACCGGCTAGACAGGTGCGCGGGAGCAACGCTTGTGTAATTTTTGTGAAGGAGGTGTCTGTCCATAGCTTCATGCCCAGAGAAACAATGGTATCACATCTGTGTTTTCTATCTGACATGATAAATGACAATACATGAATACCATGCCAATTTTTTCAGTGTGATCGACATGCCAGAGAAGTTGACAGTGTACACCACGCTAGTTGGTCTTCTGAATGCCAAGAATTACAATGCTGGAGGCGAGGTACATATCAGGCTTTTATGCGTCATATTGCCTCAGTGATGATAAGCTGGCCGGCCTGGTAGCTCAGTCGGCTAAAACGCTCGCATTGAGTGCTCTGGTCACTGGAGAGCCTAATAAGTCGTGGATCGATGGTTCGAGCCCCGCTGTGGCCATGTCTGTGTGATCGCAGGATAAAGATCCCATGATTTTCTTCGCATATCTATATCATAGCTATATCATTTATGTAGAAACTTATAACAAAAAGGAATGTTCAATGTTTACTATAGATGCATATTGTACCCGATTTTTATGTTTTTATTTATTTTTTAAAATTGTATTGTTATACTTGTTACTGCAAACACTCTTTCATATGTTTGCAGTTTGTGGAAATGCTTGTCCGAAATTTGAAGGAGGCATTAAAGACATACGAATTTGAGAAGGGAAGAATCATGGTATGGCCACATTGATCCTCAATATTCATAGGAGTCATGTTTGTTATAAAATAATTCTTCTTATTTACTAGGTAAGATAATATTAACTACCTTTGCCAATTGTAATCTATGTTTGATTATATTTTACCATTAAAAGCGGCAAAAAGGTTACAGGTGGGTGGGAGCAACCCAAGTGATTGTACATGCCAAGGTATCCATAGCTTCATACCCAAAGAAACAATTTAGTTGCTACAATATATGCATTCAATAAGTAATAATATGTTGATAACAATTAGTAAAACAGAGCAAACGTTTTATATTCTGTAAATAAAATTGCTTAATAAATTACCCTTGTAATTTCCTAACTTTGTTCCAGATACGTTTCTTGGCTGACTTGGTGAACTGCCGTGTCATCGTGGCCGCATCACTCCTGCTGCTCTTCGACAGCTTTGTGGAGGTGGCCATGGAAGACAACATACCACAGGTAGGCGTTTATGCACTCTTTGCTGAACAAAGGCAGATTTGTTATAAGACCTCTTCATTTGTACTTTAATTTGTGAAAGCTAATTTACTGGGGAGTAAGATTAAGGATTGAACGTTATTGAATGTTGACAGCGGAATAATATAGATATGCTAGTGGCTTTTAGTATGTAAAGTTGATATTCCGTGTGAAATTCTGGAAGACATATACATGTATTTATCTGCATAATTACTTCAACTGAGCATAATTGCTTTTGAACAATGGCCAACATTAAAGACAGTATAAGGCAGTAACTAAAGCCTACCGGGTATATTTCAGACGTTAAGATCTGTATTGGTATTTCATAATGGAAAGGAAATATGCATATATTGGAACTACTGGTGTTTGTCATAAAACTTAAATTATTCATTGTGATCTCTGCTTCAGGTTAGGGCTGATTGGTACGTGTACGCGGTCCTGTCTGCTTTGCCGTGGGTGGCCAGGGAATTGCTGGAGAAGAAGGAACAAGAGTTCAACAGATTACTCACAACCATTGAGACATATATCGGGTAGGTACTTTCCACATGGGATAAGGGTTCATGGATTCTAACATGGGACAGGTGTGCCACCGCTTAATGACCAATATTGATACATACATACATGGGACAGGTGTGCCACCGCCTAGTGACCAATATTGATACATGGGACAGGTGTGCCAACACCTAATGACCAATATTGATACATACATGGGATAGGTGTGCCACCGCCTAATGACCAATATTGATACATACATGGGACAGGTGTGTCACCGCCTAAAAACCAATATTGACAAACATATGGCAGGTGTTTGACTGAATACCACTATAGATACGTACACATATCATGATAACAGTAGTTAATCTGGTCCTTGCTTCAACTATGCATTTTGGTCGCCATATTTGGAGAGGGGTGCTTGAGAAATTTCTTAAATTTGTATCTAATTGTCTTCTTTTTTTCACTTTTAAATTTCACAAGCCGACTTGCTTGACCAAAATTTAAAATATTATGTTACATGTATTATGTATAGGAGATTAGGCAGTTTATTTTATGTTAAAAACGATGATAATGTTGTGATAGCGTTGGCATTATAAACCTATTCAACCTGAATGTGATCTTTCAGAAAGCGCCAGAAGATCCACGTGCAGGCGCTGAGGGTTTGGGCCTCGGACGATCCCCACCCTCAGGAGGAGGTAAGTGACTTCATCGGGTTTGTCCCGGTCGCCATGGACCCTCAGCTAGCGTCCCCTCCTCTCTTCCCCGTGTGGGCAGTAACCGTGTTAAGTGTAACTAACTGACCGTGTTGCCCTTGGCGTATAGTACACAGTAGCATATGCAATCTCGCAGGCATTATTTATGAGTGATTTTCCGTTTTGGCTTCAAGTCTTATTTTCAACATGGCTCACGTATTACTCATGCCTCTAATAGAGATTAGTACAGTTATAATCTGGTCTCCTTTATCCCCCATGGTCCGAAGAACAAACACACTGTACTGATATGACAACCCCTAATTTCTCTGAAAAATATTATCCTCCCCACGATCGTCCCTTTTATCAATAATTATCCGCCATTGTAATATGTGATTAAACGACGAATCGAAAGATTAGTTTAGGCAGCCACACCGGTTAGCTTGATTGGATTTTGATGAAATATTAGCTTTTAAATATATTCTGGCGAATGCGAATTTTACCTCTTGATGACCTATTAATCACAGATAGTGTGATTTTGACGCATTGCTCTGCATATCAAAGAACTGGTTCATAATTCATAAGACGCGCCTGTTTTTTCTGGCAGTACCTGGACTGTCTCTGGGCACAAATAAAGAATCTCCAAGGCAACCAGTGGATGGAGCGGCAGATTCTACGTCCCTACCTGGGGTTCGACGGCATTCTGTGTGACTCCCTGCAGCACACGTTGCCGCAGGTCATCCCGCCCTCCCACAACGAGGAGGCCGTGTACCCGATGCCCAGCGTCATCTACCGCATGTTTGACTACACGGACGTGCCAGAGGTGAGTCCCCTCTCCGTCCGGCCTGGGGTGTGGTCTGCTGTATACTGTACCTGAGGGGGCCTGGCTGAGGTAAGTCCCCTCTCCGTCCGGCCTGGGGTGTGGTCTGCTGTATACTGTGCCTGAGGGGGCCTGGCTGAGGTAAGTCCCCTTACTGTCCGGCCTGGGGTGTGGGTACTTAACCTAGGGATGTTTCATCCTTTTATCCTTCATCGTTCCAACAGGGTTGTGTAGCTCTTGTGTGCACATTAGCGGCCTAAGGCCTATTGATTTCATTTCCGTCTTGTCTGTGTTGTAGTCTTCTTTATACTGGGTTGTTGGGTTCATTGCTGTGTACTGTGATAAAGATATGGGGCATATTTCATCCCAATCATTCATTTTACTGTGTCACAGGGGCCCGTGTTGCCTTTGTTGTAGCCAGTCGGCCGGTCGGGCCTTTGTTGTAATATGCTGGATACCGTGTTACAGGGGCCCGTGTTGCCTTTGTTGTAATATGCTGGATACCGTGTTACAGGGGCCCGTGTTGCCTTTGTTGTAATATGCTGGATACTGTGTTACAGGGGCCCGTGTTGCCTTTGTTGTAATATGCTGGATACTGTGTTACAGGGGCCCGTGTTGCCTGGAAGTCACGCCATTGAACGTTACTTGATTGAAGAGCAGCTTCACTACATCTTGAACACCTATTATCGGGAGAAGAAAGATTGGTAGGATTTGGTTGTTCGTAAATGGATTGGTTGTTCGAAATGGATTAGTTGTTCGAAATGGGTTAGTTGTTCGTAAATGCTAAAACACGTCCTATGTATTGCGAACAAGAAAGAAGGGCCTGAAGTTAGAATTGGCTGTCACGTTATTTAACAGTAACTACAAGTTCCCTACAGAACCTAGTGCAGAACATAGACTAATAATCTGAGCTATATATATTTACGGTGCTTCTGCTCTTATAACTCCGCTCAGTTCATTAGCGCTTTGAGCTGCGGATCAACATGTCATGTTTTGGCGCCCTGGCACCTGCATTTGTGGCATGTTATATTTAAGCCTATTTCATTGTCTCAGAAGGTTTCGTGGTCCGCTTTAGCATCTCGTTTAATTTCTTTGAGTGTTGCAAAATCTGAAGTTGAATGCGGCGTATAATTTAATAGGTATTCAATTTCTAATGCATATATAATATATGACGCCACAATGACTGTCCGCCAATGCTAGCTCCGTGACTGAAGAAGACGTCGTGTTCCTGAAGCGTTATTTTGTGGAAGTATGTGTGCGCTTTTTGTGTGTGAATTTACATGCTTCGTAACTTCTTTCAGCGCGGCGCAGTTGTTGAACCTGTCAGTCAGGGGAAAGATTCCACTCAACTACATGATTGTTGAGGTGAGTATGGCCCATGTTAGCACATGGGTACTGTTCGGGGTGCCTTACCTTTATTGATCTCGCGAGTTGGTTAACCGCTCTTTGGCATTAATTGTAGGTGTTGTTCGGTTACCGAGTTGTTTATCTATTATTATTTCTCTCCCCGTAGGTGGTGTTCGGCCAGCTGTTACAGCTGCCGAGGTCACTGCGCCTGGAGCTCTTCTACAGCTCCCTGCTTATCGAGCTGTGTAAGCTCCAGCCCAGCTCAATGCCGCAAGTCGTATCCTTTATTGACTTGTTTTGTTATGTCGTTCACTGCTTGTTGCACATAAAGCCACTTACATGAAGCTCGATGTACTAGATAATCAAATAACGAATGATGCAATTTATTTTCTCCAAATATAATAACACCATGTGGCTTCACTGTTATCGACGTGTCTTAAACCTATTCACTATCGTCCTGTTGTGGTAAGTTCATGGTAATGGGGTGAGTAAGAGAACCTTGACCTTGGATCAGCTGGCCCAATCGGCTGAGATGTTGTTTGAGCGCCTGGACACCATGAACACCTCGTGCATTGAGAGGTTTTGTGTCTGGTTCGCGCACCACCTCAGCAACTTCCAGTTCCGCTGGAGCTGGGACGACTGGGGCGAGTGTCTCGCCGGAGACCTGGCCCGACCCAAACCCCACCTCATCCGCGAAGTACTTCTCAAATGCCTCAGGTAATAAAACTTACTCTTTTTTCTTTATGAATTCATTTCTTTAACGAGGTTACCGATAGCGAATACACATCTCCCCGGCCAGCTCAACGTAACAAAATGGTGGTGGTAGAGTTGAGGTTAAGTCATTAACAAGTACAGTTGTTCAAACATACAGACAGTTAACAATCAATACAATGACAGAGATATAGTGGCATACAACCCCGGAGATCAAATCGACAGCCTCGCCCTTACTTTGTCAACACAGATCTACTTCATGCTAAGTAGGAATTTTGTTGAGCGTTTATCATTTCCAAAATCGAACAATATTCAACCAGGAGGTGGATTTTCTAACTTAGGAAAGTGTTAAGATACTAGTAAACACATTTTCAGGATTACGACCACTACGGAGCTAAGTGCTAGGCTACGACAGATAGGCACGTTTCGTGCGTAAGCCACGTGTGGTTTATGAATGCAGTCCCTGGCTCTGTTTATAATAGGCTTCTAAAAATGACGTATTTCTCTGATTGGTGTTTGATACTGTCTTCTCAAAGGTATCGGGAAATAAGTGTAGATTTGTCCAGACGCCTGGACCTGTTTATACGTAATAGGGTACATATACTAAGAATAACCCATTCCTCGGATAATTTTTTGATATTGCCTACAGTATGATGCAGTACAATTTTCACAAATGATATTGAATGATTAACGTTAAGTATATATAATGCACGTGACGCCGAATTGGAGACTAACAGAGAGGCCAAGCGAATATGGTAAAGGAGCCGCTGTATTGAAAAGCAATCGCTGACTGTAATCATAATTACCATTACTATTTGATGTTAGCCTATAACACAAATTGGATTGGATGAGGACGTTTCTCGAAGTATTATTGCTGATGGGTCGAAACCAAGTTTATTTTCATCTGTGGGAGGTATATAACTTCAGCGTCTCTTGAAGGCTTTTGGAAGTCGTCTGCTTATGGTTCTCCCTACTTTGTACTGATGTCACTCGTGCAGAAATCTGGAGGTGAGAATATGCGTCAGTTAGAAATTTAAGGATGTAACGATGGATTCCACTTTTTTGTTTTAGGCTGTCTTATCATCAGAGGGTGTGTGAAATAGTCCCTGAACCCTTCAGTTGTCTCCACCCAGCCAAGCCTGTGCCCTTCTACAAGTACGACAAGGAGGGAGCAGGTAGGTGGTCTGTTCAGGGTAGACAAAATACTATAGGGTTCTTGTATTTGCGCTCTTTCTTTCGAGTATACGTACTAACTAACCGGTAAATAAACTGAAAAGTACTGGTACAACATTCCTAACTGTGTAATGATTTGAAAAATTAATGACGTTATTCCTATCATATACTATCTTGTCAATGCTTGAGGCAATGTATTTAAGTCGTGTGGCTGTGTTTCTAAGCAATATTGAATGTTCCAGCGTCTCTGCCCGGTACCATGGCGGCCCACAACCTCCGACAAGCCATCAAGAGCAGGTGTACGCCGGAAGAAGCATTCGATATGCTGAAAAGTCTGCCGAACCCTCTCCGTGAAAAGGAAGGTGGGATATCCATGACAGTCTTTATGTGCTAAATACTTAGAAAGGCCCTAGATTCCCACAAATGTTTAATACAGTGTATCGTTAAAACGAACCTGTCACAACTCCCCTTGCGTTTTGCGATGACTTTTCAGTTTTATATATGTATTTATCTTTTCAGTTTGATATATGTATTTATCTTTTCAGTTTGATATATGTATTTATCTTTTCAGTTTGATATATGTATTTATTTTTTCAGTTTGATATATGTGTTTATTGTAGGCATGGACCCAGGCTACAACCCTCTGCGAATCGATGTCTTTGTCCAAACCCTGCTGCTTGTGGGAAGCAAGTCCTTCAGTCATTCATTCGCCGGCATTGCCAAGTATGTTTAAATGCCACTAGCAGTTACGTAGCACTTCAAAATCTCAATACATATTTTTTGCTCACTTCCTTGTTGGCGACATCTTCCCCGGAAAATGAAAGACCGTATACTGCCGGTACTTCATTTTTTAAATATATGTTGCTCTCTGCAAAGAGGAGACGAGAAGAATTGTTTCCAAATTCACACGCAATAGATAAGTGATACGTTGTGACACAAACGAAGAAGTCCCATTTGCCTTAGATATACGTCGGTGTCCTCACTGAGGTTAAGAGTTTAATGACGTAGGTAACCGGGTTGGCTACATTAAAGCAGTATACTTACATGCGCCATCTTAGATTTTTTACATTTTAGAATGAAGACTAAAAGTATCTCAAAATTATGATGCATTTGTTTTATATCTCGTTGAGTCTGTAACAACAATTTCAACATAAAACTGCGCGGACTATTTTATCGCGCGGACGTCCTAGCCAGTCGCGGTCGACATCACACAGAATACCGAATCGCGAACAGCCGGGCAGGGATATAAACCTGGCCTCCAACTTCTGCTCCGGTGAACAAATTTGCTTCTCTCCCGATAGCTGACAGGCTTTTGGGATTTAAATTCAAGACAGGATATTCTTATGTGACACGGAGAAGAGGTTGTTAATACAAAAAAATACAGAACATATTACTTCAATGGGTTCGTCTATGGCTGTAGGTTTCACAACATCCTGAAAGCCCTGGCCGAGACCCAGGATGGACAGATATGTCTGCTGAAGAACGTCCATGAGCTATGGAAGAGTCACCAACAGGTGAGAGTGCCGCCAACTCAATGTAATTCTACAAAGCGTACTATCACGGTGAATTACCAGCTTTAACTTGATTCGTATCCATCGCTTTGCGAAGGACGACGTATGCCTTTTGTATTTGCCCGATACGTATGATGCTCAAGGATTTTTGGTGGCGGGAGCTCCCGAATAGCCGGTATATTCAACGTTTCGTAGAGCAAGAAAATTAATGTGAAATCTAAAACATCAGCGTTCGTTGCTATACTAAGGCGATTCACTTTGAATATCTTATTCAAACGTACGAGTTTCCAAATACATCACTACCTATGCCAACGTGCGTATAGAGAGAAATGAAGATGGCATTGATCCCAATAGTTTAGTGGCGCTCCACAACGGTACTAAACATACAGCTATACAACACAGGCTTAGGGAGCTATACAGCTGTAGAGAGTGACTTGCTATACTAAGCAGTGTGTGTGTGGCATGTCTACCACAGATGTAGAGAGTGACTTGTTCTACTAAGCAGTGTGTGTGTGGCATGTCTACCACAGATGCAGAGAGTGACTTGCTATACTAAGCAGTGTGTGTGTGGCATGTCTACCACAGATGTAGAGAGTGACTTGCTATACTAAGCAGTGTGTGTGTGGCATGTCTACCACAGATGATCGTGGTGCTGGTCGACAAGCTGCTGAAGACTCAGATCGTGGAGGCCTCAGCCGTGGCCAACTGGCTCTTCTCCGAGGAGATGGCGCAGGACTTTACTTCCTTCTACGTGTGGGAAGTGATGCACGCCACCATCAAGAAGATGAACAAACACGTGTTTCAACTGCAGAAGGGGGTTGAGGATGCCCGCGATAAGCTGGAAGCCGCGGAGAATAAGGTCAGGTCACTTACTCAAGTTCAATACACTATAAGCTCAGGGTCGCCTACTCAATGTCAGTACACTATAAGGTCAGGGTCGCATACTAAATGTCAATATAATATAAGGTCAGGATCTCCTACTAAATGTCAATACACTATAAGGTCCGGGTCGCCTACTAGATGTTAATACTCTATAAGGTCATGGTCGCCTGCTCAATGTCAGTACATTACAAGTTTAGGGTCGCCTACTCAAGGTCAATACACTATAAGGTCACGGTCGCCTGCTCAATGTCAGTACACTGTATCAAGGTAGTCGGAGGAGCCACTGGTGGAGAGGTAGCGTACTCAATCACAGACCAACATTTTCCGAGTGCAGTAGGTATAAAATAAGAACAGTAGCATACTGCAGCAGACAAGGCTGTAAAAGTGCCCCAGAGAACCGTATTTTACCTGGACGTCACATGGTAGTTAAGGTTTGGCTTTCTCACGTAGCGTCACACTACATGAGCGATTAACATTTGAGGATATAAATTCTGTGTAACAGAGATGAAGTTGAGGTTTTGACTGTGTGTTTTTTTCTAACAGGCTCGGGAGGGGTTTGAGATCGACGACCGTGAGGAGGACGTGCCCACTGAAGAGCAGATTGAGCGAATGGAGGACAAACTGGAGTCTGCGCAGAGTGAACAGAAGAACCTCTTCCTGATCATCTTCCAGGTTTGTTGTGAAAACATTGGTGAAAAGAATGGATGCAGCGAACATAAGATGAATTTCAACCTTCCATTGCAATACTAAGGCAATAGATTTAAAAAAGGAAAAGCTTATGATCTTTAGATATCAATAAGATGCACCAAAATGGCTTGAGAGGTGAAACAAAGGAATCTGGTTTGTGAAGTTGTAACTTCATTGCGGTTGGCTCTCATCCATTGTCAAAACCATGCGGTTGGCTCTTATCCATTTTCTAAACCATTCAATGAACTTTGACGGAATGTTTGGCCCTGTTTCAGAGGTTCATCATCATTTTGTCGGACCACCTGAGCAAATGCGAGTCTGAGGGCAAGGATTATAACACGCCCTGGTACAAGTGGGTCATCGAGAGGCTACAGCAAGTCTTTCTGTTGGTCAGTCCCCACGCGCGATCTGCTTCCCATGTCGCTCGCTAGGCGTCACTGCATTGTGGCCAGTTTCACTGTTGTGAAGGCCACTTATTGCAACATAATGAATAGTACGAAGTCTTTCGAATATTCAGTTTTTAGATTTAATGATGCCTAAAATACTTTAAATGTTCTGATACGTTCCTTGCAGTTGAGGAATTTTAGCGGATTATTTTAACCCATTATCCCAATCTCGTGTGCGCGATATCTAACCAGGTCCTCTTCTATCTTTGCAGCATCACGAGCAGGTATACAAGTACATCAACACCCTGGAGACACTCATGTTTACCAGTGACATAGACATTCATATTCTGGAGGTCTTCCAGCAGTTCTGTGCCCTGCGGTCATAACCTTCGGTGACGTTGACATTCACATTCTGGAGCGTTCCAGCTGTTCTGTACCTAGCGACCATGATCTTGACAGACCTAGACTTTCACTTTCTGGACCGTTCTGCAGTTTGCGGTCATAATCTTCGGTGAACCGCACATTCACTTTCTGGAGCGTCCCTGCAGTTCTGCTCCCCACTCCGCATGCTCCAGGACGGACCACTCCCTTCGATTACTAAACATCGATGTTCAACTTTACGGATAGCGTTGCGATGTGGCTCTCAATGTTGTGGCAGATCTTGCTTCCAGTAACGCAGAACAGGGTTTGGCATTATTTGCGGGGGATGATTACTGTCTTGTTATTGACATTGTGCTATGGAAACATCTGGTCGACAGAAACACCGCGAACCAAGAGTATGTATGTAGTTTTGTAAACTATTAGAAGAAAAAGTCTATCTGTGTAAAGCCTAGAACGCCAACGTTATCGCTGCTAATATGTGTAGTGAAGTACTACACAGCAAGATATTTAAAAACAGCATTTCAACCAAATTGAGCCGCTACATTTAATAAATGGTCGTATAGCGGTAGTAAAGGTCGTAATCACCCAACACTTCTGGCTGCATTTGTGCTCCATAATCTTTGTTTACGTTGCAATCATGCAAGCGTTCGACATATTAAAGTTTTGTTAGTGTAACTAATTGGTCTCCCATGTAGATTATGAAAGATCCTTGGGCCGGTTGGTGTATTATCGTGTCGATAACTTAAGTCTAATAAAGTTTTTATTTTGTCAGAAGTCATTAGGTGTGTCGATCATTTAATCCATTCGTGGCGGAAAGGTGGTCTGCGATAATCATTCAGTCAATGTCACCGAGCATGTTATCATTAATTGGATATAAAATAATTACGGTAAAAGTACTTACAAAGACGTATAGCGAGCGCCAGTCTCCGTCGAAAAAAAGATGTATAAATATGCGGGAAACCATAAAACCGGTTTCACAAGAACTCTAAAGCTATTTAAAGGAAAACACATTTCTCCTAGTTCGCAACGGAGATAAAAGCGGCAAATAAGTGCCCTTTATTTTCAACCTTCTGTATTTTAACTTGTATACCAACTATATTCATGGTATACATATATACAGTGCGCGCCACTAAATCACACTTTGGTTAATTGAAAGATCCGCCTAATCGTAACAAATCTCAAAACCAAACGCCATTTCCTATACAGTCCCATGTTAATAACTTAGGTTCATCGTAATTGCGGTTAATTCCGGGTGAAGTTAATCGTATATACATACCGGTAGACCTCACCAAGGGCACTAAAAATTACTGTTAAATTTCGTAGTGAAGAATTCATCTTTATTCGTCTGTCTCGCCACATATACCATGGAAACACACGCGATTGCATCGCAATAAAACGTAAAGACCTTGGGCTAGTGAAGTGCTAAATAGTTGTACTACATGGTAAGGTATCAATGCATTTAATGCTAGAAATCGATCACTCTTCCTTTTCTCTCCCAGTCTCCGTATCTTGTAGGTTCAGGACCCTTTGGGCCACCGATTTCTCCAGTCGCTGGATTCTTCTCCCCAGGGAAAGGGGCATATGCATCTTCTGCCTTGACCTTGGTTTGAGGTTCCATTGTCTCATTCTTTGCCTCCCATTGGTCATCTAGGCGTCCAATTGGTGTTTTAGCTTTTTTAAGTGGTTTGTCACCCACCGCTTTCTTGGATGAGTCACTGTACCGACATATCCATGCTGCAGTTAGGGGTAGTATTCGCCGACTAGCTGGAAACAAAACCCAAATGATTCTTTTACACTTATGTTGATCTGGAGTAGAATAGAGTAGATCAACTTTTCATGGTAATGACAATAGGATCTACTATATATCTAGCAGTTCAGGACTGATGTAGAAGTGAAGAATGAGAACTAGTGAATTAATCATAAGAATTGATGAAATACTCTTTTAAAATATTGGCTTTCATGAAGATGGCCACACCTTATAATAACAGCAGCGCTGTATAATCCGGTGTATAATGCTTATCAATTACTCATAATTTATACCCAGTTCTAAAATTAGCACGTACAAGAGAAAGTAATGAGTTTACAATAATGGGACATTAATTGAAATGAAATATTGCATAGTCCTCTTGTAGTATCTCGGTACCGGTCCAGTGTGACATAAATAGACCAAAGAAACTGTTTGAAGTTTCGCTCCAAATGTCCCAGAAAGCAAGAGATCAGTGGTTTTGAGCCCTGAACCATGGCGGGTGCCAAAAACTTTCCGGGTCAGTTTGTGTCCTTTGATCCATATGTACAGGGGTAGGTCCTTGGAGGGGTCCCTGGAGGGCGGGGCCGATAGATATTACAGTGGTGCCGATGGAAAATAAACCTGGGGCCACCCTTTCAAAAGGTTGCCTACTGGGCTGGGTGAAACAGAGGATATATGTAGATCTGCGCTTAGTGCAGCAAAACATGGTCCTTGTCACTCCCTGGATACCTGTAGGAGCTGTAGGCTTGTATTTACCCATAGGGCATGGTGGATAGACCACAAGGTCGTGGTCCAATGGGAAAGGGTGGAATGTAGTATCTCTGTACCGGTCCTGTGTAAAATAAATAGACCAGAAACAACTGGCACCAACAAGATTATCCCTTTGGTGTTTGACGTTTTGCTCAGAATGTCCCAGAAAGTGAGGGGTCTGTGGTTTGAGCCTGAACCATGGCTGGTACCAAAAACTTTCCGGGTCAATTTGTGATTGATACCTGTATACAGGGGTAGGTCCTTGGAGGGGTCTATTGAGGGCCAGGCTGAGAGATATCACACTCTCAATATATTTTTTCAATGCGTCACCATGTCCCCTCACAGCTCAATGAAATGCATCATTTGAAATTGTTATGCAATAAATGATGCAGGACACGTACCGGAAGTTGTGTTAACTTAGACGCTGTAGCTACCACAACAATGCATGAGAGATAGCCTTACTATGCTATAGCCTAGTGGCTATGCATATGCTGAGGGCACCAGAGGGGGGGAGGGAGCTATGTCACATCTTGAGAAGAAGTCAGGCCATGTTGCGTGTTGCTATGTGTAAAGTAGCCCCAAGGGACCACAGGAACAGTTTCTCAGTCCTAGTCAGGTAACAATCGGAGTCCCTCGGGCTATGTGTAAAGCTGTGTTGTTTCCTTATTTCCTCCATATAACTTATTATAAGGGATAATGTCATTTGTCAAGAGTTATGTTTTTGCCCATGTCTCTTTTCACAAAGTATTGAGGTTGCATGTCAATTTAATGTCGCATTGCCGATTTAAAAAATATTAAAACCAGTAAGTCTTATGCTATGGCCAGTAACACTGAGTAAGGGGCCCAATGCCATGATGGCATGACCATGCTGGAACTTTGGCGCAAGTGCCCCCAGGCAAGCCCGCTTCTCTAGGGGCACAATGGTAACAATGTTAAAATCCTTAGACGTTAGTAGGGAATCGACTGTAGCTTTTATTATAATGTGGGCGCGTACAATAATAGTGCTTACATATTCTATATACCTTGTTCTATCTTCTGACATCAAGAAAGTGTGTCAACACTAAATTGTTGCAGTCATATTTTCGCGAACAAATGTTGGAGCATGCGACTTTTCCCTACTAACTGCCATGCATATGCAGCGCCACCTGGTGAATCCCGCCACCATTTGAACCGTTTGTAGCCTGGGTCCCAAACGTTGTAAAAGTCAATGACCTGTGAAAAAGTTCCAAGTGAGCAACTGACAAGGCCCTCTAGCAGAGAGTCATGTGCTAACGGAGAGTAGGAACCAAGTCGCATTCACAGGTACCGGCACCCGCCAAAAACAAATATGGCGGACGGCTGGTCGGGAACAGTTGTGTGCTCCAACATTTCTTCGCGAAAATATAACCGAAACAACCTATAGTCGGCACAGAAACTATTTGCCGCCTCGTTTTCTAATTTGACCTGAAATATTTCATTGACAAGCTTAAAATCAGTTTATATTTGTCAACTTGAACCAAAGACCTAACAGAATTTGGCGTACTCACAGTCCTGTTGTCAAAATAATTCACATGATACAAACATTATGACATTCACACAAACGAAGTGGACAAGTTTAGCTATGGCCGTCGCTCTGTTTACCTTGTCATCTGTCATGTATGTGGGCGATAGTATTGCTGGCATTTTGGGCAAGAGGGTTGGTTGTGTCAATGTCAAGCCGTAACTTGAATTAAGCTTACATGCGTTTATAGTTCCTTTCATATATATGAACATTGAAGCTACAAACTCATTCCTTTTGCATTGCTTTTGCTTTGAGACGCTAAAATTACTGTTAGTATAGAAACTTTGCATGGGCACATAATGTTCTGTCCCCTTTTCTAGTGCCTGATATTAGACTCTTCCGTGGGCTTACTTGTTTTAACCAATGAAAATGCAGAAATATGACCTTCACCTTACGACGTCATAAAAAGGCGGCTGTCAACACATCTTCGTCTGCTATACTTTATGCTAGAGACTATCGTGTTGTGCTGTTATTAAAGAAGATACACTTTCAAGTAAGTTAAAATAACAAGGGTCTTGTGTAATGGAGCAAATAAATACATAAATCGTGGCTGCAAATGGTACACGGACAAAAATATTTACGAAAGCGAGGCGGCAGATATTAAATACGCCGACTATAGTATCGACACACTTTATTGATGTCAGATGATAGAACAAGGTATATAGAATATGTAAACACTATGATTGTTCGAGCACACATTATAATAAAAGCTGCAGTCGATTCCCTACTAACGTCAAAGGATTTTAACATTGTTACCGTTGTGCTCCTAGAGAAGCGGGCTTGCCTGGGGGCACTTGCGCCAAGCTGGAACTAAACGTTGTTGTTGAACAGCTCAGCTCACCAGTGTCAGTCGATGCGGATTGCCTACCTGGAAGTTCTTGTACAAGCTGACAACCTGCAAGCTTCAGGAGACCAGCCATCCTTGTTCTGCAGCGCTTGTCTGCTTGTGCAGCCAGTTCGCTTGCTAAGTACACACCGCAAGGTCAAGGTCATCATAGCATAAAACATGATTCATATAAGGAACTACATGGTTCTGATTGTGCAAGAGCTGCTGTAGAAAAGAGTATTTCTGAAATTTGTATGCTAAGCCAAATTCGAATGAATTTTGTTTATTTTTTGTGCTTAGAAAGCTGTATGAAAGAATTTCTAATGAAGCAGCACAAAATTACTGTATGATAGTTATCCTAACTTCTATTCTTCAAGATTTAAAATTACATGCATTATCTGTTTACTTGTATACTCATTTAGTTTTAATGTTTTATTGCATGCTCCGTGCGCATGCAATCCATACAATAAATACATCTAATAGATGTAATAAACACAGCAGCATAGTCAGGCTTGAACTCTATCAGCTATAGTCGTGGTTTTTAACTAACGCCTTTATATTTAGGTACATAACAATTAAGTACACAACATACAGCCAGACATTGATTTACTGGTAGGGAAACACCCACTTGGGCCGCTGGATGTTTCGGCCCCTGTATATAATTATGTGTGCCGCAAATATCTTTGCACCCGGTATATATTTGGCGAGACGAGAAATACGAACGAGAAAAAGGAGGATGGTACAGCGTTTATTATCATCAATTTGTACGTGCCCCGCCCGGGCCCCGCTCTCCCCTAAATCACCTGTGTCCAGCCAATTTACCTGAAGCAACACCATAACCGTTTGATCGGTTCGCCCTTCAGCCTCCGCTTAATCCCTAATCCCCTCTGCCTAATGACTGAGGATGGTACAGCGTTTATTATCATCAATTTGTACGTGCCCCGCCCGGGCCCCGCTCTCCCCTAAATCACCTGTGTCCAGCCAATTTACCTGAAGCAACACCATAACCGTTTGATCGGTTCGCCCTTCAGCCTCCGCTTAATCCCTAATCCCCTCTGCCTAATACCACCCCCCCGCCCCCCCCCCCCACCCTGCCCCCTACCCTAGCGGCCGAAATGTCCCGCTACCGAAACATCCAGCGGCCCAAGTGGGCATACACCGGGAAAGGTTAATACAGGTCTTGTTGAGTTGCCGCCCGTATTGACTACAAACCATCCTAAAACTAAGTCGAAGGATCTAACAATATTACAAGCAATTGTACCTGAAACCTTTTAGTACCAGTGGTTATCATACACTGAGGACCTGATAGAAATGAATGAGCACACTTAGCGATTACACTATGTGCACTGATGACTGAATCGCCGCCATATCACTTCCGAACACCATGCGATGTTTTGGAACATTTGATATATAGTGTTTATGTTTAGCTTTCGATCGCCCCAAACACCTATTTACAAAAGTGAAGATATCGTCCATTATCAGACAGTAAAAATGTAAGTCTAGGAGTATTGTCAGTGGGTTACATGTGCAGAGGTCTCGTTATTGCTCTCATTATCGCTCAAAATGCGACGTGCCAATCCAGCACTCAGTGGGTGCATTTCTATTTACCTTTGTTTGGGCCAGGACTGGTATGCCGCCCGGTATAGGTCTACTCAACCTCTTCCAGACCTGCAAATAGGGCTACGCAGGGGGTTGCGTTGGTGCAGGGGGTTTGGTGGTCATGTTTGAAGGGGTGGAGGCATGCCCAGGTCGCATGGGGATTACGATAGACGACGGCTGGGTGTTAAGCATTGAGCCGCGGGGCTGGTTGTTATTCGATAATCGGCTTAAAAAAACATCGCGGACACCTGTATACGCTATATTCACTATATTTTATTCAACACATTCAACGGATTCAACACATATGTATATCCACGGGGTCACCCAGAGTCCCTCCATCTGTGTGGCGTCACCGACCAGGGGTCCCTCCATCACCAGGGATGCCAGGGACGGCCGCATTAGCGTCACCGGCGTCAGGGACGGCCGCGTGAGCGTCACCGGTGTCAGGGACGGCTGCGTCAGCGTCACCGGCGTCAGGGATGGCCGCGTCAGCGGCGGAGACACGGCGTCGGGCCTGCCGGGGCCCAATGAGGTGGCTGCCGGCCCTGAGTAGTGATACAGGGTCGCAATCCCCGGCAACATACGCCGCCCACAGTACAGCGTTTATTTGCATCAATTTGTGCATGCTCTCTCCCGTATACTTACATAACTGAAAACTTTTCATAATTCAAAAATATCTGTCCAATAGTCCCAGTGACTCTTGTAAAACACTCAGCGCTAATTTTTATCAGAGCACCCTGTCGCAAGGACTGTTTTTCGGCCGCCATTGCCATTGTGCTCTTTTTTGGCATCAATTTTTACGTGCTCCCGTATTTTTGCACCCGGTATATATTTGGAGAAACGAGAAATACGAACGAACAAAAGGAGTATGGTACAGCGTTTATTTGACTAAATTTGTGCGTGCTCCCATATTTTTGCACCCAGTATAGATTTGGCGAGACGAGAAATACGAATGAACAAAAAGAGTAAGGTACAGCGTTTATTTGCATCAATTTGTACGTGCTCCGAGGCCCCGCTCTCCCCTATCGCTAATTGGCCTGAAGCAAAACAATAACCGTTTGATCGGTGCGCCCTTCAGCCTCCGCTTAATCTTTAATCCCCTCTGCCTTTGCCTCTGCCTAAAAATTACGGTACATGTACACAATTGATGGAGAATGCAAGTGAAAGGTTTTAAACCACAATGAGCACAGCAGCTTTGTGAGACTGAATGCTGATGCTATCATGGATAAGTGGGAAAAAGAAGCCAGAGCTTCATCAAAGATTGAAGCTGCATTACAGTGCCATTTGAGTGTGTAACAATATTTGAACAAACTTGTCTATCTTGGGGCATCCCTCTATTAGACGACTCCCTCCGCTATACAGTCTTTTTGGGCTGGCAGAACAGAAGTATAATGCAGGGACCACTGTATTATACAGATTGGCACAGAAATGGGGCCCTGTTATTAAATATGAATTTAAAAAATAGTTGTAGACATATTCGGTTCACTCACTATTATACCAAGGAGTAATCTGTGAGTGAGAATTAAGTAGAAACCGAATGTTGCCTGTGTCATGTGGATAGATAGGCTGCTTATAAGAGGAAGAGTGGATCAAGGGGAGGGCCTACCGCAGTTAATTGCAGGCTCGAACTAGCACATAAGCTGGCTAGCTTTTGCACCCTGACATTGCATGTACATGAATTAGGGGATTTGTGCACAACCATTTGACCTTTCACCCAGGTCTCAGTATTGAGCCTGCCACTCCAGCCTCCCCCCCCCCCCCCCCCCACACTCCTCCAGTACCACTATCTTAACCTAGATCTTTACTGCTATATTAAGAAGACAAACAATGAAATTTAAAGAAAATATATTGTGCATGCATCAAATATTACTGATGAATCGAGTTGCCACGGCCCCTTTCCTTATGGGGGTTGAATTGGTAGGGGTAGAGTAGGTGTTGGGTTGATCGCGTCATGGGTTGACTTGGTTTTGGATTGAGTTGTCTAGAAACCACGGAACCAGCCTAGACCGTCAGTGGGTGTATTTCTTTGGTAACCTGGGTGTGTGCCGAAGGTGGACCAAATATGCACATTAAGCATCAGTTTACCGCCGGACACTTCTTTCACCTGGGTCTGGTACACCCGCATCCATTCGGTATGCTGATGTGTCCAGCTCAAAACAGCATGGGATATTCGGGAGAAATTGGTGGCTGGGAGTGGATCCCACATCTCTCATGCTCCAGGACGTCATATTCAGTCAAGATGTCAAATGTGATAATATCAATGGTTGGAGTTTCGTTTTGTCTCTTGGTTGGCGTGAAGTATCCCACTCCCTCTGTAACATGCCTAATTCAATCTGATGCGCTTTCTTGAATAAGCCTGTATCTATCCCTCTTATATGCTGGGTAACCAGCCCTACTACTCTGCAAGTGTGAAGTTCTCTACATTCATGCTCAACAAGTGTAGAGTAACCAGCTCTACAATTGTAGAGCAGCCTACTCTGCATGTTTTGCATTTCAAGAATTATGAGAATAACTGTCAGAGGGACTGAAAACTAAATCATTTTAGTAAAAACCGTTCCCTTTCAGCCCTTATTTTCCCCATTCAGCCTCTCTGATGAGCATGGATATTGTGTTCAAAGTAAAACTGCACATCTGTTCGTTGCAACTAAACCTTGGGTAGCTGTGATGTTTCTACTTGACTGAAACTGAGACATTTCTGATATTGTTTACAATGTCCTGGTACTAGTAACTATTTTCATACAATTTAAATGGATTTTCTTACAAATATTTAATCTTTCAATTATGTCCGGTTTATACAGCTTTATACCATATTGTTTGATCCTTTAATTCCAAGAAGAAATTGCTTGTTCTGGTTTCCTCTTCTATCATTTGTGAATTGTACTGGCATTGCTGGTACTTAAATATTAGGTGATTTGTTTTTCAGTTTTGATCCTACAAGTCAGTAAAGAAGCCAAGAATTGACTTCCAGGTAGTTTAACTGCATGTGACTTACTTTTATTACATTACTTGAATTCTGCAATTCGAATCATTAACTGGCAGATGTATACCACTTTACATTAGTGCACTATGACATGACAGTATCCAGCAGATACTACCGGTATGTATCCTTATATGTATTGAGGTATTGCTGATGATGATAAAGACAACAAATTTGCTGTGTAATCATATTTCTTTTATTAGTTCATGAGAATTACATATATGATGACTTCTTATGATACAGAGGCTAGGAGTTGATGTAAGGCCACAATGCAGATTGATGGCGGGTTGGTGTTGGACACCCTGCGTCGAGCCTGCAGCCAAGACGCAGGAGTTCTCAAACCGGCTGAGCAGCAGCTTCAGCAATGGGAAGCACAACCGGGCTTCTATTCTACGCTTATGGTGAGTTCGAGGACGTCCATATCATTCAAGAACAATTCTTTACAGCCCGGCATTGTTTGAGTTATATTATATTACATATTATATTGGAGATGATTGATTGTGAGGTAACTGACATTGGTGTGACTGCATAATACTTAACCCTATCATTAGACTGGCTACAGCTTTCAAACCGACATACCTAGTCTACCGTAGAACCGCCGTGACGTGTTTATGCGTTGAACGCTTTAGCACGCACAGACGGTTCTAGAGTACTCCGGAGGGACCTAGAAACCACTGCGCATTACAACGAAACAGCGGTTTAAAGGATATAAAGCTTCAGCCTGATCATTAGGCTGGCTATATAAAGGTTTAATCCTAACATTGCTCTGAATGCATAAGGATTGGATCTGGTTATTTATTACCGGTTGGTTAACTGGCGTTTAGCAGTGTCTCTTGTTTACACATGGCCACTTGTAGATTGAAAGATACATTGAAAGTTAGCGGATTATTGTTACGTCTGTTTATTTTCCTTTCAGAATATTTTCTGTAATCATGCTGTCGATGTCAACACCCGGTGGCTCGCTGTTTTATACTTCAAAAATGGCGTTGATCGTTATTGGCGAAGGATGGCCCCCAAGTAAGTGCACGGGGGTAGGGACCGTCTAGGAATGAGCCGTCGAAGTACATGGAGTCGAAGGAGTGAAGAAGAGACAGGTGCATAATATAATCTTTGGTGAACCTGTGTTGTCCCGGTCTTCATTTGTTGACGTACCACAGAAAACTGCGCCTTCTTCTGTATAAATCTCTCGTTGTTTGAACATAAAATGATATGTAAACCATCCGGAATAAAGCCATGTACCTACATGGCACCGCATCTTAACCTCATTATGTGTTTCGTCCATAACAGTGCCCTATCAGACCATGAGAAGGGACTTCTCAGAGAAGGATTAATTTCGAACTTCACGGAACCCGTTCACCAGGTAAGAGCCGTAAATGTTGCCCTAGTGCCTCGTGTCCTAAGACTAGGCTGAACACAGACAGCTACGCTGAGGGTATAGATCTCTGGCCTCAGGTAATGACTACAATTTCTACGCAGTGCAACAATACTATGAATGCCATATACGGTGCCCTACTATTATAACGATGTGTGCTGGTTTGGGTTTCAGATTGCCATTCAATTATCGGTGCTGATCGCCAAGGTGGCCCGCCTGGACTGCCCCCGCCACTGGCCCGAGCTCATGCCCAGGCTGCTGGAGGCTGTGCGCTGTAATGACAGCTTCATTCACCAGAGGGCGCTGTTGGTCTTTCACCAGGTCATCAAGTCCTTGGCGTCTCGCAGATTGGTGGGAGATCGTCGTGTATTTGAAGGGGTAAGTCTTTTCGTTTCTCCGAGGTATTTTAATCAATGACATCGTCGCCTTTACTAACTGCTTTTGGAATGCCTGATTCACATTTCGTTACTCGACAAGCAGTTAATACTGAAATGTTGTTCCATGTTTAATTCTTGCCAGCGTCTTAGAATGCTTCGATTCGAGAAAGTTTCTAATTACCATATCTGGAGCATGTTTTTTTCCAAACTCATGATCCTAGGAAGTCTGGATTTGCAGTATTGTATTCACGATTGTACCATTATCTTTTAGCTGACGACGGAGGTATTTGAATTCATGTTTCTGCTTTGGGAGAAACACACAACCCACTTCTTAGAAGAGGTTTCCCGAGGCGACGCCCATGCTGCTGCTCTTTCATTGGATCGCTCAATTCTGACGTTGAAAGGTAACATTGAAATGTTTCTGTTCAATACTAGTTTCTGTGTATATTCTAAATTTCGAAAAATACACGTTGTAATTTGAGGTTATTAAGTTACGGTCGTATATTTTTAAATCAATAATGTCTTTCCTATTGCTTTGTAATTTAGTATTGTCAAGTTCATAGGCGACAAAGGGGACCGACATATTGTGTAACCGTTTTATTTCAACGTTTTATTTGTTGCACCAATTGATAATTAACGGCGTTAATAACATGTAGATATGTTCTTTTGTGTTTCTTTTGCAGTGCTGAGGAAATTAGTAACTTTCGGCATCAAGGACTTAAGTAGTTCGGAGACTGCCCTTTCGTTCATTAACGTTGTACTCCAAAGAACAGAACAGATCCTGAAAACAAGTGAGTTATAAGTGACGCGTCCCTTTGATAGCAGCTTCCATCGACACCAAGGGACACCCCGATAGCTGACAGCCTAACGGCACGTGGATCGGTAGTTCGGGCTCCCCTATGATCATGTCTGTGTGGTCACCAGATAAAGATTCCATGTCCTTCTTCGCAAAGAGTAGGGGGTTTCCCCCGGGGACATGGCTCCGCTCTTCCCTTCCTTTTTCCATGGACGCGATATGACCAGAATTGGTTAACGCGTCCTGAATATACATCCAACCACTGATATCACAGTGGCAATGTTATCCTTATCATGTCGGCGGCGTTTGCCACATAGACCCACAGAAACGAACGTGATTGCCTCTGAAGGTGTAATTGTTATCGTTGGTCTCTATTTTTTTTCCTAGAAGGAGAAATAGGTGAATGTAACAAAGACTTGCTTGATAAGAGAGTGAAGAAGCTGACTTTATTGACGAAGGTGGTAAGTAAACATTGTGGTTCGTTATCTTACATACTAGAGTACTTGTGAGTATTTATTTTTGTTGAAAATTGTCCTTATTTGAAAACAAAACAAAAGGTTTCTATGAATAAATATCACTTATCAATAAGTAACATCATGTATTGTTATCGCCTTTGTGGAATCTCATGTCTAATACACGAGTCTCTATACAGTCGTACGACTATTGTCGATACCCATTTTGGTCACTTGCCTGACTATTTCCCCTGTTTCCGTGGACGGTTGTCTGTATTGCCCTTCGGTTAGTAGTCTCATGTTGGCGATCCTCGGTACAGTCTCCTGTCCCGTTGTTTTGCCGTTCATTGTTCTGCGTGTTCCCTTGCCTAGTAGTGCGTTGCCATGTCTTCCGTTGCCTGGTTACAGCTATTGGAGACTCAGGAGTGTCACCCCGACGGCTTCGTTCGCTTTATCCAGCCTGCCTTAGAACTCGTCATCCGCTACAGCTTCACAGTGGAAGGGTCCGGTAGGCTGGCAGTTATAACACACAATAAGATGGAACGAAAATCCTTGTATTGTGAATCACACACAGCTTCTGTAACTCTCAGTTCATGCAATTAGCTTCTACTTTTCATTGGTTAATTTATCTCGTAACTGTGTAATATGTAAACCCATTCTAAATATTAACTTATGCTTTGTATATTTTCTTTTAGGTTTGAATTATGAACGTTTCACAGTCAACTGCTTAAACTTGATGCGAGCAATACTTCGTTGTGATGTGTACAGACCCGCCAAAGACATAGAAGGTAAGAAATTAATTAATACAGACCCGCCAACTTCATAGAAGTTGAGGCATTGAGAAATGCAGATCTGCCAAAATCAAAGAAGTTGAGACATTGAGAAATACAGGCTCGCTCAAATCATAGAAGTTAAGGCATTAGGAAAAACAGATCCGCCAAGTCATAAAAGTTGAGGCATTGAGAAATACCGACCCGCCAAAGTCATAGAAGGTAAGAAACTAGGCAATATGCGCAAAAGTATGTATCCCAAATATTACCATTTCAATATTACGTCGAAATGGGTAATATCATTTAATTTAATCATTCGTTGACGCTCCGAGTTCCATATTTAAAAATTGGTTGAAATTGTAAGGGCAATGGATGGTATTTTCTTGCCATCTTGGAAGAAACACTCCGCGCAGTCCCGTGTAGGATATGTTTACGTGCTATATTGAGGAAATTATGTTACGCTCACTTCGCAACCTAGGGGAGGAATTTACATACCCTTCCGACCACATGTTTCATCATACTCTCCATTATTCTGCGTCATTAGGTGTCTTTCGTAATTATCTGTGTGATTGTGTTTCAGATACCAAAAATCCCGTGACGATGAAAGCCTATGAAATCAAGACGTCTTTCTTTACGGCGCCGGTGCTGACCGAGATCTGCCATCGTCTGATTGGTCACTACTTCCTGCTGACCAGCGAAGACCTCCAAAACTGGGACGCTGACCCCGAGGAATATTGTAAGTTTGGTGGCGTCTTTACTCGCGGAACGCGTATATGTTAACTTCCTTCATTGACTTAGTATGTTAACGCCTTTTTTTGAAGTCCTGTAACGTTTGAACCCGCTGTAATTTGGAACTGAATAATTTGCATGTTATAGGGTTGTAAAGAAGCTTACAACTGTTATATTATTGAAAGGGAAATATACTTAATGTGCCGTGTATTTTATACGATGCATAAGTTACTTATGGGAATATATTATACTGGTGATTGGGCTAACTTCTCAATGTATGGTCAAATCTTAACTCCGTCTCCTGTCTGCACATAGATGTCAAAATAAGCTCAGTTTGGTGCAGTTTGCATCACACGGATATTTGTTTTTCGTTTCTGATATGACACCATATACACTAACTGATATGTTCTCGTCTTTCAGTGTCTGAAGAGGGTGGAGACTCTTGGAAGTTCAGCATACGGGTAGGGATCGTTTGTTAATGATTACCTATGCTTAAGCTGTACTTCAACTATTCGTTATCCCAGTAGACTCCTGGCCTGTTACAGCCCATGTGTGCTCAATGAAGGCCTAAATAAATTAACTGATACATATCCTTTGGGAGGCACGACAAACCTACCCAAAATCTGTCACCGTTATTGCTTTATTTGCAATTTAGAGACTATACTTTGAAGAAAGCGCCCACATTTTTTTTTACCTTTTTGTCATATTTTAGCCTTGCACAGAAAACCTTTACCTGACATTGATGAAGGAGTTTCGGACGACCTTGACCCCTGTGGTGCTGCAGATGATGCAACTGCAACAGGATGCTGCTGCGACGATTGACCTTGAGCCACTGCTTCAGAAAGATGCAGGTCAGTCTGCAAAAGGCAGAAGAGTACCAGTAAATTCCTAACACGAGACCTAGCATAATCAAGTTACTTTTGCGTTATCTCAACCAGTTAATCCCGCCTGCAAATAATGTTTTCACCAGCACCCAAACCATCATAATTTATGATGATATAGCTTTCAGCTTAGTTCAAAGTTACGTTCTTTCAGGGCAATGTGTTCACGAACCCGCCTGCTATTTTTTTATTTTTTCAATACATTGCGCACATACATAGTGCCAAATGGTTCATAATAGTGCTATTGTCTTCGATTTTCTGGTACTTGATATCATGAGATCCATCCATCGCGCTATGTCCAAGTTGCTGATGAGATGGTATGAACGAATGTAGGATTGAGAATGAGCTAATTTACTCCATCGTGCTTTCAGTGTACAATGCCTTTGGTTTGGCGGCCTTTGACTTGTACGATGACGTGGACTTTGACAGCCTCTTCCAGCGCCACCTATTGGCAGAATTGAAAATTTCACATCCCAAGTAAGTAATCAGGATCGGGTTATGAGACAATAGCGATTTACGTAGTTCTGGCCTAACATGTGCGGGAAACTGAACGACTGCTGGTGATATTATTTTATGACACAATAATGTCTGTTAATTAATACTATTCGTTGTTAAAGGTGACCCGCCTATTCCCCTAGTTACCGGATCGACCTGCGGCGCGATGTTAATGCTAATGTTGTGTAGCCCCTAGTTACCAGATCATCCGGTGGCCCGTTGTTAATGCTGATGTCGTGTCGCCCCTAGTTACCAGATCATCCGGTGGCGTGTTCCTAATGGCGATTTGTCGCCCCTGGTTACCGGATCATCCGGCGGCGCGTTGTTAATGCTGATGTTGTGTCACCCCTAGTTACCGGATCATCCGTTGGCCCATTGTTAATGCGGATTTGGTGTCGCCCCTAGTTACCGGATCATCCGGCGGCCCGTTGTTAATGCTGATGTGGTGACGCCCCTAGTTACCGGATCATCCTGCGGCGGGTTGTTAATGCTGATGTTGTGTCACCCCTAGTTACCGGATCATCCGGTGGCCCGTTGTTAATGCTCATGTTGTGTCGCCCCCAGTTACCGGATCATCCGGCGGCGGGTTGTTAATGCTGATGTTGTGTCACCCCTAGTTACCGGATCATCCGGTGGCCCGTTGTTAATGCTGATGTTGTGTCACCCCTAGTTACCGGATCATCCGGCGGCGCGTGGTGTGGCTCATGGCCGCCTGGGTGGGCGTGAAGATGTCACTGGCGCTGCGGCCGGCGCTGTACGAGGCCATCCTGCCCCTGCTCGACCCCGCCGAGGACCTCGTGGTCCGCATGGAGGCCGCCTACACTCTCAAAGTCGATATCCTTGCTGCCACCGGACATTAACGGGGAACAAGGGGGAGGGGGCTAGGAGGAAAGAAGGAGGGAGAACGGCGAGGGGGGGCAATAATACTTCACACATGGCGTACTTAAAAAATATTGAATTGAATATATTTAGTAATAATTGTGGTCCATTGATTATGTAATTACTGGTAACTTGGTATTGAAACCTTGTTGTATAGTGACATTAATGGGGAGTCATCTATATCGTGCTGGTGTAAACTGGTATGACATTGCCCGTTAATCGACTCTCGCGCTATTCGTGTTATTTACAGCGAGATACAATTGACATACAAGTTGTGGTCAGACTTAGGGTACATGTACTGTTTGATTCACAAACCACATCTGTTTCCTTAACGCCGTTCACCTATCGACGACTTCGAATTTAAGCCCGAACATCTGTTCCCTGTAAGTATGAACATCACGTAACATCATGTATTAATGGATGTACAATATTGGTTTTATTGGTAGTCCATTTTTAGCCTCAAGCTGGTTCAATGTCAAATAAAATATTAACCTAAATAAAGATAGGGGAGGAGGCGTTCTGAAATCGAATTGCAAATGATCTGTTTGTTTAAATTTTAAAGTGACGCATTCAGTAATTAAGCCTTCGATAAACATTTTCCATTGCTTTAATACAAATGATGTATTTAGGTATTTATTTAATACAAAGACATAATTAATTTACAAAGCATAAAACGCTTGTCACAAGGGCTCTTTGTTTTGCCGGAATGGTGTGGGAAAGTGGCTTTCTTGTGTACTACGTCATCAACCGTTTTTTTTCCTATAACTTGAAGGTAAAGCCACTGATAATGCAAACATTCTTTATGAAGTTGCACTTACGATATCAAATAATATGTGCAGTACTTTAAAAAGCTAAAATTTCGACACTGCTGATATAGGTCGAAAATTGATGACCTGAATCGATTACAGCTTTCATGATGAAATATCTCCGAATGCATGTGAGGGGCCGCCTCGATAACTCAGTGGGTTAGAGCGCTCGCCTTGAGTGCTCTGGCCACCAGAGAGCCTGACGGCGCGTGGATCGGTGGTTCGCGCCCCGCTATGGTCATATCTGGGTGGTCGCAGGATAAATAGCCCATGTCCTTCTTCGCAATGAGTATGAGGTTGCCCCCGGGGTCATCGCTCCACTCTTCCTTCTCCCATTGACGCGTTATGACCAAAAGTGGTTATGGCGTCCTGAATATACAACCAACCTACCAACCAACCGAATGCTTGCGTGGCAGGCACTCCAGCCTGTGACATTGTTGATGAATTATCGATCTGGTAGTTACAACCGTATCTCGTACAACCGTGTGTCGCGCTGCTAGTGCGTCCGAGCTCTGTCTTACCATTACTGGCCACCTGTGCTTATTTACAGTATCTGGAAAGCAGCTTTGGAATGCTGTTTCAATTGCTTCAAGACGTATGTGAGTGCGAGACAAAGGTAAGACGGGCAAGATATTATCCGTATATAGTGAGTGTGGTGGAGCCCCAGATAAAGAAAGACTCGTCCTTGTCTTCATGAAGTAAGCGTGAGACCCACAAAAGACTTAAGAATTGGTAACTTATAGTGAGTGAGCGATCTAGGTGAGATTAATGCCATAGGTTTTGAGTTAAAGCACATTCTTTTTGCGTAAACAATATTTATTCCGTATTAAATCATTCATTGAAAACTGAAGTTTCCCGGGGTTTCTTTAGACGTTACTCATATGTATATCTTTCCAATGCATTTAACCTATAAGTGACAAGAGCCTGGTGGTGTGTGGACGTGACATGACCTATACATGACAAGAGCCTGGTGGTGTGTGGACGTGACATGACCTATACGTGACAAGAGCCTGGTGGTGTGTGTGTATGTGGACGTGACATGACCTATACGTGACAAGAGCCTGGTGGTGTGTGGACGTGACATGACCTGTAAGTGACAAGAGCCTGGTGATGTGTGTGTACGTGACATCACCTATACGTGACAAGAGCCTGGTGGTGTGTGGACGTGACATGACCTATAAGTGACAAGAGCCTGGTGGGGTGTGGACGTGACATGACCTATACATGACAAGAGCCTGGTGGTGTGTGGACGTGACATGACCTATAAGTGACAAGAGCCTGGTGGTGTGTGGACGTGACATGATCTATACGTGACAAGAGCCTGGTGGTGTGTGGACGTGACATGACCTATACGTGACAAGAGCCTGGTGGTGTGTGGACGTGACATGACCTATACATGACAAGAGCCTGGTGGTGTGTGGACGTGACATGACCTATAAGTGACAAGAGCCTGGTGGTGTGTGTGTATGTGGACGTGACATGACCTATACATGACAAGAGCCTGGTGGTGTGTGGACGTGACATGACCTATAAGTGACAAGAGCCTGGTGGTGTGTGTGTATGTGGACGTGACATGAACTATACATGACAAGAGCCTGGTGGTGTGTGGACGTGACATGACCTATAAGTGACAAGAGCCTGGTGGTGTGTGTGTATGTGGACGTGACATGACCTATACGTGACAAGAGCCTGGTGGTGTGTGGACGTGACATGACCTATAAGTGACAAGAGCCTGGTGGTGTGTGGACGTGACATGACCTATACGTGACAAGAGCCTGGTGGTGTGTGGACGTGACATGACCTATACATGACAAGAGCCTGGTGGTGTGTGTGTATGTGGACGTGACATGACCTATACATGACAAGAGCCTGGTGGTGTGTGGACGTGACATGACCTATACATGACAAGAGCCTGGTGGTGTGTGGACGTGACATGACCTATAAGTGACAAGAGCCTGGTGGTGTGTGTGTATGTGGACGTGACATGACCTATACATGACAAGAGCCTGGTGGTGTGTGGAAGTGACATGACCTATACGTGACAAGAGCCTGGTGGTGTGTGTGTATGTGGACGTGACATGACCTATACATGACAAGAGCCTGGTGGTGTGTGGACGTGACATGACCTATACATGACAAGAGCCTGGTGGTGTGTGGACGTGACATGACCTATAAGTGACAAGAGCCTGGTGGTGTGTGTGTATGTGGACGTGACATGACCTATACATGACAAGAGCCTGGTGGTGTGTGGACGTGACATGACCTATAAGTGACAAGAGCCTGGTGGTGTGTGTGTATGTGGACGTGACATGACCTATACGTGACAAGAGCCTGGTGGTGTGTATGTGCGTGACATGTGACATGTGTGCCGTTGTTGCATACAGATGCAGATTCTCCACGTGATGTCGTTCATCATTGAGCGGATGCAGGCTGAGATTGGTCCCCACTGCGGCGTACTGGTTCGCTACCTGCCCACCCTGTGGGCCAGCTCCACGCACCACAACATGCTGCGCTGCGCCATCATCTCCACGCTGACCTGCTTAGTCCAGGTAATGAGGCTGGCTAATGATATATATTGTTTACATGGAATGGGAGATCTGTCTGTCCTGATGTACGACCTGAGATATATTGTTTACAGGGAATGGGAGATCTGTCTGTCCAGATATTTATCTGATATAATTGTTTACAGGGAATGGGAGATCTGTCTGTCCTGATGTACGACCTGAGATATATTGTTTACAGGGAATGGGAGATCTGTCTGTCCAGATATTATCTGATATAATTGTTTACAGGGAATGGGAGATCTGTCTGTCCTGATATACGACCTGAGATATATTGTTCACAGGGAATTGGAGAGCTGTCTGTCCAGATGTTTATCTGATCTATATTTTTTACAGGGAATTAGAGGTCTCTCTGTCCCGATGTTTATCTGATATATATTGTTTACAGGGAATTGGAGAGCTGTCTGTCCAGATGTTTATCTGATCTATATTTTTTACAGGGAATTAGAGAGCTGTCTGTCCAGATGTTTATCTGATCTATATTTTTTACAGGGAATTAGATAGCTGTCTCTCCTGATGTACGACCTGATATATTTTGTTTACAGGGAATTGGAGATCTGTTTGTCCACATGTTTACCTGATATATACCTATTGTTTATTTACAGGGAATGAGAGATCTGTCTGTCCTGATGTACGACCTGAGATATATTGTTTACAGGGAATGAGAGATCTGTTTTTCCACATGTTTGCCTGATACATACCTATTGTTTATTTACAGGGCATGGGAGATCTGTCTGTCCAGATGTACGATCTATTGCTGCCTGTGATACAGCTGAGTACTGACGTGAGCCAGGAGCCCCATGTGTACCTGTGTGAAGACGGCCTTGACCTTTGGTACACCACGCTCCAATGCAGCCCTGTGATGACGCCCGGTCTCCTGACCCTCTACACCAACATGCCGCCGTTGTTAGGTCAGTTAACAGGCCTTCCATAGCCCGTATTTATCTACAGTTATAATAGTAATGCATACGGCTTGCCATAGTTACGGGATTTCACATGTCTCGCTGCGTTCATGATTTTAACCGTTTTTTTTTAATAGAAATTGTATTGGTTCGTACAACATGCGCAAAATAAGAGTGTTCTCAAAACAATTAAATTATTATCTCTTAGACGCACCTTGAGTGATCTGCAGCTCTGATGATGAAAAGATAACCTCCTATGATTCATCTGATCAGCTTTCCATCGCTCGCATTGAAAATGACCATTTCACATTTTTTTGGTTCCGTTGTAGAGTATGGCACCGAAATGCTCCGGACTTGTGTGAAGATCATTGAAGCCTACATCCTGTTAAATCCCGCGGAGTTCCTGCAGGTATATAACTCTTCCCTGCGCCTTGCATTGGAGTCCTATCTGTATCAAGAGGGCTGAGACCAAATGTAGCATGCACGTTTGCAAGGTTGTAAACTTGTCGTTTGGGATGTCGATTGTGCCCTTAAAGTACATGTGTCTGTAACTGGACTGTCACTTGGCTTAGCATCTGTGTCAGTTGGGGGAGAATTCAAGCCTTTGTAGTTAGTTGTTAGTGGTTGCCTGAGTGTACTGTGTGTAGCATGTGTACATTTTGGTTGGTATGGAAACATGGGTCCTTACTCATTATTCGTGCCTTGCGATGCGCTACCTTTCTTGAAAATAATTAAACATGATTAAATTTATCTGTCGAAAAAAAGATAATATTTACGTTATAGGTTTTCAAGCTCGATCGCGTCGTGTTTAATGAGATTGTGGCCATCACTGACCACAATGTCGTCAAATAACTTTCTACTATAAGCGTTAGAAAGGTTTGCGTTGGGCTAGACATGGTTCATGAACGCGAAACCGTGGCCTTTGTGTCATATATGTCTGGACTAGAGACTTTACCTTCTCCGCAGATGTATTCCGGAAGCCTTGTAAAGAGCCTCTCTAACATCCTGACGGAACTGAGAACGGAAGGAGTCGTCCTGATCTATAAGGTGAGCAAGAGCTGACCAACAGTGACCAAGTGACCATCACTGACAAACACTGACGAACAGTGACCATCACTGACCATCACTGACCATCACTGACTATCACTGACCAACACTGACCAATAGTGACCATCACTAACTATCACTGATCATCAGTGACTATCACTGACCATCACTGACCAAAAGTGACTATCACTATCACTGACCATCACTGACCATCACTGAACAACACTGACCATCACTGACAAACAGTGACCATCACTGACCAACTGTGACCACCACTGACCATCACTGACCATCACTGACAAACACTGATCATCACTGACCACCACTGACCATCACTGACCAACACTGACCATCACTGACCACCACTGACCAACACTGACCATCACTGACCATCACTGACAATCACTGACCAACACTGACCATCACTGACAAACACTGACCATCACTGACCATCACTGACAAACACTGATCATCACTGACCACCACTGACCATCACTGACCATCACTGACCATCACTGACCAACACTGACCATCACTGACCATCACTGACAAACACTGATCATCACTGACCACCACTGACCATCACTGACCAACACTGACCACCATTGACCAACACTGACCATCACTGACCACCACTGACCAACACTGACCATCACTGACCATCACTGACCAACACTGACCATCACTGACCTACACTGACTATCACTGACTATCACTAACCAGCAGTGATCAACATTGACACATATGTTGAAGACCACTACTACCCGCTACTGACCACCACTTGCGACATGGTGACTACCATTGACCCACAGTGGCACATTATAACCCCGTCATCCAAAGAAAGTGGCTAACTATATACTATCTTTAATAATAATAATACGTCATTTACAACCTGTCCCATAATACAACGTTTATACAAAAGAATATCACGATTGCTAGAAGATTGCTAGAGAGGTAGAAATTTGCTGTACAGTGTTTGTAAATTACGGATATATTATATATAGATATATGATATTGTATATGTAGTACTAAAGTAAAAGTAAAGTAAAGTAAAAATCATGTGGTGCAGTGCATGGCCTTGACCTTGCCTTGTGGTTTCAGTTGGTGGAGTTGATCCTGAAAGTATTTCCGGAGGAGGGTCCGGCCCTGTTCGTATCCATGTTACCCAACATCGCCAGCTCACTCATCAATGGCCAGGTAGGCAGCCTCTAGCTCACTCGTAGTACCCGTCAGCCTCCTTTAGTTCTCCACTGGTGGAGGCCGGAGGTTCGACCTACTGTCTCTGTGTCGCTGTCGGTCCGGGCTCGAGGGAAATGAACAACTAAGATATGGCGGTGGCTCTCGCGCACACACACACGTGATATCGTCGCGTCTCATGGTCTGGTTTAATGAATACCTGCACCAAGGCGACCGTAGCGAGTTAATTCATTCGAACATTTGCACATAAGGACGTGAGCAATGTATTCGATGCGAAGGTTGCGCTATGGATCAAACTGTATATAGTATTGTAATTATCTGTGATGTACGACAACGAGCGGTTGAAAAATAATGTTTTGTGCATCCACGTGTTTCTTATTATCGCCCACCCAGGACCACTACCCGATGGTGACATCTCTTCACTTGGCCATCTTTTCCCGAATCATCCTGCACAACCAAGCGTTTTTCTGGGCTTTCATTGAGCAACACAGCCAGCAGGCGGCAGCACAGGTCAGACAGGTCACGTGTTCGTTGTGGCAAAGTCATGTGACATCACTGTCGGTCGTATGGCTGATGGCCAAGTGACGCTGTGGTTACAGTTTGCTTTCGTAACGGTTAATGCATTGTCTGAATCATGCAGAGAATAGTACACTGGCTGTGTTGTACGTGGCTTAAACCTTGGCTTTATTATATGTGGATATATAGCGTCACACATTTGGTTATATACCGGAAATGTTATATTTACTTACAATTAAGTTTTCTTTGTAACATTATTTTGAGAGGTTTATAATCATACCGTTATTTCAAGAGGTTTATAATTATACCGTTATGCCTATCCACAAAGGAAGAACGAAACGGAGGTAACTTAACGACTGGCGTGGAATAGTTTTAATTATGATTTAATTTATCATTAATATGGGATAATAAAGCTTTGTGTATGAACTTTCACTAGACTGACGAGGTGGTCGGCCGGCTGCTGGACAGCTGGCTGGACAAACTGGACAACCTGATCCAGCCAGAGCGGCGGAAGCTGTCCACCATGGCTCTCCTGTCCCTTCTCACCACAAACGCCGGGTAAGCGTCACTCATAACTAATGATGTCACTCATGATGACGTCCATATATATAAGAATTGTTCTAAACACCGAAAGCGAGCAGTGCCTTTATATGAATAAAAAAAAGGCAAATCTTCTTACGTGTGTGACGTTGGCTTTCACAAATCTGTGCCCAATATTTATCAGCATTTTCTAGAATAGTATCGCACACTATTTGATTTAAAATACTTTAATAATTGGTGTATGTAAAAAATGTTTGCGGTCTCCCAAACACGTTCAATAATTTGTGGAATGCGCCCCCATAGGGAGACAACCGATGCCGCATTTCCCTATGTTGTATGTGTTCTATCTTTCAGAGCGGTGTTGGAACGGTTTGCAGGCTGTATCTGTGCCGTTGTCGAGGTGCTCCATGATGTCTACAGATCAGATCCCACTTCTGATGACCCCCAAGAGACTGAGTAAGTCTGGTGCTTGTTCCTACGGCAAATTCCTCTTGAGGACCGGTTTCAGTATATGAATTCGACATTCAATGTGCACATTGTCGATGATCCTTTGGCCAGACTCTTGTGTGGGAAAGTGGGTCGTTCGTCCCTGTTATAGCGAACCATTGTTTTGGCATAACTCACGTATTACTCACGCCTGTCATTGACTACGATAATACATTGCATGGGCTCTAACATGGAACATGGACAGTAAGTGTGGCTTTTGTGTATATTTTAATTTGGGAGATCAAGTATGAATGTAGATATGATGACACGCGTTCATAAAGATCACATACTGTGTCCGGTATTTATCTGTCTAAAAGAACATATATTGGTGAAAAATGTTTGTATGAACCACCTACAGCATTTTATCTAAAGGGCCACAATCTACGACTTCCATATGTCCTCATGTCACCAACGATCTTGTTTCTCTTATAACGGCACCTTTTATTATTACTGGTGCAAAAGCTGGCAGGGGAGCACTGATCGTTATGCAGATGGGTTAAACCAAACAGTCATAACGGCTTTGGTATAATAGCTTGCCCGATCTGCGTGTTATTTAATGTGGCCTCCCTCTTCAGCTGTCTGGTTGTGGAGTTGGGAGGCAGGCTGTCCGCAGATGACCTTGACACAGCCCAGGACAGACGCTTGCGCAAGGTCAGCTCATTATCAACTCGATGCAACATATTTGTCACTATGCGGATAAATGCTTATGAGAGCAGTGTCCAGTGTGATGTCCGTATGCATTCCTATTATAGTTATGATTCCTAGTTTTAGTCTGCTATGTCCGCCAATCGATTCCAGATCTGGATTTATATAATAATAATTTGCAAGCTGTTATTCCCTCTTGTCGGTTCTGGGTCCGTATTATATTTATCACTTTTAGTTCCAATCCCTGATTACCACCGGTAGATGGTGTGTTCTTATTATAGTTGTCACGTTCGATTCATGGCTATCATCGCTCGTCGGTTCCAGATTGTTAAAGCCGGAGTCGCACCTTCACCTAATGATTGAGAATAGCGAATTTTTTGCCCAAATAATCTTACCAATATTCTCTTTCCTTTTCAGCTTACCGAGCAGGATCCGGTATATAAAATCGACTTAAGGACATACGTGTGCAACCAGTTGACCTTGGTACAACAACAGCAAGGTCACGATGGTTGGGAACGCTTGCTCGAGACCGTGGACTCTGATATTGTACAACAGTTGCAGTACTTCCTGCAGTCCACCCCAAAGCAATGACAGCTACAGCACGGCTGGCGGGGTGCTGGCGGTGTGCCCTGTCCCTGCCACTGAGTCACCCCCCGGAGCCTCGGCTGCCGGAGCCGGCCGCCGCGTCGCCAGCCTGTCTGGGTTAATTAGAGCCCATAGCTTTAATTTGAAGTCTTTGTGTCAGCCATCCGCGCTCTTATGATACCGTAGAGCCTTTATCGGGAATGACCGACCTTCTTTTAATTGATACGCTGGAGCCATTGTCTCAATTAATCACCTATTCACTGGAATCAGTGTTGGAGTCACCCTCTTTCCTTTGATTACCTAGAGCCTTTTCAGTAAGTTTTCAACCTTGTTTGATAAACATATCGATAAATATTGTAGCCATTATCTGAGTCACTGACCTGGCTTTGATAATATACACCCAGTATCTGAATGGTCAGCCTTTATTTGATCATTTTTCGTCATTATCTCAGTCATCGCCCTCCTTTGATAAGTTAGACTTAATATCTGAATCACCAGCCTTCCATTGATAACTTAGACCCAGTATCTGAGTCACCAGCCCACCTTTTATGACACGGAGCCATCAGCCTTTGATAACTTGGTTTCGCATTATGTCCTCCTGTGGCCACTATGTCGTCCCCGGCTTGCCATCCGTCTGTATATTTATTTCAATCCCACAAGCCTCTGCCACTGGCCTGTTCTGTCACCACGGGACCCAGTATTGTAAAAAAAAACTTCATTAATTAAGTGCCATTAATTTATACATAAAAAATGATATCCTACTTTATATCTACCGCCATTGGTAGAGTGTCAATATAGAGATATCTAGCATAATAACGGAGACATGGTGTCGGGGACTTGATTATCTGAAGTGCACATAACGTATATATGGCTAGATAGTGGTGAATTACTATATAATTACTTAGCTGACCCCCCTCCCCCCCAGTGGTGTATCCATGGGGGCGCAGGGGATACTTTTGTTGAAAGATAGTGTTCACGCGGGAAATATGGGGGTGGGGGGGGGGGTGGCGATAATCGGCCTGGTGGGAGGGAGGGAGACCGCTGGGGGTGTTGGGGAACCCGGCTGACCGTGTGAGAGAGGAAGGGAACCTCGCTTAGCTTGGTCATTGAGACCACGTTGTTACCCGCCTCTCGCTTGTGTTGATGAAGTTTTAAACATGCATGTTGTTAATGTGATATGTACAAATTCGCAGAAATAAAGCCGCTTTATTGTGATATTTCCACCCGTCTCCCGTTATGATTTGCGCAGTGTCGTCCAAATATTGATGCGACTTGACCAGGGGAATGGTCGAGATAGAAAGCAGCCGTGTCTCCGAGAATGTATGGGCCTCTGTTACGCTTTACGAAGAAAGAATCCGGATCCCGCACACACTTGCACAGGTGGGATTCGAACCAGGCACCGGCCGCTTTGGGTTGGCCTAGCAGAGCCCACTCGACAATAGAGAGTTATTGCACTACGTTTCCGCGCCACTGATACGCATCCCGATCCGTTAGCGCCGATACGTTTACGTTTCGGTTTTTCACTCTCGCGCGGCGCACAAATGAGTTACAGGGCTGTACAGTTCTCGCGGGTTCTATTTCCGGTTTAGGTCTTTTGGGGACCAACAAAAAAACACGTGCTCTTAGAACGAGTGCGCATCACCCTGGTGCCTTGCTGCAACTGCGTGACGCGCACTCTATGTAGTCAACGTTTTAGTGTTGGGAACCGGCCAGCTGCGCGATTTGTGCGTAAAGAATCGAGTGGGTGTGAAACTATTTTTTGTTTGCTTTGGTCCAGGCATTGTTAAATATAAAATCATAATATAGTTAAAGATAAGACATTTATCTCTCTGTACTGCATGTGGTCCGTTCGATGAGACTGTTGGAAGCGTTGTATTTTGAGCCAAATCCTCGATGTTTAGACAAACGGAGCACCATTGTCCTCGCCTGGTCAGTCCATGTAAGGAGCGTTGTTACGTAACCATAGATACCACGCGCAGACACGCGCGTCATGATGATTGTTACGTCATACGACATGGAAAACCCCGCGCAGCACATTAGATCGCCTGACACTGACAGTCACTCATGAGACAACCGCATTCTGGTTTATCAACTGCCTAACCGCTCATACATTACATAAATCTACTCGGATGGTTATAATTCGGATATGCACAGAACTTCAGTGGTTAGTTGTGTTTCCAAGGACAGCTTTAGCCGATCTTGTGTGTGAGGCGAGTGAAGGCAAACAACCGGAAGGTAGGCAGCACCTACAGGCCGTTGATGCTAGGCATTGACGCAGAGCATAGTTATCCCTGTCTCGTGGGGTCTCGATAAGATCCCGAAGTGACTGTACAACCCTATTGCAGTCGGTATTCTGTCGACAACCGTAAAGCGACGTCTGGCGTTCTTCACAATGTACGAAGGCAACCACAATAGAAGCAGAATTGAATACGAATAGAAAAGATAGTTTAAACGATTTTGTTTAAAAGTGTTAACATCTGTTTTAGTGTTCTGGCCAATTATATTACTTCTTTCGCTATCTTACCTCTAATAAAACAAAAGCACAAACTGTAACAGAGCAGTTTCTTTAGGACTAATTCCTCGATGGATTAGACAGATGATGAAGTAGCCATTTCCAGAAAAACGCCTTCTGAAAATGGTAATGTCATGCATTTTTTCATTTACATTTGTGAAAAGTTTTTTTGACATGGAACGAGTTCCTCAACAAACAGATTTAAAGTTGAAACTTCTTACTGAAACCACAATTATATAATAAATGTTAAAACATCTAAACAGTTTGCATCTTCATTGAACAATCATTTTTCATGTAGGTTCTAACCACTAATCAGGATCTGGCCTGGCCAATAATATTTCTAAATGTAGCGGTGAATTACGGTTACACCTGAATAAATAAAAGTAATTTATTTGTTGAAACTTCTTATTGAAACCACACTTATATTACAAATGTGAAACCATCTAAACAGTTTGCATCTTCATTGAACAATCATTTTTTTATGTAGGTTCAGACCACTAATCAGGATCTGGCCTGGCCAATAATATTTCTAAATGTAGCGGTGAACTACAGTTACACCTGAATATGTAAAAGTGATACATCAATGCCATTTATGCAGCGTTCTGTTTGCAAAGTTTTAAAGGGCTTCTGGTATTTACTTCGGATTTGGTTGGCTCGGGGTATGTGGGAGGGAGGGGCGGAGGGGGGGGGGGGGCCTAAAAGTCTTGCATATGCAGTTTTTATTGGGCCATCTAAAGAGGAAGTCCTATAAAAAATTGTATTGTTATGTTTAATCATTTTTTTGAAAGAAATTGCAACTGGTTTTGCTTCGATCTTTGCGATGAAAATGTTTACACGAAACTTGAGTATCAATTATAAATTATTATGACGTAATTGCTCATCGGGCTACGTTTAGGGATACGTTTAATCGAAAACGTAGCGCAATAACTCTCTAATAACCAAACGCGCTACCCACTAGGCCACGGGGTGACCCCTTGCCAGATATGCAATAAAAAGACATCTGCGGGGCATGCACGGACACGAACACGGGCATGCGTACAGGGACCAGTGGGGTACTAGGCACGGAGGGGTGTCCGGAACTGCCAACTCCAGCGCGCTCACCATCAGTATGAAGCCCCTAAATCTACCATGTAGGCATGCAAGCTAAAAGGCGATGTATTTAACAGAAACTCAATTATATAATGGAGTATGAACATACCCAATACACGAGGGGTGAATTGGACCAAACAACCTCCCGGAACGATGAAGGATTAATGCATGAACCATGCCCCAGATTAGGTGCCCTGGTCCGGATTTGACTCTAGGACGTGACCGGTGGTCTAGTGCTCTTAAAGTGTCCGTGCCACGCCAAAACAACTTTAGCTCATATTAATCTTATGGGTTTCCACGATTCTATTCTCGAGCTGTGACGCCCCAAATAGCAGAAGGGAATACTTTTTCTACTTGTTTTCGCACCGATCAATTTAACTTCTGTGAGCGAGGAAAGTGACCTCAAAGGGGAATACAAACGCATGTGTTTTTATATTGAGACTCAGATTCTCTCTGCTCATTGGCTTGAACTCAACGAAACGCATTCAACCATAGAAACAATACACGCCCTCGACCACAGATGTCTACGGACAGCATCAAAGCTCACCTGTCAATCTTGTGACATCATTGGGGAATTATCAAATAACGCTCAGATGCAATGCTCTCAGAAATAAACCCGCCGGACCTCTTTTTCGCTGCTTTGACGAACGCGTATATAGTGACATCGTGGAACAAAAAATGTAAACTCCAATTAAAACAAATTGTTATTTGTTTATCTTCCCTAACCAAAGTTAACTCTGAGCAAGACAAAATCGTGGCACGCACAATTTAACCACTATACTCAGCATTACGGTGTGAATACACCCAACACTCATGCCTTGGTATAATATAGCTTGGAATGTAAACATTCACAATTTCTCGCTATAGCTTACAATGTGACTGTGCCTAATGCATTGGTATAGCTGACAATGTGACTGTGTCTAATGCATTGGTATAGCTGACAATGTGACTGTGCCTAATGTATTGGTATAGCTGACGATGTAACTGTGCCTAATACATTGGTATAGCTGACAATGTGAATATACAAAATCATGTAAAGCTAAATATGTAAATACAGTAAGACCCCGTTGATCTAACACATTCGGTTACACCCGAATTTGTGTCTTGTCGGATAACGAGTTTGTCTTATTAAAGAATTCGGAAATCCTAAGTGTTAAAAATTACTGTGACTTGCATGATCCTTTGGCACAGGCCGATTGTTTGTGTAGTCCGTGCGTATAGTCGGCAACGGTAACTTTCTGTGACAATGAACACGTGTGGGTAAACTTCATCTTTTAATAAAGTATCCAAACTATATTACACACAGGTACTTGCAGAATAGTTTTGTAAGTATTTCACCAAGTCAGCGATATGCTTCAGGTGTTTGGCCCACAAGTTTGCATTAGGGCATCCACGATGCGCGCCAGTGCCAGCGTCACCTTTTTAAAATAGCCCTCATTATTTTCAATGACACCCCACACACTGGCCGCGCCTCGCCGCCCTGCAGCGATGCACGGCGCGCTGCAAAAGTGAGAAATAGAAACGTTGCTTATTTCCAAGCGTCCTGCGGCGAGCCGCTTCATACATGACCAATCAGAAAACAAATATTTGTCCGGGTCCAGCCTTATGAATTAATCAATCAATCAATTAGTCAAGAAATTAAAGCGGCGCGGCTTAACGGCCGGATAAACTTGAGAAATTGGCACTTTGGTTACAGAAAAGTCGTGTCGGTGTCAGAAAGCGAATGTCAGGTTAAAGAGGGCGATTAGCATTGTGGAAATCCGTTACAGGTCGAACGAATTATGCATGTCGCATGGCGGGGTTTCCGGATTATCGGTTGCCGGATTAAAGGGGTCTAACTTTATATAATATGTACACCAATTAAAGATTATGTAGACAATCTTTGGTCTTCATTGGTACACTACAATATTTGTTACAGCTTCCAATATGTATACACACAATGCTTTGGTATTATTGGTGATTAAGTGGTGTGTTGTTCATGCTGTAATGAAATCCGGCGAGGGCAGGAATAAAGAACATTCATTGATTTATTCATTCATGCGAAAATAACAAATGCACGTGTTTTTTTATTGCATACAATGTCACTATACCTCATAAATACTTAATATACGTCTACAGCTTATACTGTATATCAATCAAATCTGTACGATATGTAGCTCACATTGGAATTCTGTCCAATACATAATATATTTGACGTCTATGAGGTCTATTCCCAACTTGGCCTTTCTTGGTCCGACCCTGTTAGATTTATTGTTATTTTGTGCAGTATCACAGTTACTTTGCTGTGCGCAATGTCGATTTGTCAACCGACACATTACGTAGCTGCTTAGCACGGGATGAATTCAGACTTGACCAGATATGCTTTGGGGAATATTAACCATATATCGTACTGGACTATATTAGTTTGCGGCATTTACCTGTCGTTATATAGCATTATAGTGTTATCTGATTCTATTTGAAGAGTCTACGTGGGTGTAGATAGCCGGAGATAGCGATCAGTTGAGCAACACATTCCCGGAGCGCTAGTATAGTATGTAATGGTGGCGTACGCAATTTGCGAAAAAAAAAACCACAGGATTTTCACCACGTCGTCTGGTTTATAATACACAAGGCGTTCTAGCGCTGAGGACGACCGACGTAGCCACGGACCATCCACAAGCAGCAACATGTCGATGCCGGCAGACAAACTGGGCGAAGATGAACTAAAGAGATGGAGGAGTTTATTCGATGTGGTTGACGTCAACGGCGATGGCAAAATCTGCGAAGCAGAAGTCGTCAAAGTGATGCAGAACATGGGATATCCGATACCGGAGACCGAGGCCCAGGTATATACCGTGTGTCCTACACATAGGGTCCGCTATATGTAGATTAGATTATGATAAGCAGTGTTAGTCATGTTATGTACGTATACATACAATGTCCGCTTGGTTTATTCATTAACCAGATAGAGTTGGTGCTGTACAAATAGCCCCGTTAGACAATATACCTGTTACGTATATATCGATTGGTTATACGGTATTAGATAAGCACTTTGGCCCCATTAGCCAGTCTTCGCTACGCATACTGATTACATAGAGCGTATTGCTGACGTACTTTGACCCCGAGACTGATCAAATAGTGCCTCGATCTTGGTTTGAGTTCAGTAATGATTGGGATTTTATAACGATAAAAGTATGGTAACTCATTGGTAATTGAAATATTGAACCAACCAACCCTTTGGAAAGAAAAGTGGAGTATGACTAGCGTTTGTTATGACCCAAAACGTCATAGTGACGAAAACATTATTCATAAGCGATGGAATATGGGGTATCGTACCCCCCCTCCCACGGTCTATCCCTTGGAAATGTTCTACTCATAAAAACCTTATATTTCCTCATTTCCCAAATTTAGACTCCATGAGGTCACTATAAATATCAATAAATCACTTCTTTAACCCCACATGGCCTCGTCTGCTTAAGAAACGTCACGAAGGGTTGTCACAATGTGGGCGATAACCGGGACTTAAACTTAAAACTGTGTATTTCATGCTACCAATGGCTGACGTTTTCGTCACTCTGACGTTTCGGGGTGTAACAAGCGTTTAGATGATATTCTGTTCTGTCATCTGCAGTGACAGATCCAATTTGAGGAAGAATTTGGTGGAACCCCCCCCCCCCTTCAGTCGTAAGAACTTTGGTGGAACCCCGGTATCTCCCCCTTATCCCGATTGCAAGTTTTCAGTGATTTGATCCCCCCAATTTTAAGTTCCTAGATCCACCCCTGATCAACAAGATAACTGAATTACATACTACGACTCCCCGTGTCAGCTGGTTAGGTCCATTGTGACACCGTCCCATTGCGTCCACACTGATATAGCTAATTAATATGTCCAATGCAACACACCGGGTTTCTCTTTCACTCAGTCTCAACCTACTATAGTGACCCAATCTATCGACGCTTAATCAATGCATTATACTCGAATCTCTATACTTACTAATAATCATTGCAATCCAATTATCACATCTCAGCGGAAGCTGTGATTGCATATAAAAACTAGAACTTGAGTAATTCACCATGGTCCTGAATTTGTCAGAAGTATGTTCTTGCCATAAGGGTAAGTCGGGTGCTGGTAGCCCATCTCGCCTCTTAATTAAGACATAAGAGCGAGATTTTCTACTTACTATGAATGACTGAAAGGTCGGGTTTCAAAAATTTACGTCAGTGTCCCAATCAGCCCCGGTGTCTTTCGCTGATCCATATACTGGTGTGCATGACATAAGATTATTACTCTACGTCTTTTGTTCGTCTCTTTATCAGGAGCTTATTAGTAGGTGCAATCCGGATGCAGCTGGTGACGTCACGTTTGAGGCTTTCTGCGGAGCTCTGATCAAGATTGGAGTCAAGTTTCGTGTGTAGGTATACTTTAATGATCATAAATATAGTTTGTTTCACACGCAAGGCAAGAATGTAATGGTAATTTTTATTTTTTTGACGCATTTACTTAATCTGATAAGAAGCATTCTGATCATGAGCATTGTGGGGGGGGGGGGGGGTGGGGGTGTTCACAGACCACGAAGAATACGTTTCTTTAATCCCAGGTCACGATGAATTAAAATGAGAACTCTCCGCATACAAAGAATTAGCGGATTGCATGATATAATATGGCGATTTCCCGATTCACGGTTATTTAATATTAAAATTCCCTTTGTACCGTGTTGTCAACCATGACACCGTCTTGTGGACTTTGATACCATGTTTTCGACCTTGATACCATGTTGTCGACCTTGATACCGTGTTGTCGACCTTGATACCATGTTTTCGACCTTGATATCATGTTGTCGAACTTGATACCGTGTTGTCGACCTTGATACCATGTTGTCGACTTTGAAACCGTGTTGTCGACCTTGATAGCATGTTTTCGACCTTGATACCATGTTGTCGACCTTGATATCATGTTGTCGACCTTGACACCATGTTATAGACCTTTATGTCATGTTGTTGGCCTTGATACCGTGTTGTCGACCTTGATACCATGTTGTCGACCTTGGTATTGTGTTGTCGACCTTGACACCATGTTAATGAACCTTGATACCATGTTGTTAACGTTAGCGCATGGTTTCGAGCACATGGTTTCGACCTTGCCACCATGTTGTTGGCGTTAGCACATGGTCATCGACCTTAACACCGTGTTAGCGCCATGTTGACCTCACCACTGACCGTGTTGCAGGTCGACCTTCCTGTGCGGTTTGTTCCGGGAGATGGATGCCAACCACGACGGTCAGGTGACGGTGGATGAGGTGAACAACCTGGTTGCTCGAGCGGGGGCCCAGGACCGCATTTCCCCCGCTGTCGTGGCCGCCTTCATCAAGCAGGCCGACACATCGGGCGACGGTCAGGTCAGCGTGGAAGAATTCCTGGCATACATCAAGGACAAGTTAAAAGTATAGCAAAATTTCATTAGTAACGCTACAACTCCTTTCTGTGCACTAAATTGGTTTTCTGATAATTAAAACCATTCGAGAAATAAAGTTGAAGAGTTTCAAGGTCAAGGTTTTCATCTTTCGTATAGCAAACAGATGTACATAGCAGATATGCGCATGTATTGGTCAATTCCATCGACTTCTTCCCGTTAAACGAGCCAGTGGTAGTCACTCTCTCTCCTGGCAATTAGTACGGCCAGTAAATGATGTTCGTGACGAGCAAGAATCGTATCGTGTCTAATATTAATATAAATACTGGACGGTAAATTTGTCCGAATCATGAGCTGATGGGGAATAAGAGGCCATTGACAAAAGTCTCTCGTTTCCCCACAAGGCATTGACCATTGTTGCTCCCATGTCTAATTCAGTGTACTAATTGGAAACGCTTGCCAGCAGCCGGGGTCCACAGGGTTGTTAATTGGCTATTTGATACGACACAGTATCCCTGTAAATTTTGGATGGAAAAGAGCATTAATTCTTACCCCAGTATGTGTATGTCCACATAGATGGAGTGCAGGGGGGGGGGGGGGGGAGTCGTAACGGTAAAATGAAAAGCCCGAGGAACGGAAATACTCCTTGCCACCCCCCCCCCCACCCGATAGATGGGTGGCAGTGGGTGGCACCCTGTATAGCAGTTGTGAAAGTTGTGTTATAAACAATGGCGTTTTTTCTAGTTTCTTTCGCCTCGGTCGAGGATGTCGACAGGGAGACCCCCTCTCGCCATACCTATTTATATTATCTATTGACCCGTTAGCCAACGCCATTAAGAACGACTGTACAATTAAGGGTTTCATGATTGATGGAAAAGAGAATAAAATAGGTCAATATGCAGACGACACCTTTTTGCTATTAGATGGGAGAGATGTGTCCCTTAGAAATGCCTTGAAGGTTTTAAAACTGTTTTACGTGTGTTCGGGATTAAAAATTAATATAGACAAGACGAACGCCATTTGGTTGGGACCACGTAGCCCGATTACTAAGGGGTTGTTTTTAGATCTGCCTCTAATTTGGGTCAATGAATTTCAATTACTAGGCATAAGGTTTAGCAACGAGCTTCAGAATATTGTAAGTTTAAACTATGAACCCAAATTGGCTGCATTTGAAAGTGTACTAAATTTATACGGAAAACGAAATATATCAGTGAGGGGGAGGGCAACTGTAGTTAAAACTTTAGCCCTTCCAAAACTAATACATCTCATGACTGTTTTACCAAACCCAGGGCAACACTATATTGATCGTATGAATCGTGCCATACGGGCTTTTATTTGGAAAAACAAAAAACCCAAGGTTTCCCTTAACAGACTAGTCCAAGAGGAAAAAAATGGAGGTATAAAGCTGCCGCATATTCCATCCTTCTTAGATGCTGTCAAAATGTCATGGGTTAGAAAAATTATTGTGAATGAAGGAGCGTGGCAAGATTTGTTTTGCAGCACGATTTGCAGCGAAGGTGCACTCGTTTAGGAGCTAGATACGAAGTCACTAAGGTATTTTGTTAATATATGCAACCCTTTCTGGGCAGATGTTTTCAGAGCGTGTCTAAACCTAAAAACTTCTATGGAATAATGCATGCCATACCAAAAGAATGGCGAGATCAATGTTTCAATAAGGGACATAAGTTACTAGATGTGCCACAAACCTTTTAAAATTATATTTCTACGTAAACACGCTTATGTAATAAGGTTTACAACATTTTGGTGGAGTCCTTGCAGTACACCCCGAATGACGAAAGTAAGTGGTCAGAGGTGTTAGGAATAGAAATTGATAAAAGTAAATGGTGTGATATATATACTAGAGCATTAAAGGCTACTGTAGACGAGAGGACTCGGAGCTTCCAGTTTTTAGTTTTGCAAAGAGCTTTAATAACAAATCGTTTCTTGCACAGAGGTAAATTAGCTACTTCAGAGATGTGCGTTTTCTGCTCAGTTTCGTCAGAAATAATTGAGCACCTTCTTTTTGAATGCCCATATGTGAGACCCATTTGGCAAGAGTTAGAACGTTGGCTCGAGGCCGCATCAGCGGTAAAAAGGAAGCTGAACTTTAGTACAGATATGTTTTTTAAGAAATGGAGACCACTATCAGACTCTATGTAACACTAAGCGAATAATGTCATGTTTTTTTTGTTTTTACTGCGTATGTTTTTCTTCCATTCCTGCTTTGTATGATTCATAAATGCATTATAGTGGAATAAAAAGAAAAAGAAAAAAAAAGAAAAAAAAAGATGGGTGGCAGTTACGCATGCATCGCAAATGTCGCATATATACTTGACTAATTTTCATTTCCGTAAATACCGTGAATAACGTCTTGCTATCTTGTCTAAAAATGACCAAAACAACCCGCAACCTTCGATAAGCGAACTATTACTTTAAACTAAAACAAACTGTCGTTTTAAAGCTCGTACCTATATCTATTTTAAAGCTCGTAATGTTATCTATTTTAAAGCTCGTACCTTTATCTATCTTAAAGCTCGTACCTATATCTATTTTAAAGCTCGTTCCTATATTTTTTTTAAAGCTCATACCTATATCTATGTTAAAGCTCGTACCTATATCTATTTAAAAAAAGCCTATATATATTTTAAACCTCGTCCGGTACCCATATCCACCTGTATAGAATGACATTAAGAATATGTGTTTCGAATATTGCTTGACATTGCATGCTCATACAGCATAGTTTCCCATGAAGATCATTTAACACCATATCTTGAGGTCTGTATTGTATGCACACAATGCTATAGTGTACACAAACTGAAAAGGAGATGCCTTTGGAAACTATTTCTTTCAGACTGGTGCAGTTAGATATTCAGAAAAAATGGCGTTCTTGTGCACTACGTAATAAAAACTTTGGGCATTGTTGAGGATATCTGTAAATGGCTATGGAAATTTAATGAAGCGCTAAAAATAAAACACAGCAAATAATGCATCACGGTAATTTCCCGTCCCCTCCCCACCCCACAAACGCGGTATGGGCACAATTGTACTTGCTTCCATTGGAAAACTGTTATTGTTGTCACGGGGGTGGGGGGGGGGGGGGGACTCCGGCCCCAGAGGTTCAAGCTTAGGAGTTTCCGAGCCGCCGCAGATTTAGCCAACCTTGTCGAAAGCAACAACTTAAGGGAGCTCATCTGATTTGTATTTCTAACACTTTAATGGAGGTGTACATGTATCACTTCTGTGAGACTTCACTGATAATCCAGGGGATATACTATTTATTCGATTTTCCTCTTACTTCTAAACATTAAAAAAAGGAGAAGTTTACCTTTTTCAATAGTCTGTCTTACAAATGGTAAAACAGAAAATGCGTGGGCAATAACTTCCCTTTTGTAAAGTACAAAACGGAAAGAGTATAACACTCGAGTGATACCGTTTTAACCTTTTGGCGACCACGGGGCCCATAACCATTTTCGCCCGATTTCATGCGGCTGGAATGCGAGGGCGAAAAGCAAGAAGGCGTGATTCGAGATTGTCGTATGAGGCGCTTGAAGGAAGGAATCGCCAATCACGACCACTAGTTTTCTTGAAATTGGCAATTTCTGATGGCCCATCTTCAATGCTGGAGGCCACGAAATGGATTATTTTAGGGAATGGTAGGAGCGAATCATGCGTGAGCTGTCAAAACTGGTACGCTCTAACATTGACGAATCGATGTAGTTAAAAGTAAGAAAAACAGTCACGCAGGAATCTGTTCGCAATCAAGATAACCAACAGTTTTTAAATGCCTTTTTTTTAAACCACAAATTTCTGTCAGTGCCTATTTTAGATGCATTTTTTATACACAAATTTCCCTCAGGGTCTATTTTAGATGTTGTTTTTAACCAAAAGTTTCTCTCCCAATGAGCAAAAACTCGCGCGCTACATTTCTCTAGCTCTCTATGGAATAGGCGGCACTCACCCACCACTGTAGTAATGTAGTGCCCCCTCCCCCCTCCCCCTCCCCGAGGTGCTTACCTAATTTATGGAACGAGCGCCTTAAGTAAGGTCAATCGCTTCTATATGTGCCTGAGTTATGAGAAAACTCCACTGAATTTGACGTTCAAGCCATGTTTTTTCGTTGAACTAGGCTTTTGCATCTGTCTCACACTTTTTTATTCTTTGTTTTTGGTAAAAAAAGTACGTTAAAAAATTTTTTGCAACAACAAAACCAATCTATTTACGGTTTAGGTGCTTTGGGGACCAACAAAAAAACACGAGTGGGCGTCATGCCGGTTCCTTGCTATAGCTGCGTGCGGCGCACTCATTGTAGTCAACGTTTAAGTGTTGGCAAAAATATTAGTACACTATCTTGGTGTCCTAATATCTTTGCTGTTATTTGCTGTGGGGGGGTCGTGTTCCCAGATCACGAAGAATAAAATCCTTGATCATGACGGTAGGCTAATATTCCATTCCCAGTCCACGCAGAATCATTTGCCTCAACCGCAGTTCACGGTGAAATGAAAGTCCATCCCCGAGGAACAGAAATACTCTGGCCCCAACCCCCACTGTAGTGGCGTCGTAGGGTAGACGAATCTACTGTGTGACAAAATAAAACAAAGACAGGAGACCACCTATGCTGAATAATTTTGAAGCTGTGGTGTTCAATAATCGAACAGTCAAGGGTGCGTCTTAATTTTTAGCCAGCAAAATTATCAGCAAGTTAGGGGAGCCAAACAGTCGACTGTCAGTGAATGACGTACTCGGAATATGACGCCTTGATGAAGCTAACAACTATTTATTGCCGCCTAGAAAATAAAAAAAGTATATATATTTAATGTAAAATATACCGGAAAGCACGACAGGACACCACCAAGGTTTACATTAACGGGATTAATAGCGCTAAAATCCAATTTGTAGTTCACAGGGTGTCGCTTATAATGCAGACAGCGCCATCGTCAGCGCAGTGGGAGCCCAACATTACGCGCCCGCCGCATAGCGGCGCCACTACTCGCCGCATTACACATTTTACAATGGGCGATCGCCGTATGACCTATCTTGGTGTACTAATATCTTTGCTCTTATTCAACAGTTTCCATCTATTTATTTTTTATAACTGTATGATAGTATAGTGCTTGTATGACATTATACAACAAATACGATTTGTAATCCTTCTTGATGAGGTTTACTCACGTTCGTATGAACGTTACTAACGTGACAAGCATATAGCATGGCGTTTCGTGCAAGATAGGTTTTTGTCAGCCCAAATTTATGTTCTTTGGGACTTGCTTTGATACAAATCTAATCTAATATCGCACTCGGATCCACGACATATGCATAGGCTATCTCACGCACCTTTTAAATGCAATTTGTTATTCCATTATTGTCATACATTCCCTTCGTGGACAAAGAAAGACAGTTATATTTATCATACAGGTGGAGCTGCAAAATACTGAGTGCCTTCTTCAGACGAGTTGCAAATCGTGACTGAAATGTGGCAGCTCAAACGGTGAAGTCATGTGACATAGTCACGTGTCACATGATTGCAACACAAAAACGTGATACCGGCACAATCGTTTTTTGTTGTCATTGTAAAGCTGTGGAATGAAACCCTACATGTAGTGTCAGCAATGACGGTACTCAGATGATGACACCGGAGTTGCTTTGTATGTCGACCGGAACAATTGATGCCACTCTTATTATGTCGTGCTCGATAGAATGGAATGGATGAATAAATAAAGCCTTCTATCTCGCATGATGACGAACAGGGAGATTGTTGCGATATATACCAACAATCAGTGTCCTATGCCTTCAACTCCTGTCAACCGGAGCTGCTTCCAAATGACGCTGATGGGATGAACCAAAACGACATACTGTCGGCAAATGATTTAAAACATTGTAGAACGGTTATACGGGGGCAACCGTTTGTTCCGTGAGTGGCGCTTCGGACGACAGCCTGGACATGTTGAATCCCATTATTTTGCTGGGTTGCATGTGGCATGTTAACTGTGCACTGTGGCCTTATGGGATTAGTCATGGTGATGCCACTGACACAATCCACGATACGGGAGGAACAGGGTATCACCAACCGATGAGAATGGTAATCCCATTCCTAAACACCACTGTAGATCGTTTCTTGGTAAGGATTCTGTCAGAGGAAGAACATTTACAATATAACGAATTGCTTAATAAATGTAACCATTGTTCGGTTGCATAATTGTCTCTTTGGTCGTGTTGTAAACTGAAACACATAGATGGATGTTACTGGATAATAGGAGATACGGACTTCACATTATGCATGAAGTAATTTCTGTTCAAATACGACTGACTTATCTGTGTATAACCGCCCCCCCCCCTCATATTGTGTAATTCATTTTTTAGATGCTCTGCATTTATCAATTTTATACGTAAAGCTTCAAATGTATAAATCACGTTACATGAATAACGACATAAAATTGATTTATTTCATGGGCGTACATTGTTAATTATATCATTGATAACTGATGAACACAATCTAGATATTCAACAACGGTCATCTGAGTTTCTATGAGGCGCCAAGCCATCTGGACCCCAGTGCTGACGCACAGCGAATACTCGGTGTTGCTGTTTGGTCATTGGCGGATTCTTCGATCACCAGTCGAGGCCAAGTCTACTTTCGTCTTGGTGGCACATCGGGTGACGTCATCAGAGCCACACGTGACGTCAGAGACGCCTTCTGGCCAAACCACCAGCAGTTCGAAGCCACGTGGGTTATGGTCGTCACCTACTCCAAGGTCACCTTCCGCGGTGGCAAGAAAAAAACACCGGTAAATAAAGTGCATCCTTGAAGTGCAAATTTCCCGGCATGCATTAAATAACGCATCAGAGAACGATCAACCTCACTTGAACTATGTGCCCCGCCCCCAACCCCCTTTGCCCCAATTCCAAAGAATTCCAATTCCAAGGACTTGGCGCTGGATACTGGACAAGTGCTGCATATGCACAACATAACTACAATGAAATGGACATGAACTTCGATCTCCGGCGATGTATAAATGTCCACCATGAAACCGATCTTAATCTTCGCCTGAATACGGTGTTGCCTCACTCCAGGGGGAGGGGCGTATGGCAAACCATTTTGCATCATAGTGCCTTGACAATTAAGAGGGAAAGCGTATCTACATCCTTATCGCGTCACGATTTTTATATTAAAGTTGCATATCGAGCTGTTTCCCACCAAAACTAGAGAGGTCAAAATACAAATAAGAACCAGTCCTCGATTCATTTAAGATTTCTTTTGTCTGCTAAATGGAGTCTCTTAGTCTTGACCGTGATATCAATTTACCACCCATTTTCATTTTAGTGGTAAACGTCATCAGTTTGTGTGCCGAGACAGAGTTCTATGGTGTCCGGGGATACCCACGTTTGCCACATCACAGCCCAAACGGCGATGTTTATCAGGCTTCTGAATTTACAGAATTAAACAATCGAGTGTTCTGCAATTTTTGATATCAAGTTTGCCTGGGCTTAGTTTTGGCGGGAAAGAATTCGATATGCAACTTTAAAGAACCTTTTTGGATACACTTTAGCAACGTGTAAGTCGGACATATCTTTTCAGACAAACACCATACAAGGAATCGTAACCACTGATGGCAACCACACTTTCACCATTTGGAACTTTGCGAAGATCACATGGACGAAAGCTTTAAATGACACTCAGTCGTATGTAAGTGGTCACATAATGATGGGACGATGGAACCAAACTCATTATGTCAACCATTATGAAAACATATATGATGGTTCAGATATCAGATATAATAATGGGCAACCATCCTTAGAAACTGACGAAATAACAGCAATAACATGAAAACCGGTCAACGATTAAAATGTGTCACTATTTTATGCCACAAATGGTAAGTTAATTTGTCCTCTTATAAATAAAACTACTGAATGCACACGCATCCCGAGGAGCAACCAACCGGCCTGCTTCATCGTCATCGTTGATCGAGGTAATAGTTAGTGCAACACATTTAAATAGATTTAATTGGATGGGATATGTTTTATGTGGACTTATTGCATTGTCCGCGAAAGTGTAATGGGTTAGTCAAAGGCTATTTGCGTCAATTTCAGGTCGGCATGTACATAGCGCCCAGGGTTCTCATCTGTCCCCATCCCTACTACAACACATCGGCTATAAAGCGGGTCACGGAGACCAGCAACGCCTGCCATCCCGGTCGCTGGGTGATGAGAGTCGATTCTCTTCCGTGCCAGCAACCGACTGCACAGACCAACTGCTCCCCGCTGTCAGCGCCCTATTACCACAGCCATCAGACTGAGCCAGACACCTCGACAACCTATATGATGGTAGATCTGAGTCTTGTGACGACTGTCTCAGAGGGACAAACTCCACCTAATCACGTGACTAGTGTGGTAACCCCCAGTAGCCTAACGCACGTTACCGAAAGAGTGTCACATTATGTGACATCAGTAGCCCACCACGTGATGCCCGACATTATCCTGCTATTCATTTCGATATCACCACGACTTTTTAAAGTATAGCAGCTGTAAATACAATTACGTCCAGTGGTGGATTTCACGAACGCAGTTTAGCCGACCACGGGGCTTAGTCGGCTAAAGTTACCATGTAGACAATGGGCGATTTTAATCGACTATGCCCCGTAGCCGGCTAAACTAAATACGTGAAATAGGCCATATAGGCATTTTCAGAAAAGGTCGAACACCTCGGACGACATTAATTTGACTGTTTACGCGGATTTTATACTGGTCGCTGTGTCTGGGGAGAGAAAGTTAAATGGCAGTGGAAACGCTATATTTCGATATTAAATGTTCTTGCACTTTGTTCGCATTGGCTTGAATTTCACCACACATACAGCACATCCACTCTACAACACATTGTAAAATGTGCTCCTTCAGGTATTTTGGAATATCGAATGTTTTATTTTATTTTATTTTACCATACCCAACCCCCTTACGGTTTGCGAATCCAGCCTTGATTATGGTTTAGCTTTTTGTGACGGTCGCTGTTGCTGACCTTTGGTTATCTCAGATAAGAGTATACGCTCGACGAAAACAGCCTTTTACATAAGCCAGTGTTTATTGTGGAATGGTGAGAGCATTAAAGTGTTCGTGCCACGCCAAAACAACTTTAGCTCATATTAATCTGCTGTGTGTCCGCGCTTATATGATCGAGCTGTAACGCCCCAAATAGTAGAAGGGCATACTTTTTCCACTTGTTTTCGTACCAATTTAACTTCTGCGAGCGAGGAAAGTGACGTCAAATAGGGAATACAAACGCACTTGCTTTTATATTGAGATTCAGATTCTGTCTGCTCATTGGCTTGAACTCAACGAAACGCACTCAACCATGAAAACAACACACGCCCTCGACCACAGATGTCTACGCACTGCATCAAAGCTCACCTGTCAATCCTGTGACATCATTGGGGAATTTTCAAATAACGCTCAGATGCAATGCTCCCAGAAATAAACCCGCCGGACCTCACTTTTGCTACTTTAACGAACCCATTTATAGTGATATCGTGGAATAAAAACTGTAAACTTCCATTAAAACAAATTGTTATTTGTTTATCTTCCCTAAACCAAGTCACTCTGAGCAAGACAAAATCGTGGCACGAACACTTTAAGTAAGTCGTGTCGCCACGGCTGCGTCACAGTCTCAGAGAGGCCGGGATATGACCTTGGATATTGTCCTCGCGTCTTTGGTTGCGACTCAATGCTCGTGACTATCACATGATTAAGCAACAGCTGTTGTTAGACATTTTGGGGAAAAATAGGGCCAAGTGTGTTGGGGTGAACCGCTGGGTTAAAGTGACCTAATGCTAGTTTTAAATAAAGACAACGGGTTTCATAAGCAAGGCCTGGTGACCGCACTTTGCCTGCCACCATCACGTGCTCCCGAGACCCCCGTAAAAGTGGGGTGGGGGCATGGAATTGTCCATGGTCATGTGACCAAATGTAGCTCATGTACAGCCCAATATAAGACGCACCAAATAAACAGGCGGGCAGTTTGTCGATCGCCCGGCCTCAGATCGCAACTCACATTAGACTTTCTTGTCTTTTGTTATTTTTCGAATCTTTTATTTTTTATTTTTGTATAACTCTTCGCGCCAGGCTGAAGAAGGTGATAACTGTGTATTATACATTACAGCCTAAGGCCCATGGTACATATATATAAAACAGTTCTCATATAAAAGGCTTCTAAACGTTCGTACATGAGGTGGTGACGTTATAGGCAAAGTAAATCCTTCGTGATGCACTCCGAATACACGGGAATAAATTCAGTTTTCGACACCCGCCCAGTTGCCCCTGTACCCCAAAGACACAACCACAGTTCATCTTACCGCATACAATAGTTTCCATGCCTGTATCACTGTTTCGCTTGATGTTTTCACTTCGCATGCATGCGCAAGTCATGTCTGGTTCCGCGTTTACTTGTATGACTTTGAGATTACGTCTCACCCCATTGGACAATATCAAACGTTTGATTTTTTGTATTGTGACTCTTCATGTGGCACTGCCTTACGTTATAAATCGAAGGAGGTACCCTTCAGGGGAAACGCGTGAAACGAGAGATCAGGGCCCCGTGGTTCATGGAAAATAGCACCCAAAGAAATTGATATAAACTGGCTTGCGTCATGTAATCAAAATATGCCCAGTTAATTTCTGGTTATGTAGCAACTGACAAGCAGAAATGCAATGTTGAGGCAGACGAATATGGCTAATGAGATAATGCCAAATGACTTGGTATTTGGACAACGTTGTGAAGCCAATTTATTTATTTAACGCATGTCAGTTTACGAAGGCACTGAGAGAGCCCACGAGCTTTGCAGCCTGCCAGACAAAGCGGAAGAGCCAGGTCGATGCGGGCCCCGCCAAGAAACCCAGAGCCCATCGTTCCAACAATTCCCAGCCACCAGCCTCTCTCCGATGCAGACTTTGCAAAAACAGGAACTGAAGAAGCAGTGTGAGTTGCCATCAAAGACGCTGACATGGATCGTGTGCGATTCCTGCTGAGAGAGACGTTCCCTCGCCGACGTCTGACTCAGTGGATCGCGGACATGAGTGACGTGTCCGAAAGCAAAATCCTGGACCTATGATTAATGTATATATATGTATATTAAAGCAATGCAGGTATGAATCAGGTTTGATTTCGCCTTGACGCATGCACTTTTGACCTTGTACACCGGATCAAATAATAACACCTAATTCTGGGGCACACCGGTTAATGCAGGCGTGATATATATTAATAACAGTATTGATCTCTTTATTTTGGTAGCGCAAACGCAGAGATCTATATTAAGCTGATTTCCTATGATCTACAATTTGCAGCTGAGTTCTTTAACCTCAGGCTGGAGGAAGCTGGAAGACCATCTTGCCAAACGTCTGGCTCTACTCCTGGAAACTGTGATGGAGACGATGCCTCTAAGGTCGCTCAAGAGTTTAAGTTAGACCAACATTGGCTGTTCACTGACAGCCGTTCATAATATTTTCTCATTGCATGATTATTTGTTTCCATCATAGCCTTCATACGATGCTTACAAACCTTCTTAAACCCTGAGCTTTTGCCGTCTAGTTGACCTCTTGACGGCGTCAAGCTCGCCTTAGAGCCCGTCCTTTGGAATGCGTTCGTTTTGCTTACGATGAACGTTCCCAAGCCAACGAAGACGTTTATGTTTTACCAGCGCAAGAATGCTGGCTAGGCTGGCCCTAACACCTCAGTGATGGCGACCCCTATATAGGTGATAAAACTCCCAACTACAAGCACTTTGCAATAAAAAAATGGATTTCGGCTACTCAGCAATTTGCCGAAATTCACTGGTGCACAAAGGTTCATATATATATATATATATATATATATATATATATATATATATATATATAACATATGTATATATATACTCATACATAGGCGCTACTGATCAAGAGGGCCCTGTTCGTGTTCGTTATAATAATTTTACTTTGGCGTGACCCGTATTTATCGAGAGTTATTAACATGTATGACGGCTGACCTGTTGACAGAAGTGGCGAGTTATGGCCAGGTATGTATTCATACGCGTAGGTGGTCTCTATGCATGGTCTTTATTCGTATAGAGATGACGCATGCATTTGATACATCAGACGGTTTTATCTGTTTAACAATATGAAGACTAGCGTCAGACCTCGTCGACATCAGGTTATTTTACGCAACTGTAATGTATATTGGCTTTATCTGTAAATGTAAATTGACCAATCACAAACCCAATTACGTAACGTAATTCCAACCATATAGAAAGTTTAGTTCTGACATGTCTTTATTACTTTGGATATGGCATGTACCAAGTAGGCCTATTTCGAATAACAATGTAACAGGGTTTGTGGTGGGCCAAGTGATAACGACGAGTTTGTTTCAATCCGCTTTATTACCACAGCCGCTAGGCTGGGGTTAAAATCACAAATACACCTGTGGTAAAATAATAATATAATACAGTAATCGAATTCATACATTCAGTGTGAGACTATTGCAGTAATAACATCCAACAGAACAAAGACCCACCAAACCAAGATGGCGACACTTTCACAACTGAGTAAATACTTTGACTCTTTCACAACAAATAAAATTACACGCATACTAATACAGTTAATCCACTACTTTCTTACCTGTGGGGACACACAATCAAACCAAAGCACAATGTCTGCGAATTGGAAGCAATTAGAGATCAGCAAGCAACCAGAGATCTGCCGTGGCCGTCTCTTTGACAACCTCGGTCTCATAACAAATATTCCCGCGAAAAAGCTAGCTGCGCTTGCGCACTACGTCAATGCGCGAAGAAAAGATTTAGATAAATGACACTTTCCGGTGACTATATTTAGCGTTGACCTGACCTGTCACAACAACATAACCCTAGTCTCCAATTGTGTCCAGCAGATAACTCTATGTGTCAAGTATCGAACACCAACAAAAGTGTAATGCCGCCGTTGTGGCAATACATTACTTAGACACAAGGAGGTTATCGTTAGGTTTGTGTGGGTTTTTTGGATAAAAAACATGGTTTGCAGGTAATGTGTAGTGTAGTGTATATTCAGATATGTACTTTTATGTTGTCTGTGACCTGTGACCTTTGAGTTACGTTGTCCATTTACGAACTGGATCTGTCGATGAGTCGTCGGAATGATTGGTAAAAGGAGAGGGGGATATCTTTAATATTCGACAGGTAAAACAGACAGACCGACAGACGATTCCCACGATTTTTGTCTTAATACAAAGTAAGACACGATCACTTTTTCATCGACCTTTATTGCCACAATGAAACAAATGCTGGTAGGCTAAGCATTTGCCCTCACCCATGTAAATGTCACGATTTCTTAACGCGACTATGGTCAAACAGATTCAGTTTTCATGTTATAATTATCCGCTTGTGGAAATTACATTCGTGGTTCTAATAGGCTTCTGGGATGTCAACTTCTTTCCAATGTGGCTTTATCTATGAATGTATTTAGCCGATACCTTGACCTTTAGTCTGTTCATGAAATGAACACTCGTGTGATATCAAATTTACCAGTCGTGTATATATAGACCTGTGACAAAGGCGATGCTGGCTTCTTCAATTGCCAGCAAGATGCAGCTTCTTGTAAACTCAGCATGCACTGCGCTACTGCTGACCACTGCAGTGACACGCCTTTACTGCAATGGTGCATTACCCAGAAGTCACCTAGAATTAACATTGATCAGTGGGTATATTGACTTAAATATACAAGGGTCGGTGGACACATGCAACAGACTCCAGTCTCAGTCTTCGTGTCTCCACATATCGATGGCATTGTGGACTGCATTGAGACGGGTGCGAGCTTGGCGGCGTTCATGTGACCCAGAGGAGGCATGTCAGGGAACCAGCCAAAGCCCCATCCCTCCCCCAAGCACCACACTTGACTCGCCATGTGCGGTGATCAAAGCACACACCGAAACAGGTGAATTCCGCATGTGGTGGGAAGTCCGAGCCAGGCCCCAGCATGACATCAACATCACTGTGACGTCACTGGATTCACGGGATGGAGTTCCCACGTGTGACATCCGGCTCACTGGCCTGCTGCGACTGTTTGATATTGGCAGTCACGTGTCTCCCAATGACAGTATTGTCACTTTGGGTGAAATGTGCGGCAAATGGCCCCGATCCGTGTACTTGTCTCCCACGGACAAGGTCACAATGCATTGGTTAAGACATCTTCATCATGACAGGGTGTCATCATTTTGTGTCGTATACCAGCCACTCAGCCGAAACACGGTAATGAGACTTGGGGACAGTCCAAATCGAAAGTTGTGTGGCCTGTTTGACGGAATGATGCGATCAATGTGTTTGGAAGGCCAAGCCATTCTATATACTACAAAAGGAAGCGACCCGGAATTCTCACATTTATCTCTGCGAGGTCCAGCTCCTGATTTCCTGTTCATTGACCGACGTCAGAGGCGGTACACATGGCTTGCCGCTGGTCCACCGTGGACCGCATCGGGGGTCAATGTGGCGTCGTTCACATGTAACGACTCCGTGACACCCCAATATGGCGAGCTCGAGCTCTGGGATGGACCCTACTCCCATGCGGAAGACCGATATCGTGGGAGCTCATTGTGGCGGAAATCATGTACATGGCACTGCGAAAAGGCTGGTCAATGTGGGGTGCATGGCAACATTGGGGCTGTCACTCTTCACGCTGTTGTAAGTCATGCGGCGAGGGTAGGTATGCATCTATTCTATACCTCTAAGACACTACCCAGCCCCGCCAAATCCACTTACAATATGACTTTCGAAAATGTCACAAAACACGTCTTTGACGTCATCACCGGAAGTGAAAACTCCCAAATACAAATACAATTCTCTGAATACCATCCTCATGATTTGCTCTTAGCTGAGTTACATCCCCATTACAGCGGTTACAGTCACCTGGGCTGTTTGGGCGGTGGATTGTTTATAGTTGAGACAAACAAATGGCTGAGGTTAAACGTTCTGGCAAGCATCTGTTCGCGACGCACCTCTGACATGTGGCAGTTGCCGGCGGAAGGGACGGCATTGAAACTGAGCAACAGACCCGTGATGCTGTTGTTGAAGTCCTTCGCCGGGCTAAGTACCGTGTCTGTCCGTGGCGTTGCCATAGCACATGTAAAGGATTTGTGAACCCACCCATGTCAAAATACCCTGAAAACGGAGTCCTCTCAACACCTAGGTACATAATCCAACGAACGTCAGAAGACGTGTGCGTTGCCGCCACGTTTATTTGGTCTGATGCCGAAATGGATGCCTCCCATTGGACAATTGTCAAGTTCCAGAAGCCTGTAGAACTGGCCTTTTATCCGACGCACTACACGCTGACCCGTCTGACGAATCTTCCGCGCGTCAAATTTCGTGATATAGGCTGTCATTTTACGTATGCCGAAGCTGACTTTATACCCTACGGCGAACCTTTTTGGGAGAACTTGACGCAGATCAAAGAGACATACAAAATATACTTTAGCCAACAAGCTACGTTTATCTTTGAAAGTATCTGCCTTCTCTTTGGCTTGCGTGTTGAGATAGAGCAGGCGAGCTTGCAGGACCTGCGGTGTCTGGTATATGATTCCATACCGAATCCACAATCGACGAATATTTTGCAATATACCATACCGAAATGGCCTTGCGGCTCTATCCTAATGCCGCCACCACAAGCCAAGCAATGGCTCAGTCAGCACATGTATATAGCGACGTCCACGAAACACATAGGAGCAGATTGTATCACCATGCGTGTGTCGTTAACGCATGAGTGTGGTCTGCTCCCCGGAGAACAAATTCGTTTCTTAGTTCGATACGGCGATATTATGGAAACTGTTTGGCGAGGTGGGAAGGGCAGGGAATTCTTTGTCATGAGGTGGTACACGACTGTATCCGACACGTATACAAAGTTTGTCATGGATTTCGCGGACAGACCTGACGCATGTGTCACCCACATGTCCTACAAATTTAGTCGATGCAGATTGCTGACTTCTGGGTTGCAAGACAGCAGCACGACGCTCGAAATAGCAGAAGGCCTTGCCGATAGAAGACAACAGATTGCACGTAATATTGCGCCAACTTGTACGGAGCACCCAGAACCATTTTTTCCTGCCATGACCAGAGCTCATTATGAAATAGCGGATTTTTTTACCAATTCAAGAATATGCGTCCCTTCTCTGCGTTTTTGCTACTACTTCAACCTATTCAGAGGATTAACTGACGGTTCCTGGCAACACGTGAGAGAGTCATGCTTATCACAGGGTGCAGATATCATCACCATCAGCAGCGAACTTCAGTGGACCTGGCTATCTAGTTTCTTTTTGATGGGACTGTGGAATTCTTTCCGAGAATTGGCGAGATTGCAGATGATTCACATCGGGCTCACCATACACGAGCAGGTTTGTTTTAGCAACCAATCCGCAGCCGATAACGATATCTGTTCAGATGCACTCCAGTCATAGACGTTATAAGGTGACACACAATAAGACTATCTTGTTCTCCTGACCACAATGAGTACTTCAGTCTCACGTAACTGTTCAAGGTTTGGATTTTGCAGATTTCGAAGATTGTTCGCGCAGTAATATGCTTACGAAGAATTTATAATTTCAGAAGCCCAAATAATTAGATCTAAGTCAAAATCAATTTTAGGTGTTTTACTCTGGAACTGGATCGCTTAAAATGATAACGTAAGGTATATAACCTTACTCTCAAAGTTATCCCTTAATGCCTGTCTATACTAGCAACTTTACCCGGGCTTACGCAAAATCAAGCTATTGGGGTCTTCCTGACGAATATTATTGTTATTATTGAATGATTTTCGCCAATAATTAAACACACACCACTTGCAGAAAATGCCGCCGAAGTGGACGACTGGCCTCCCACCGGTGTTTCAGAAGTGGCTTGTACCTGACAGAGGTAGCACACTACCAACACATTTTATGGAAAGATGCGGGTTTAGCTACGACAGTTTTGTTGAGGATGCCTCGCAGAAGCTTCAGCCTCAGTGGAATGCGCACACGTCCTGTACATCTCTGGTAATCTACTCCATGACTGACATGGCCTGGATCAACGTGCCCTGTGATCGGACCTTCGACCATGTTATGGCCATATGTCAGGTACCTATGAATCAGCCTATTGTAGTCGTTAGAGACCGCCTTCACCTAAGTTCTTATGCAAGTTGTTCTGATGATAGACAGTGGATACCTCAGTTGGAAATGTGCGTTTTGTTACTAGAAATCGATGGCGTATCGAATATATTAACTGCATACGAGACATGTCGACAAGTTGATAGCGAAATATTCAGTACTGCGAATTCAAGAGACATCACCGTAATGTTGAGTTATATAGCGCTCATGATGAAAGACCCAGAGAATGACCTTGTCATCACCACTCTGGATGGGAAAATCCAATGCGAACTGAACCGCATCACGGAAATGGATGGCAATATGAAACTTGAGACACTTGTTAACAAGAAATTCCATTGTAACTCAAGAGTTCACAACGAGTCGGCGAGATACATCATATGTGAGTCACCCATCACACTATCTAAACATGAATGCCACCGCGGAGATTTCCGATGTCACGACGACACATGTATCTTGGCTCAGTTTGCATGTGACGGTGAACTGGACTGCCCTGATGGCTCTGACGAGACCGACTGCTCTGATATCTGCCACTTTAACGCTCTAATTTCTTGGGACGGTCATACAACTTTGAGCAGCACTGATTGCTTCATGTCTTGCTATTATCCCCGGTGTTCATGTATTAGTTTATATTTTCATTGTGAACTATCGGGTAAATGTCTGCCAGCATCCAGAGTTTGTGATAACAAGGCTGACTGTGAAGGCGGCGAAGACGAACTTCTTTGTATACATGATATACAAATCGCCCTACATAATGATGAAGCAGTATTTGTTTGCCATGATAGAGATACGATTTCGGTTGACATGGTCAGTGACTTGGTTCCTGATTGCTCACACCAGGAAGACGAAGGTGATTTATTGTCCTTCCACACCAAAGATAGAGTACTACAGAGCGAGAGTTTTGATTCACTCTGCGATTTACCCAGCTACACAACCTGTGTAAAAGGGTTCTTCGGAAAGTGTTATCCCATGAAGAAATTTTGTGTTTATGAACGCGACCGTGTCACCGGATGGGTGAAGTATTGTAGAAACGGTGTCCATTTGTCTGATTGTATGGACTACACGTGTCCTACCATGTTCAAGTGTCCATTTGGGTATTGCATACCGACCCACAACGTGTGCGATGGAGTGGCAGACTGTCCCCACATGGAAGACGAAGAGAACTGTGAGTCTTTGTCCTGTCCCGGCATGTTGCAGTGTAACGCTGATAAAGTATGTGTACATCCCATCAATGTTGGGAATGGTGTTGATGATTGCCTGACGTCGGCCGACGATGAAGTTATGGGCAGAGACTTTCAGTGTCCTATGCGATGTAGTTGTGTAGGTTTAGCTGTTTCATGTGCGAATTTAGGTCTAATTACCTTACCGCAATTGCCTGAAAAGATTAAAGTTCTGGATTTTGCTGATAATATGTTAGTGCTGGATAACCATGCATTCCAAACTTACAAATACTTAATTATTATTGACCTTTCGCAAAACAACATTGATTCAATCGGGGCATACGCATTTTTGTATCTCAAATTATTAGCAAGGTTGTTTCTGAGGGGCAACAATTTGGTAACTATTAGTCAAAACGCATTTATCGGGCTGAGCCGAATAACATTACTTAACATAAGACACAACAAAATAGATACATTGTTCGCGGACGCGTTCAGAGGGCTTGACGCGTTAACCTCTTTGGACTTGAGTGACCAGATGATCCGTATCATCGAACCTTCCGCATTCTCGAATGTTCGTTCGCTGGAGGTTCTAAATTTATCTTCAAATACAATAGTAACATTATCCAGGAGCAGTTTCTACGGTCTCGAGATTTCATTACAGGTTTTAGATCTTCGAAACAACTTCATATTCCTCGATGTGAATACTTTTGACGGTTTTACTTCTCTGGTTTTTATTTACATGGATAATGATTTCCTGTGCTGTTTTGTGCCCATAACAACACAGTGTGATATAACCTTGAATATATGCACGTCAATGCTAGGAGGTCCGGTCACGCGAAGCATCTTCATTATTTCGATACTTGGCAATTTTGTGTCTAATATAATATCAGTCATTACTGAAAGTAAAACTACTCGGAAATTGCAGACATCCATAATAACACTGAATACGGTAAATTGCTTGCACGCGTTATGTTCTCTCGCCTATGTAGGGGTTGACCTTTACTTCTGGGACGAGTACCCTTACTATGCCACCTACTGGACGTCGAGTCATCTGTGTACGTCTCTGGGCTTATCACTGTTTGTAACATTTCACACCCACAACATTATGATCGTAGTGTACGCAACACAGCGCATGATTGCTGTTAAATTTCCTATACAGGGGATCCGTGTCACCCTGAGGCATATTGGATCGACCGTGATGTTTGGTGCAGCCATGTTAACTAGTCTAAATGTTCTTGTGACTTGGACCCGCGATTCGCTTGGTCATGATCCGTTTTGTCTCACAATTCCAGCCCTTACCAGCAAGGAGACCACGTGGCAAATATCATGCGCTATATTTTGTAGTGTTAACGTTGTCACTTATGGACTGGCAGTGTGCATGTACGTCATAATATGTCATTCGATTAGGCGAAGGGGTGTCGATACGGCTTCCCGGAGAAGAAGCTCTGTATCGAGGGATATCTTCCTACCAGTCGTCAACTTAATCCTCTGTGCGTCGTCGATGATGATACTGACATCAATGCAGCTCTTTTTCATGCTGCGTGAAAATGTCACGCTTATGAACGCGTGGAGCTTTATTGTCTACACGCAAGTATGCCAACTGGCGGAAACATTCATCTATACATTTGTACCGCGTCTTTGTGACAAGAAGTGATGATGAAAAAATGTCTCTGTACATAATGCACCGATTAATATGATAGCAATGTGGCCAATGAGTGATCTGTGTGTACATTTTCCTGATTAAACGTATATGGTAATTGCGGTGAAGAAGATAATGAGATATTGCCGTTACGTCACAGTTCTCGTCATCTCCCGGCAGTGGGCGTTACGCTTACGCCATAGTCCTAGGGAAAAGTGTGATGTGAGGAATGAGCTCCGTCTGCCGGGAGATCGACGAGAACTGTGACGTAACAGCAACATGGCCGTGAGGAGAAGTTGTAAAAAATTGTTGTTGGAAAGTTTTGCAATTAGAAAAAGTGATCACATTTGTGTGTATTCAATCACTTTGCCGACGGAACTATGAAGGTATGAAGAACAACTTGACACATCGATAAAGACCGTTTATTTGTCTACTTTTCTGTAGTCGCCGCCCGAAGAGTGCACATTTTTTAATCAACACTAAATTTGAATATTTACTTCATGGCCCTCCAGCCCGCTCCCCAGAGCGGATAAGCCAGGGAGGGGCATGCAACAGGGCTAGGGTAACCCTGGTACATGGCTCTCTGACCACGCCCGTAAACGGAGCGTGGTCAGAGAGGCATGTACCAGGGCTACACGTGGGTATGCCTTTCTGTGTCTCGAGGATTCAAAGAGCCGTTTTAAGTGTTGTATTTACAATTTGTGTTCAGTTCTGCCACGATCAGTGTCATTTTTGTGACATGTGTTACTTATCTATCGTAGTAACTTGTTGTAAAGGTTTAGACCTTTAATTTAGAGCATAGGCTATGGCCATGATTGTCAGTTTTGTGTATTAAAGTACAGACCGCATTTTGTGAAATGTGAAATGTGAATATGGTAATCCATGTGACGAGTATATATTATGGCCATTGGTATTTAGGGTTACGTGTTGGTACTTTGTCAGTGCGATGTATCGAATTTGTCAATGCCACTTTATTTTTTGGAATATGGCGCTAAGGTTAAATCTTGTCCCAGATCTATTTTAAGTATTTCACATAGAGTTATTTTCATGTTACAGGATCCAGCATGGCTGAAAGGAATTAAGCACCCGTAAGGAGATTGCGGTTAGTATGTGTGTAATTATATCACCATTGTTTGGTTATTTGTCGCCTCCGATTATCGCAAACCTTGCTTTTGGTATCGCGGGTATTGTTTTGTATAATTAGTCTTTGAGTCTCATACAGAGCATGTCCATTTATATCGCTCGTTTATAGGAATCTTGTTTTATTAAATGAGGTACGTGAGCTCGAGATTATAACCTGTATGTTTTTGTGATTGAACCTCATGAAATTGTTAAACTTGTCACCTGCTTGTGAATATTTTGTGAATTTAAATATTTGTATCAAGTAGACATGCTGTCAGGCGCGACACTCTTCTGAGCCACTGACATTTTGAGATCTAGTTGTATTTTCATTTATCATAATAGTCAACATCATTTGTATGAAAGTTTAATATAACTTTCATAACCACTAAATTTATTTTATTTTAATGAATTCCGCCAGGTTTTCCAAAGTTTTGTCATCCTGACTAATTGATTTATGGTTGTTCCTGGCTCGTTTCAGGGTGTTATTTTTCTGTAGAAAATAAATGTCCACACTTGCAATGCTGTGTCCTATTCGTCATTGACCAACGCACGTGCACGCTCTGACTATATTACATCAGTACAATATGGACTTGTTTCGGTATTATATTTGCGAAAGAAGAAAGCAAGTGATTGAAGGTATATGATTGGAAAGTACGCCGTCGGTACTTTTGTACTGTTTCAAAGAAGCAAGACCGATTTTACAAGTGCTCTGAAATAAATATCTAGAGCCGGCCCATGTTTTCTCTTTGTCCATGGCAAATGTTCTCTCAGATCCCTAATCGTAGTAGTTTCAGTGCACGTTGTTTGGCCTCCAGTCCTGGTACAATTAACGCACATACCATAGAGGATGGGGTGAATATCGTTTTAGGTGTATGCCATAGGTGACCGCGGAATAATGTGCTACCTTAAAGATGAATATAGTCAAACCACGATCGTCAACCCTTTGCGCATTTTGTGAAATAAATCTTATGACTTGATCAGAACATGTTTCATCAATGCTGTTCATCGCTTGATGCGTGGTGCTGTATGCTGCTGTCTGATAGACTGTTGGCAGTCGAATCGCGCTCTAGACTCTTCTATCTTCATTTAAGCTCTGCACTGCGCCAATTCAATTTCTGCAGCTGACATTTTCACTTGTTCTTGCCAGGGGAGACATAGGGAATGCTAGGTTGATGATGTGGTGTAGTAATTTCCACAAATTAGCTTTGGGCATCTTAAGAAGAAGAAATACATTAATATTAGCATCGGTAACATCACCAATAATAATGTTAAGCCCTGATTACCGGTAACTGAAACTACTTGAACACTTTGATATCAACCCTGAATTGACAACCATTGGGAAGCCCACTGGATAGCTGAACCTATACACAAGCCCAAAATTAAAGGCCAGTGCTAAATAAATGCATCTTTCTTCACAAAAAGTTACTCCATGTAGACATGGATATTTATATAGCTATTGCTCTAAATTCAGCCAAAATATCACCTGAAGTTGAAATTTTTTTACAGCCAACTTTTCAATGTTTTTGCATGCATCACGTTATAACTTTATAACAATTATTGCATCCTATTTAAATTGACAACCATTGGCCGGCTAAAATCTGATAAATTGATATTATAACTTATCATTATTAGGCTTATAATATAGTTATTAATTTCTATCTGACTATCGCTGTTATTGGATATGATTATGCACCAATACTATTCATACATGCAATGCCAAGACTTTTATGAAGACAGGACCATCACCATTAGTATTTCTAACATGTCAAGCTCGAAGCTAGCTAGAATTACAGCAGTTTGGCACTGAAGAGAGTTAATATGGATATGATTAGTCTCTTGTACTATGATAAAGATATTGGTTTCAATTCATGCACAATGAACCCTTAGAATGACACCTGGTTAAACGAAACACACTCATTTAATTTGTCTGCCTCTGGTTTCCAACTTTACGCCGTTTCCCCACCAACTCCAAATTATCATCAGTTATCGCACGTAATTAATTTCAGATATTTTGGGATTAACGACATAAATGTTTATTCAGAGTAAAAATTACCTTTGCTTGTTGTTTGGGAAACGAAAAAATGATAGTTCGGGTTGCTGTTTTTTGTTGTTGCTGCAGCCAAAGCGCTAAACATAGCACCTGCCAGTCGTTTAACCCGACATTGTTTTGACAGCGGGCTTCCAACTCTATCCACTTGGCGGCGCTGCAGTCGCGCGATAACCATTGGGCCAGCTGAGTGTGGCGTCTTATCATAGTAAGGTCTTTGCTGATATATACAACCAATTTTATGGAGAGCAGATGGTATGTCCGGCGTCGCTCATGCAATATGGGACATGTTTCATCCATCTGTCTCTCAGATGCAAAGTAGTGGCTTTGAACCCATTTAGTTTTTTTTATTTGCTGACGTCAAGCTATGACGACACAGTGACATCTGAAAAGCAACCTAGGTCTTTCTCACGAATCATGAAAAATGCCTGTTTTGGATTGTATTATCGCTCACGGGCATCAATAGGCAATCTGGCATATCTGGCAGTCTGATGTATCGATTGATTGATTGATTGATTTTATTTATTTCCTTCATTTGCTGGGGAGTTACATGAAATCCAATTACAAGTAACACAACTCACATAACACCAAACGTGAAAAGGGAACTAAATAACAACAAAAGAAAGCTCTAACGAGTACGTATTCATTGGGTACCTATCCACTAGGTATATCGGGCCAGGTCAGTAGTACCTCAGGGTACGTTCATATGCGAGGACTTGCCACGCACTCGCACAAACGCTCAAGAAAACAGCGCGCTCATTGGCTGATAACGGCATGTTTGGACGTTTGCCTAGAATTAAAGCTGTTTGTTCTTTTCTTCACAGTTGTGAATGAATGCACTTAATTGAACACTGCAGAGGTTTGTCAAATGGGTCCAAAAAGATTCTCTAACTGGTAAATACTTACAACCTGAGTGAATGTAGTGGGCCAGGCCATCTGAGTAGACCTTTGGTCATAGTTTTGACATATAGTATCCCAGAGATTTCCTTAATGTGCCTGTAGATTCACCTTTGGTAATGATCGGAATACCATATGCCAAATCAAATATTTACACGCAAACTAAAAATTTGCAGAAGGCCGTAGCGCGAAAACTATGGATCCCACGGTTCAACAAATGGGCATCTCTGTCGCGAGTTATTGAGGACCTGGGTGTATTGGCACTAATCCTGTGTCCTTATCTCTACGAAAGCCAGGATAGCACTTTCCACTTCATACTTCCCACTTCCGATTTCCCACTTCCCAAATTCTGTTCTCAAATACCAACATGCTATTTCCAACTTAATAAGTAATGTGAAGTTAAAATGGCAGACAGGGTAGAACTTGTGTCGCGGTACTTTCAAGCCGGTTACATTTACAAAGACATTATCACTGCTTTCAATTTACGACATGATGTGAAACTCTGGTGTTAAATCTGACAGAAAGTACTTCATGCAACACTGCCGTAACCATTGACAGTAAGCATCAAACGGGGCATAGTCTACGCACTGTCCTTACGTATGGAAGGGGAGTCCTAGATTCTTAATCGTAGCTGCTTAATTCTTCATTCTAAGTCTGTGTCTTCTTACATTTAGTTCTAAAAGTTGCATTCTAAGCGCTACATCTTTGTTACTTCTAAATCATGTGTTTTTGATCCTTATTTGTTATATATCCGTTATTTACGTGGCCTACCCGCCAATGTTAGTATTTGGATCCAAATTTCATGGGTAAGTAGCAAACATTAATGTCCATCGTTAAGCTGAGTCATATTCTAGAAGTCACAGGTGTACTTTGCATGAATACATAGGGGTGGGTTATAATGTGTCCACTGATTGCCAAACACGCTGGAGATAGTTTGGACTTTCGCTTGGGCGTTCTATGTGGTAATTTTGTCACTACAGCTTGCAGCATCAGTACACATGATTCTCCATGAAGTTGTTCGTACATATGCAGTTTTCGGATTTTAAGTGTTCGCAAAAAAAAGTAGCAGGCAGAACAACCCCATTCAACTTGGTCAATGCGATGGTTTAGATAGCAGGTTAAAATCACCGTAGAATATAAAAATTTACTTTCACAAAATACTTTAACATAAACCGAAAATAATTGCGTTTAAAAATGCATAAATATCATAACAAATTGGAGAGGCAATGAATGAATGTATAGTAATGTGATAGTGATGTCCCTTCACTGGGTGGGTGAGGCCAACCTCGTCTTTATATATTGTTGCCAATCAATCATCGAATAAGGATTTGATAGTTGCCTGTAGTGAAATGATCCAGCCACAGTACAAAGCAATGTGACATATCCGACACGCTAGAGACACGTATAGGAACTGAACCCATGTTAAACAATTGTGTGACGTCTACGCGAGTGGTGAACAATATGTGTGTTGAATGAGCTCTCCAAAAAGCCGGAGAGACTCTGGCCACCTTCCACCTTCCCTTAAAAAATGTGTCTTCTCATCTCTACTGTGGACGAAATTAAGTCTCGTTCTTTGTGGCGACATTGTCACGACAGCCAAACACACACAGCTTCCACCAGCATATGTAAAAGTAATTGCAACATGAGTTTTGCATGGCCTCGAATGGCAAGAAGACATGACTAAACACCAATTCAATGTTGGTAAAGGAAGAAGCCGGACGATCAAGTTGGTACTTGATGACAAAGCCGTCTACTTGATGATCGGTGTGTAATTCATGTATATGTAGTTATGTTTGTCACGATTCTATTGTGCCATCAGGGTTTTCATTGCTCCGCAATTATTCGTCCATATTGTTATTGCTCTGAATAGGTTTATGGAAAGAAAATGTAATCGGATTTTCGCCTTTTCTGATTGCAAGGTTTCATTTCATCACAAACGACAAGATTAAACTTCTCGAACACGTTTAGTCATTCGCAACTTTCTTGGTAACAACGTAAGTCGCATTTGCCATAAATGCGAGGCAATTGGTGACGTCATATATAGGATTGAAAAATGTTGCATTGCCCTAACGTTCCTATTGCCTATACATGTATATATAATAAAACATCTGTCGAATCTGTGACAACTGCGAGATGTCATATCGATATGCAGCTTCCCATCCACCTAGCATGCACTGTGCTGGTGCTGGCCACTGTGATGACACGTGTCTATTGCGATGGAACATTACCTGAGACTCATCTACAGTTGACCTTGATCAGTGGGTATATTGACTTAAATATACAAGGGTCGGTGGACACATGCAACGGAGTCCAATCTCCATCCTCGTGTGGCCACATATCGATGGCATTGTGGACTGCATTGAGACGGGTGCGAGCTTGGCGGCGTTCATGTGATCCAGACGAGGCGTGTAAGGGGACCAGCCAAAGCCCCATCCCTCCCCCAAGCACCACACTTGACTCGCCATGTGCGGTGATCAAAGCACACACCGAAACAGGTGAATTCCGCATGCGGTGGGAAGTCCGAGCCAGGCCCCAGCATGACATCAACATCACTGTGACGTCGCTGGATTCACGGGATGGAGTTCCCACGTGTAACTTCCGGCTCACTAGCTTGCTGCGACTGTTTGATATTGGCAGTCACGTGTCTGTCAATGACAGTATTGTCACTTTGGGAGAAATGTGCGGCAAATGGCCCCGATCCGTGTACTTGTCTCCCACGGACAAGGTCACAATGCATTGGTTAAGACATCTTCATCATGACAGGGTGTCATCATTTTGTGTCGTATACCAGCCACTCAGCCGAAACACGGTAATGAGACTTGGGGACAGTCCAAATCGAAAGTTGTGTGGCCTGTTTGACGGAATGATGCGATCAATGTGTTTGGAAGGCCAAGCCATTCTATATACTACAAAAGGAAGCGACCCGGAATTCTCACATTTATCTCTGCGAGGTCCAGCTCCTGATTTCCTGTTCATTGACCGACGTCAGAGGCGGTACACATGGCTTGTCGCTGGTCCACCGTGGACCGCATCGGGGGTCAATGTGGCGTCGTTCACATGTAACGACTCCGTGACACCCCAATATGGCGAGCTCGAGCTCTGGGATGGACCCTACTCCCATGCGGAAGACCGATATCGTGGGAGCTCATTGTGGCGGAAATCATGTACATGGCACTGCAAAAAGGCTGGTCAATGTGGGGTGCATGGCAACATTGGGGCTGTCACTCTTCACGCTGTTGTAAGTCATGCGGCGAGGGTAGGTATGCAACTATTCTATACCTCTAAGACACTACCCAGCCCCGCCAAATCCACTTACAATATGACTTTCGAAAATGTCACAAAACACGTCTTTGACGTCACCACCGGAAGTGAAAACTCCCAAATACAAATACAATTCTCTGAATACCATCCTCATGATTTGCTCTTAGCTGAGTTACATCCCCATTACAGCGGTTACAGTCACCTGGGCTGTTTGGGCGGTGGATTGTTTATAGTTGAGACAAAGAAATGGCTGAGGTTAAACGTTCTGGCAAGCATCTGTTCGCGACGCACCTCTGACATGTGGCAGTTGCCGGCGGAAGGGATGGCATTGAAACTGAGCAACAGACCCGTGATGCTCTTGTTGAAGTCCTTCGCCGGGCTAAGTACCGTGTCTGTCCGTGGCGTTGCCATAGCACATACATGTAAAGGATTTGTGAACCCACCCATGTCAAAATACCCTGAAAACGGAGTCCTCTCAACACCTAGGTACATAATCCAACGAACGTCAGAAGACGTGTGCGTTGCCGCCACGTTTATTTGGTCTGATGCCGAAATGGATGCCTCCCATTGGACAATTGTCAAGTTCCAGAAGCCTGTAGAACTGGCCTTTTATCCGACGCACTACACGCTGACCCGTCTGACGAATCTTCCGCGCGTCAAATTTCGTGATATAGGCTGTCATTTTACGTATGCCGAAGCTGACTTTATACCCTACGGCGAACCTTTTTGGGAGAACTTGACGCAGATCAAAGAGACATACAAAATATACTTTAGCCAACAAGCTACGTTTATCTTTGAAAGTATCTGCCTTCTCTTTGGCTTGCGTGTTGAGATAGAGCAGGCGAGCTTGCAGGACCTGCGGTGTCTGGTATATGATTCCATACCGAATCTACAATCGACGAATATTTTGCAATATACCATACCGAAATGGCCTTGCGGCTCTATCCTAATGCCGCCACCACAAGCCAAGCAATGGCTCAGTCAGCACATGTATATAGCGACGTCCACGAAACACATAGGAGCAGATTGTATCACCATGCGTGTGTCGTTAACGCATGAGTGTGGTCTGCTCCCCGGAGAACAAATTCGTTTCTTAGTTCGATACGGCGATATTATGGAAACTGTTTGGCGAGGTGGGAAGGGCAGTGAATTCTTTGTCATGAGGTGGTACACGACTGTATCCGACACGTATACAAAGTTTGTCATGGATTTCGCGGACAGACCTGACGCATGTGTCACCCACATGTCCTACAAATTTAGTCGATGCAGATTGTTGACTTCTGGGTTGCAAGACAGCAGCACGACGCTCGAAATAGCAGAAGGCCTTGCCGATAGAAGACAACAGATTGCACGTAATATTGCGCCAACTTGTACGGAGCACCCAGAACCATTTTTTTCTGACGTGACCAGAGCTCATCTTAACATTGCGGATTTTTTTCATAATTCAAGAATATGCGTCCCTGCTCTGCGTCTTTGCTACTACTTCGACTTATTCAGAGGATTAACTGACGGTTCCTGGCAACACGTGAGAGAGTCATGCTTATCCCAGGGTGCAGATATCATCACCATCAGCAGCGAACTTCAGTGGACCTGGCTATCTAGTTTCTTTTTGATGGGACTGTGGAATTCTTTCCGAGAATTGGCGAGATTGCAGATGATTCACATCGGGCTCACCATACACGAACAGGTTTGTTTTAGCAACCCAGCCGCAGCCGATAACGATATCTGTTCAGATGCACTCCAGTCATAGACGTTATAAGGTGACACACAATAAGACTATCTTGTTCTCCTGACCACAATGAGTACTTCAGTCTCACGTAACTGTTCAAGGTTTGGATTTTGCAGATTTCGAAGATTGTTCGCGCAGTAATATGCTTACGAAGAATTTATAATTTCAGAAGCCCAAATAATTAGATCTAAGTCAAAATCAATTTTAGGTGTTTTACTCTGGAACTGGATCGCTTAAAATGATAACGTAAGGTATATAACCTTACTCTCAAAGTTATCCCTTAATGCCTGTCTATACTAGCAACTTTACCCGGGCTTACGCAAAATCAAGCTATTGGGGTCTTCCTGACGAATATTATTGTTATTATTGAATGATTTTCGCCAATAATTAAACACACACCACTTGCAGAAAATGCCGCCGAAGTGGACGACTGGCCTCCCACCGGTGTTTCAGAAGTGGCTTGTACCTGACAGAGGTAGCACACTACCAACACATTTTATGGAAAGATGCGGGTTTAGCTACGACAGTTTTGTTGAGGATGCCTCGCAGAAGCTTCAGCCTCAGTGGAATGCGCACACGTCCTGTACATCTCTGGTAATCTACTCCATGACTGACATGGCCTGGATCAACGTGCCCTGTGATCGGACCTTCGACCATGTTATGGCCATATGTCAGGTACCTATGAATCAGCCTATTGTAGTCGTTAGAGACCGCCTTCACCTAAGTTCTTATGCAAGTTGCTCTGATGATAGACAGTGGATACCTCAGTTGGAAATGTGCGTTTTGTTACTAGAAATCGATGGCGTATCGAATATATTAACTGCATACGAGACATGTCGACAAGTTGATAGCGAAATATTCAGTACTGCGAATTCAAGAGACGTCACCGTAATGTTGAGTTACATAGCGCTCATGATGAAAGACCCAGAGAATGACCTTGTCATCACCACTCTGGATGGGAAAATCCAATGCGAACTGAACCGCATCACGGAAATGGATGGCAATATGAAACTTGAGACACTTGTTAACAAGAAATTCCATTGTAACTCAAGAGTTCACAACGAGTCGGCGAGATACATTATATGTGAGTCACCCATCACACTATCTAAACATGAATGCCACCGCGGAGATTTCCGATGTCACGACGACACATGTATCTTGGCTCAGTTTGCATGTGACGGTGAACTGGACTGCCCTGATGGCTCTGACGAGACCGACTGCTCTGATATCTGCCACTTTAACGCTCTAATTTCTTGGGACGGTCATACAACTTTGAGCAGCACTGATTGCTTCATGTCTTGCTATTATCCCCGGTGTTCATGTATCAGTTTATATTTTCATTGTGAACTATCGGGTAAATGTCTGCCAGCATCCAGAGTTTGTGATAACAAGGCTGACTGTGAAGGCGGCGAAGACGAACTTCTTTGTATACATGATATACAAATCGCCCTACATAATGATGAAGCAGTATTTGTTTGCCATGATAGAGATACGATTTCGGTTGACATGGTCAGTGACTTGGTTCCTGATTGCTCACACCAGGAAGACGAAGGTGATTTATTGTCCTTCCACACCAATGATAGAGTACTACAGAGCGAGAGTTTTGATTCACTCTGCGATTTACCCAGCTACACAACCTGTGTAAAAGGGTTCTTCGGAAAGTGTTATCCCATGAAGAAATTTTGTGTTTATGAACGCGACCGTGTCACCGGATGGGTGAAGTATTGTAGAAACGGTGTCCATTTGTCTGATTGTATGGACTACACGTGTCCTACCATGTTCAAGTGTCCATTTGGGTATTGCATACCGACCCACAACGTGTGCGATGGAGTGGCGGACTGTCCCCACATGGAAGACGAAGAGAACTGTGAGTCTTTGTCCTGTCCCGGCATGTTGCAGTGTAACGCTGATAAAGTATGTGTACATCCCAGCAATGTTGGGAATGGTGTTGATGATTGCCTGACGTCGGCCGACGATGAAGTTATGGGCAGAGACTTTCAGTGTCCTATGCGATGTAGTTGTGTAGGTTTAGCTGTTTCATGTGCGAATTTAGGTCTAATTACCTTACCGCAATTGCCTGAAAAGATAAACGTTCTGGATTTTGCTGATAATATGTTAGTACTGGATAACCATGCATTTCAAACTTACAAATACTTAATTATTATTGACCTTTCGCAAAACAACATTGAATCAATCGGCGCATACGCATTTATGTATCTCAAATTATTAGCAAGGTTGTTTCTGAGGGGCAACAATTTGGTAACTATTAGTCAAAACGCATTTATCGGGCTGAGCCGAATAACATTACTTGACATAAGACACAACAAAATAGATACATTGTTCGCGGACGCGTTCAGAGGGCTTGACGCGTTAACCTCTTTGGACTTGAGTGACCAGATGATCCGTATCATCGAACCTTCCGCATTCTCGAATGTTCGTTCGCTGGAGGTTCTAAATTTATCTTCAAATACAATAGTAACATTATCCAGGAGCAGTTTCTACGGTCTCGAGATTTCATTACAGGTTTTAGATCTTCGAAACAACTTCATATTCCTCGATGTGAATACTTTTGACGGTTTTACTTCTCTGGTTTTTATTTACATGGATAATGATTTCCTGTGCTGTTTTGTGCCCATAACAACACAGTGTGATATAACCTTGAATATATGCACGTCAATGCTAGGAGGTCCGGTCACGCGAAGCATCTTCATTATTTCGATACTTGGCAATTTTGTGTCTAATATAATATCAGTCATTACTGAAAGTAAACTACTCGGAAATTGCAGACATCCATAATAACACTGAATACAGTAAATTGCTTGCACGCGTTATGTTCTCTCGCCTATGTTGGGGTTGACCTGTACTTCTGGGACGAGTACCCTTACTATGCCACCTACTGGACGTCGAGTCATCTGTGTACGTCTCTGGGCTTATCACTGTTTGTAACATTTCACACCCACAACATTATGATCGTAGTGTACGCAACACAGCGCATGATTGCTGTTAAATTTCCTATACAGGGGATCCGTGTCACCCTGAGGCATATTGGATCGACCGTGATGTTTGGTGCAGCCATGTTAACTAGTCTAAATGTTCTTGTGACTTGGACCCGCGATTCGCTTGGTCATGATCCGTTTTGTCTCACAATTCCAGCCCTTACCAGCAAGGAGACCACGTGGCAAATATCATGCGCTATATTTTGTAGTGTTAACGTTGTCACTTATGGACTGGCAGTGTGCATGTACGTCATAATATGTCATTCGATTAGGCGAAGGGGTGTCGATACGGCTTCCCGGAGAAGAAGCTCTGTATCGAGGGATATCTTCCTACCAGTCGTCAACTTAATCCTCTGTGCGTCGTCGATGATGATACTGACATCAATGCAGCTCTTTTTCATGCTGCGTGAAAATGTCACGCTTATGAACGCGTGGAGCTTTATTGTCTACACGCAAGTATGCCAACTGGCGGAAACATTCATCTATACATTTGTACCGCGTCTTTGTGACAAGAAGTGATGATGAAAAAATGTCTCTGTACATAATGCACCGATTAATATGATAGCAATGTGGCCAATGAGTGATCTGTGTGTACATTTTCCTGATTAAACGTATATGGTAATTGCGGTGAAGAAGATAATGAGATATTGCCGTTACGTCACAGTTCTCGTCATCTCCCGGCAGTGGGCGTTACGCTTACGCCATAGTCCTAGGGAAAAGTGTGATGTGAGGAATGAGCTCCGTCTGCCGGGAGATCGACGAGAACTGTGACGTAACAGCAACATGGCCGTGAGGAGAAGTTGTAAAAAATTGTTGTTGGAAAGTTTTGCAATTAGAAAAAGTGATCACATTTGTGTGTATTCAATCACTTTGCCGACGGAACTATGAAGGTATGAAGAACAACTTGACACATCGATAAAGACCGTTTGTCTACTTTTCTGTAGTCGCCGCCCGAAGAGTGCACATTTTTTAATCAACACTAAATTTGAATATGTATTTCATGGCCCTCCAGCCCGCTCCCCAGAGCGGATAAGCCAGGGAGGGGCATGCAACAGGGCTAGGGTAACCCTGGTACATGGCTCTCTGACCACGCCCGTTTTAAGTGTTGTATTTACAATTTGTTTTCAGTTCTGCCACGATCAGTGTCATTTTTGTGACATGTGTTACTTATCTATCGTAGTAACTTGTTGTAAAGGTTTAGACCTTTAATTTAGAGCATAGGCTATGGCCATGATTGTCAGTTTTGTGTATTAAAGTACAGACCGCATTTTGTGAAATGTGAAATGTGAATATGGTAATCCATGTGACGAGTATATATTATGGCCATTGGTATTTAGGGTTACGTGTTGGTACTTTGTCAGTGCGATGTATCGAATTTGTCAATGCCACTTTATTTTTGGGAATATGGCGCTAAGGTTAAATCTTGTCCCAGATCTATTTTAAGTATTTCACATAGAGTTATTTTCATGTTACAGGGTCCAGCATGGCTGAAAGGAATTAAGCACCCGTAAAGAGATTGCGGTTAGTATGTGTGTAATTATATCACCATTGTTTGGTTATTTGTCGCCTCCGATTATCGCAAACCTTGCTTTTGGTATCGCGGGTATTGTTTTGTATAATTAGTCTTTGAGTCTCATACAGAGCATGTCCATTTATATCGCTCGTTTATAGGAATCTTGTTTTATTAAATGAGGTACGTGAGCTCGAGATTATAACCTGTATGTTTTTGTGATTGAACCTCATGAAATTGTTAAACTTGTCACCTGCTTGTGAATATTTTGTGAATTTAAATATTTGTATCAAGTAGACATGCTGTCAGGCGCGACACTCTTCTGAGCCACTGACATTTTGAGATCTAGTTGTATTTTCATTTATCATAATAGTCAACATCATTTGTATGAAAGTTTAATATAACTTTCATAACCACTAAATTTATTTTATTTTAATGAATTCCACCAGGTTTTCCAAAGTTTTGTCATCCTGACTAATTGATTTATGGTTGTTCCTGGCTCGTTTCAGGGTGTTATTTTTCTGTAGAAAATAAATGTCCACACTTGCAATGCTGTGTCCTATTCGTCATTGACCAACGCACGTGCACGCTCTGAATATATTACATCAGTACAATATGGACTTGTTTCGGTATTATATTTGCGAAAGAAGAAAGCAAGTGATTGAAGGTATATGATTGGAAAGTACGCCGTCGGTACTTTTGTACTGTTTCAAAGAAGCAAGACCGATTTTACAAGTGCTCTGAAATAAATATCTAGAGCCGGCCCATGTTTTCTCTTTGTCCAGGCCATGATGGGAAAATATGGTGAAATGTTCTCTCAGATCCCTAATCGTAGTAGTTTCAGTGCACGTTGTTTGGCCTCCAGTCCTGGTACAATTAACGCACATACCATAGAGGATGGGGTGAATATCGTTTTAGGTGTATGCCATAGGTGACCGCGGAATAATGTGCTACCTTAAAGATGAATATAGTCAAACCACGATCGTCAACCCTTTGCGCATTTTGTGAAATAAATCTTATGACTTGATCAGAACATGTTTCATCAATGCTGTTCATCGCCTGATGCGTGGTGCTGTGTGCTGCTGTCTGATAGGCTGTTGGCAGTCGAATCGCGCTCTAGACTCTTCTATCTTCATTTAAGTTCTGCACTGTGCCAATTCAATTTCTGCAGCTGACATTTTCACTTGTTCTTGCCAGGGGAGACATAGGGAATGCTAGGTTGATGATGTGGTGTAGTACTTTCCACAAATTAGCTTTGGGCATCTTAACAAGAAGAAATACATTAATATTAGCATCGGTAACATCACCAATAATAATGCATCTTTCTTCACAAAAAGTTACTCCATGTAGACATGGATATTTATATAGCTATTGCTCTAAATTCAGCCAAAATATCACCTGAAGTTGAAATTTTTTTACAGAAAACTTTTCAATGTTTTTGCATGCATCACGTTATAACTTTATAACAATTATTGCATCCTATTTAAATCGACAACCATTGGCCGGCTAAAATCTGATAAATTGATATTATAATTATCATTATTAAGCTTATAATATAGTTATTAATTTCTATCTGACTATCGCTGTTATTGGATATGATTATGCACCAATACTATTCATACATGCAATGCAAAGACTTCTATGAAGACAGGACCATCACCATTTGTATTTCTAACATGTCAAGCTCGAAGCTAGCTAGAATTACAGCAGTTTGGCACTGAAGAGAGTTATTATGGATATGATTAGTCTCTTGTACTATGATAAAGATATTGGTTTCAATTCATGCACAATGAACCCTTAGAATGACACCTGGTTAAACGAAACACACTCATTTAATTTGTCTGCCTCTGGTTTCCAACTTTACGCCGTTTCCCCACCAACTCCAAATTATCATCAGTTATCGCTCGTAATTAATTTCAGATATTTTGGGATTAACGACATAAATGTTTATTCAGAGTAAAAATTACCTTTGCTTGTTGTTTGGGAAACGAAAAAATGATACGTTCGGGTTGCTGTTTTTTGTTGTTGCTGCAGCCAAAGCGCTAAACATAGCAGCTGCCAGTCGTTTAACCCGACATTGTTTTGACAGCGGGCTTCCAACTCTATCCACTTGGCGGCGCTGCAGTCGCGCGATAACCATTGGGCCCGCTGAGTGTGGCGTCTTATCATAGTATGGTCTTTGCTGATATATACAACCAATTTTATGGAGAGCAGATGGTATGTCCGGCGTCGCTCATGCAATATGGGACATGTTTCATCCATCTGTCTCTCAGATGCAAAGTAGTGGCTTTGAACCCATTTAGTTTTTTTTATTTGCTGACGTCAAGCTATGACGACACAGTGACATCTGAAAAGCAACCTGGGTCTTTCTCACGAATCATGAAAAATGCCTGTTTTGGATTGTATTATCGCTCACGGGCATGAATAGGCAATCTGGCATATCTGGCAGTCTGATGTATCGATTGATTGATTGATTGATTTTATTTATTTCCTCCATTTGCTGGAGAGTTACATGAAATCCAATTACAAGTAACACAACTCACATAACACCAAACGTGAAAAAGGAACTAAATAACAACAAAAGAAAGCTCTAACGAGTACGTATTCATTGGGTACCTATCCACTAGGTATATCGGGCCAGGTCAGTAGTACCTCAGGGTACGTTCATATGCGAGGACTTGCCACGCACTCGCACAAACGCTCAAGAAAACAGCGCGCTCATTGGCTGATAACGGCATGTTTGGACGTTTGCCTAGAATTAAAGCTGTTTGTTGCTTTTCTTCACAGTTGTGAATGAATGCACTTAATTGAACACTGCAGAGGTTTGTCAAATGGGTCCAAAAAGATTCTCTAACTGGTAAATACTTACAACATGAGTGAATGTAGTGGGCCAGGCCATCTGAGTAGACCTTTGGTCATAGTTTTGACATATAGTATCCCAGAGATTTCCTTAATGTGCCTGTAGATTCACCTTTGGTAATGATCGGAATACCATATGCCAAATCAAATATTTACACGCAAATTAAAAATTTGCAGAAGGCCGTAGCGCGAAAACTATGGATCCCACGGTTCAACAAATGGGCATCTCTGTCGCGAGTTATTGAGGACCTGGGTGTATTGGCACTAATCCTGTGTCCTTATCTCTACGAAAGCCAGGATAGCACTTTCCACTTCATACTTCCCACTTCCGATTTCCCACTTCCCAAATTCTGTTCTCAAATACCAACATGCTATTTCCAACTTAATAAGTAATGTGAAGTTAAAATGGCAGACAGGGTAGAACTTGTGTCGCGGTACTTTCAAGCCGGTTACATTTACAAAGACATTATCACTGCTTTCAATTTGCGACATGATGTGAAACTCTGGTGTTAAATCTGACAGAAAGTACTTCATGCAACACTGCCGTAACCATTGACAGTAAGCATCAAACGGGGCATAGTCTACGCACCGTCCTTACGTATGGAAGGGGAGTCCTAGATTCTTAATCGTAGCTGCTTAATTCTTCATTCTAAGTCTGTGTCTTCTTACATTTAGTTCTAAAAGTTGCATTCTAAGCGCTACATCTTTGTTACTTCTAAATCTTGTGTTTTTGATCCTTATTTGTTATATATCCGTTATTTACGTGGCCTACCCGCCAATGTTAGTATTTGGATCCAAATTTCATGGATAAGTAGCAAACATTAATGTCCATCGTTAAGCTGAGTCATATTCTAGAAGTCACAGGTATACTTTGCATGAATACATAGGGGTGGGTTATAATGTGTCCACTGATTGCCAAACACGCTGGAGATAGTTTGGACTTTCGCTTGCGCGTTCTATGTGGTAATTTTGTCACTACAGCATCAGTACACATGATTCTCCATGAAGTTGTTCGTACATATGCAGTTTTCGGATTTTAAGTGTTCGCAAAAAAAGTAGCAGGCAGAACAACCCCATTCAACTTGGTCAATGCGATGGTTTAGATAGCAGGTTAAAATCACCGTAGAATATAAAAATTTACTTTCACAAAATACTTTAACATAAACCGAAAATAATTGCGTTTAAAAATGCATAAATATCATAACAAATTGGAGAGGCAATGAATGAATGTATAGTAATGTGATATTGATGTCCCTTCACTGGGTGGGTGAGGCCAACCTCGTCTTTATATATTGTTGCCAATCAATCATCGAATAAGGATTTGATAGTTGCCTGTAGTGAAATGATCCAGCCACAGTGCAAAGCAATGTGACATATCCTACACGCTAGAGACACGTATAGGAACTGAACCCATGTTAAACAATTGTGTGACGTCTACGCGAGTGGTGAATAATATGTGTGTTGAATGAGCTCTCCAAAAAGCCGGAGAGACTCTGGCCACCTTCCACCGTCCCTTAAAAAATGTGTTTTCTCATCTCTACTGTGGACGAAATTAAGTCTCGTGCTTTGTGGCGACATTGTCACGACAGCCAAACACACACAGCTTCCACCAGCATATGTAAAAGTAATTGCAACATGAGTTTCGCATGGCCTCGAATGGCAAGAAGACATGACTAAACACCAATTCAATGTTGGTAAAGGAAGAAGCCGGACGATCAAGTTGGTACTTGATGACAAAGCCGTCTACTTGATGACCGCTGTGTAATTCATGTATATGTAGTTATGTTTGTCACGATTCTATTATGCCATCAGGGTTTTCATTGCTCCGCAATTATTCGTCCATATTGTTATTGCTCTGAATAGGTTTATGGAAAGAAAATGTAATCGGATTTTCGCCTTTTCTGATTGCAAGGTTTCATTTCCTCACAAACGACAAGATTAAACTTCTCGAACACGTTTAGTCATTCGCAACTTTCTTGGTAACAACGTGAGTCGCATTTGCCATAAATGCCAGGCAATTGGTGACGTCATATATAGGATTGAAAAATGTTGCATTGCCCTAACGTTCCTATTGCCTATACATGTATATATAATAAAACATCTGTCGAATCTGTGACAACTGCTTGATGTCATATCGATATGCAGCTTCTCATCCACTTAGCATGTACGGGGCTATTGGTGGCCACTGTGATGACATGTGTCTACTGCGATGGAACATTACCTGAAAATCATCTACAGTTGACATTGATCAGTGGGTATATTGACTTAAATATACAAGGGTCGGTTGCCATATGCAACGGAGTCCAATCCCCTTTTTCGTGTGGCCACATATCGATGGCCTTGTGGACTGCATTGAGACGGGTGCGAGCTTGGCGGCATTCATGTGACCCAGAGGAGGCATGTCAGCTAGGGACCAGCCAAAGCCCCATCCCTCCCCCAAGCACCACACTTGACTCGCCATGTGCGGTGATCAAAGCATCACTGTGACGTCACTGGATTCACGGGACGGAGTTCCCACGTGTGACATCCGGCTCACTAGCCTGCTGCGACTGCTTGATATTGGCAGTCACGTGTCTCCCAATGACAGTATTGTCACTTTGGGTGAAATGTGCGGCAAATGGCCCCGATCCGTGTACTTGTCTCCCACGGACAAGGTCACAATGCATTGGTTAAGACATCTTCATCATGACAGGGTGTCATCATTTTGTGTCGTATACCAGCCACTCAGCCGAAACACGGTAATGAGACTTGGGGACAGTCCAAATCGAAAGTTGTGTGGCCTGTTTGACGGAATGATGCGATCAAAGTGTTTGGAAGGCCAAGCCATTCTATCTCCTGCAAAAGGAAGCGACCCGGAATTCTCCCATTTATCTCCGCGAGGTCCAGCTCCTGATTTCCTGTTCATTGACCGACATCAGAGGCGGTACACATGGCTTGTCGCTGGTCCACCGTGGACCGCATCGGGGGTCAGCGTGGCGTCGTTCACATGTAACGACTCCGTGACACCCCAATATGGCGAGCTCGAGCTCTGGGATGGACCCTACTCCCAAGCTGAAGACCGGTATCGTGGGAGCTTATTGTGGCGGAGATCATGTACATGGCATTGCGAAAAGGCTGGTCAATGTGGGGTGCATGGCAACATTGGGGCTGTCACTCTTCATGCTGTTGTAAGTCATAAGGCGAGGGTAGGTATGCAACTATTCTATACCTCAAAGACACTACCCAGCCCCGCCAACTCCACTTACAAAATGACTTTCGAAAACTTCACAAAACACGTCTTTGACGTCACCACCGGAAGTGCAAACTCCCAAATACAAATACAATTCTCTGAATACCATCCTCAGGGTCTGCTCTTAGCTGAGTTACATCCCCATTACAGCGGTTACAGTCACCTGGGCTGTCTGGGCGGTGGATTGTTTATAGTTGAGACAAAGAAATGGCTGAGGTTAAACGTTCTGTCAAGCATCAGTTCGCGACGCACCTCTGACATGTGGCAGTTGCCGGCGGAAGGGACGGCATTGAAACTGAGCAACAGACCCGTGATGCTCTTGTTGAAGTCCTTCGCCGGGCTAAGTACCGTGTCTGTCCGTGGCGTTGCCATAGCACATACATGTAAAGGATTTGTGAACCCACCCTTGTCAAAATACCCTGAAAACGGAGTCCTCTCAACACCTAGGTACATAATTCCACGAACGTCAGAAGACGTGTGCGTTGCGGCCACTTTTATCTGGTCTGATGCCGAAATGGATGCCTCCCATTGGACAATTGTCAAGTTCCAGAAGCCTGTAGAACTGGCCTTTTATCCGACGCACTACACCCTGACCCGTCTGACGAATCTTCCGCGCGTCAAATTTCGTGATATAGGCTGTCATTTTAAGTATGCCGAAGCTGGCTTTATACCCCACGGCGTAGCTTTTTGGAGTAACTTGACGCAGATCAAAGAGATATACAAAATAGACTTCAGCCAACAAGGTACGTTTATCTTTGACAGTGTTTGCCTTCTCTTTGGCTTACGTGTTGAGATAGAGCAGGCGAGCTTGCAGGACCTGCGGTGTTTGGTATATGATTCTATACCGAATCCACAATGGACGAATGTTTTGCATTACACCATACCGAAATGGCCCTGCGGCTCTATCCTAATGCCGAAACCACAAGCCAAGCAATGGCTGCGTCAGCACATGTATATAGCGACGTCAGCGAAACACATAGGAGCAGATTGTATCACCATGCGTGTGTCGTTAACGCATGAGTGTGGCCTGCTCCCCGGAGAACAAATTCGTTTGTTAGTTCGATACGGCGATATTATGGAAACTGTTTGGCGAGGTACGAAGGGCAGTGATTTCTTTGTCATGAGATGGTACACGACTGTACCCGACACGTATACAAAGTTTGTCATGGATTTCGCGGACAGACCTGACGCATGTGTCACCCACATATCCTACAAATTTAGTCGATGCAGATTGTTGACTTCTGGGTTGCAGGACAGCAGCACGTCGCTCGAAATAACAGAAGGCCTCGCCGATAGAAGACAACAGCTTGCACGTAATATTGCGCCAACTTGTACGGCGCACCCAGAACCATTTTTTCCTGCCATGACCAGAGCTCATTATGAAATAGCGGATTTTTTTACCAATTCAAGAATATGCGTCCCTTCTCTGCGTTTTTGCTACTACTTCAACCTATTCAGAGGAATAACTGACGGTTCCTGGCAACACGTGAGAAAGTCATGCTTGGCACAGGGTGCAGATATCATCACCGTCAACAGCGAACTTCAGTGGACCTGGCTATCTAGTTTCTTTTTGATGGGACTGTGGAATTATTTCCGAGAATTGGCGAGATTGCAGATGATTCACATCGGGCTCACCATACACGAGCAGGTTTGTTCTAGCAACCAACCCGCAGCCAATCTTAACGACACTCATGCATTTACAATCAATTCAATATTCTCCTGTCAGAGTAACATGTATGGCTGCTTTGATATTTAACTGGGTGGTGATGTAGCACCAATTTTATATCGCTGCCGGTTAGATAACAATAACTGTTCAGATGCACTCTAGCTATAGACGTTATAAGGTGACACACAATAAGACTATCGTGTTCTCCTGACGACAAAGAGTACTTCAGTCTCACGTAACTGTTCAAGGTTTGGATTTTGCAGATTTCAAAGATTGTTCGCGCAGTAATATGCTTACGAAGAATTTAAAATTTCAGAAGCCCAAATAATTAGATCTAAGTCGAAATTAATTTTAGATGTTTTACTCTGGAACTGGATCGGTTACAATTATAGCTAAAAAAGGGGGTATGGGGGTATATAACCTTGTTTTAACTAGCCTAGCGCCGTTGTTTATTCTTTTGAAGTTACATATCTTAACGGTAAGCACCGTCCGCAGTTCAAAATTACTCTCAAATTTATCCCTTAGTACCTGTCTAAACTAGCAACTTTACCCGGGCTTACTCAAAATCAAGCTATTGGGGTCTTCCTGACGAATATTACTGTTATTATTGAATGATTTTCGCAAATAATTAGACACACACACTTGCAGAAGATGCCGCCGAAGTGGACGACTGGCCTCCCACCGGTGTTTCAGAAGTGGCTTGTACCTGACAGAGGTAGCACACTACCAACAAATTTCATGAAAAGATGCGGGTTTAGCTACGACAGTTTTGTTGAGGATGCCTCGCAGAAGCTTCAGCCTCAGTGGAATGCGCAAACGTCCTGTACATCTCTGGTAATCTACTCCATGACTGACATGGCCTGGATCGATGTGCCCTGTGATCGGGCCTTCGACCATGTTATGGCCATATGTGAAGTACCTATGAATCAGCCTAATTTAGTCGTTAGAGACCGCTTTCATCTAAGTTCTTATGCAAGTTGTTCTGATGTTAGACAGTGGATACCTCAGTTGGAAATTTGCGTTTTGTTAGTAGAAGTCGATGTCGTATCGAATATATTAACTGCATACGAGACATGTCGACAAATTGATAGCGAAATATTCAGTACTGCGAATTTAAGAGACGTCACCGTAATGTTGAGTTACATAGCGCTCATGATGAAAGACCCAGAGAATGACGTTGTCATCACCACTCTGGATGGGAAAATCCAATGCGAACTGAACCGCATCACGGAAATGGATGGCAATATTAAACTTGAAACACTTGTTGACAAGAAATTCCATTGTAACTCAGGAGTTCACAACGAGTCGGCGAGATACATTATATGTGAGTCACCCATCACACTATCTAAACATGAATGCCGCCGCGGAGATTTCCGATGTCTGGACGACACATGTATCTTGGCTCAGTTTGCATGTGACGGTGAACTGGACTGCCCTGATGGCTCTGACGAGACCGACTGCTCTGATATCTGCCACTTTAATGCTCCAATTTCCTTGGACGGTCATGCAACTATGAGCAGCACTGATTGCTTCATGTCTTGCTATTATCCTTGGTGTTCATGTATCAGTTTATATTTTCATTGTGAAAAATCAGGTAAATGTCTGCCTGCATCCAGAGTTTGTGATAACAAAGTTGACTGTGAAGGCGACGAAGACGAACTTCTTTGTATACATGATATACAAATCGCCCTAAATGATGATGAAGCGGTATTTGTTTGCCTTGATGGAGATACGATTTCGGTTGACATGGTCGGTGACTTGGTTCCTGATTGCTCACAGCAGGAAGACGAAGGTGATTTATTGTCCTTCCACACCAAAGATGAATTACTACAGAGCGAGAGTCTTGATTCACTTTGCGATTTACCCAGCTACACAACCTGTGTAAAAGGGTTCCTTGGAAAGTGTTATCCCATAAAGAAATTTTGTGTTTATGAACGCGACCGTGTCACCGGATGGGTAAAGTATTGTAGAAACGGTCTTCATTTGTCTGATTGCATGGACTACCCGTGTCCTACCATGTTCAAGTGTCCGTTTGGGTACTGCATACCGACCCACAACGTCTGTGATGGAGTGGCGGACTGTCCCCACATGGAAGACGAAAAGAACTGTGAGTCTTTGTCCTGTCCCGGCATGTTGCAGTGTAACGCTGATAAAGTATGTGTACATCCCAGCAATGTTGGGAATGGTATTAATGATTGCCTGACGTCGGCCGATGATGAATTTGTGGGCAGAGACTTTCAGTGTCCTATGCGATGTCGTTGTGTAGGTTTAGCTGTTTCATGCGCGAATTTAGGTCTAAATACCTTACCGCAATTGCCTGAAAAGATGAAAGTTCTCGATTTTGCTGATAATATGTTAGTGCTGGATAACCATGCATTTCAAACTTACAAATACTTAATTATTATTGACCTTTCGCAAAACAACATTGAATCAATCGGCGCATACGCATTCACGTCTCTCAAATTATTAGCAAGGTTGTTTCTGAGGGGTAACAATTTGGTGGCTATTAGTCAAAACGCATTTATCGGGCTGAGCCGAGTAACATTACTTGACATAAGACACAACAAAATAGATACATTGTTCGTGGACGCGTTCAGAGATCTTCACGCGTTAACCTCTTTGGACTTGAGTGACCAGATGATCCGTATCATCGAACCTTCCGCATTCTCGGATGTTCGTTCGCTGGAGGTTCTAAATTTATCTTCAAATACAATAGTAACATTATCCAGGAGCAGTTTCGTCGGTCTCGAGATTTCATTACAGGTTTTAGATCTTCGAAACAACTTCATCATATTCCTCGATGTGAATACTTTTGACGGTTTTACTTCTCTGGTTTATATTTACATGGATAATGATTTCCTGTGCTGTTTGTGCCCATCACAACAAAGTGTGATATAACCTTGAATATATGCACGTCAATGCTAGGAGGTCCGGTCACGCGAGGTATCTGCATTTTTTCGGTACTTTGCAATTTGGTGTCTAATATTATATCTGTCATTACTGAAAGAAAGAGTCTTCGGAAAGTACAGACATCCATAATAACACTGAATACGGTAAATTGCTTGCACGCGTTATGTTCTTTCGCCTATGTTGGGGTTGACCTTTACTTTTGGGACGAGTACCTTGATTATGCCACCTACTGGACGTCGGGTTACCTGTGTACGTCTCTGGGCTTATTACTGTTTGTAACATTTCACACCCACAACATTATGCTGGCAGTGTACGCAACACAGCGCATGATTGCAATTAAATATCCTATGCGGGGGATCCGTGTCACCTTGCGGCATATTGGATTGGTCGTGATGTTCGGTGCCGCCATATTAACTAGTATAAATGTCCTCGTGACTTGGACACGCGATTCGCTTGGACATGATCCGTTCTGTCTCAAAATTCCAGCCCTTACAAGCCAAGAGACCACGTGGCAAATATCATGCGCTATATTTTGTAGTGTTAACGTTGTCACTTATGGATTGGCAGTGTCGATGTACGTCATAATATGTCATTCAATTGTGCGAAGGGATATCGATGCAGTTTCCCGGAGTAGAAACTCTACATCGGGGTATCTCTTCCTACCAGTCGTCAACTTAATCCTCTGTGCGTCGTCTTTGGTGATACTGATTTCAATGCAGCTCTTTTTCGTGCTGCGTGAAAATGTCACGCCTATGATGAACGCGTGGAGTTTTATTGTCTACACGCAAGTATGCCAACTGGCGGAAACATTCATCTACACATTTGTACCGCGTCTTTGTAACAAGAAGTGATGATTACAAAATGCACCGCTTTATATGATAACACTGTGGCCTATGAATGATCTGTGTGTACATTTCCCTGACTAAACTTATATGGTAATTACGATGAAGAAGAGAATGTGGTAGAAAGAGAGGGAGAGACAGTGTGCGTGAGAGGGGGGCGAGGCACATATAAAAGCGAAGCTCGATTAACACGGGTTCGTCAGTCATGCGACGACACAAGTGTTTCCTGCAATGAGAACACGTATCAGTGTGGCAAAGTCGGCGTTTATGGCCTTTGAGATATACAGAAGTGCCACCTAATAGGATCCACAGAGAATATAGAATTGTGTAATCATGTCGCCATCTAGTGGTGTATAGTTTTATATGTGGTGCTGTCTAGCGAGGCACCGCGGTGTTAAACATTTTTCTGTGAATATTCTGTGAATATGGTAATCCATGTGACAAGTATGTATTATGGCAAGTGGTATTTAGGGGTTGCGTGTTGGTACTTTGTCAGTGCGATGTATCTTATTTGTGAATGCCACTTTATTTTGGGGAATATGGCGCTAAGGTTAAATCTTGTCCCAGATCTATTTTAGGTATTTCACAAAGAGTTATTTTCATGTTACAGAGTCCAGCATGGCTGAAAGGAATTAAACACCCGTAAGGAGATTGCGGTTAGTATGTGTGTAATTATATCACCATTGTTTGGTTATTTGTCGCCTCCGATTATCGCAAACCTTGCTTTTGGTATCGCGGGTATTGTTTTGTATAATTAATCTTTGAGTCTCATACAGAGCATGTCAATTTATATCGCTCGTTTATAGGAATCTTGTTTTATTAAATAAGGTACGTGAGCTCGAGATTATAACCTGCATATCGCGGTAGCGAGGCCTGGGTTCTTCAGGGCTAACCCGAACTCACCCGGGGGGTTGGGGGAATCAACCGCCGCAGGCAGTTCCAATTTCGGCAAGTAGCTTTTCAGTTTGGCAGGCATTCAGATATCGCTTACCCACCCAAACAGGGCATTTTGGTCCATAGGTTTAGAAGAAAATCACAATTTTATGATATCAAGAATTCTTGTCAGATATAGAAATATTTAATTTGCAAGCTCAAAATGTGACCTAGCTGATCAGCTGGCACCATGTTGTGTATGCATAGATCTACTAAATCATTTATTTACCACCTAAAATGCTAGCTGGCAAAATAAAAGTCTGCCTCCTACCCTGGCCTCAGTGGGAAAATTGGACCTCTGTAATGCTATAATGCTCCTTATATTTTGTAAGATATAGGAAACACAATTAATGTCTTTAAATTTATATCTGTTACTGGACAATTAACAGTGGGACAATGCACAATACATAGTTTCTGTCACTTCAAAACATCCCCCTAGAACTAAATTGTATAATTGTTTTCAATGTCATCTTTATTTGCAACTTGTGACATCATATTCTAACTCATGCTGTATGCATTATTTCTGAATTAAATGCATTTTATGGCTTGAATTCACCACTGGCATGTATTAGGGCCCATTAACTTCACTTCACAGCTCTTGGCTGCAACTTGTCAGTTTAACCTGCATTGATAGACATCCCCCATAGGCATAGCCATGTACATGTCCATGCGCTTTTTATCTATAAAAGTCACAATCCTTTACAATTGTAGCCAACCTGCAAATATGCTGAGATCACCAGGAAAAGGAAGTTCTTTCAGTGTAACATATGCTCCAAAGAGTCCTGCTAACAACCCTGCTAATCAGGTATACATCAAAGCTGCTCACACAGCAAAGCGCTTTAATTCATTGATGAGTACAGCAGGCAGATGTCCTTCCCATATACAAACTGAATATGCCAAATTTATGTATATCAATGCTGTACTAGCTTCAGTTGGCTGTTTGATAAATGTTCCCTAATTACTGACACCATAGACTACTCTGATCAGTAAGAATGGCTTAAAGAATCAAGTATAAACTTGATATGATATGATACAATTCTTCTTCTATATTTGACTATTGATCTAAATTGGGCTATAGAAGTGTGGGTTCCAGAGTTCAGAGTTTATTTCATTTATTTAACCAACACAAATAAATCTGTTGTTACATGAATACATACGCATTACAGAGGTATTGCAGGTTAGGAGACACAGGCTAAGATTAATTAATCGCGAACGCCTGGCCACCGTATCATATCAGTTCACACAAAAAAAATGCTTAGATGGCGGAACACGCAAATAGAACATAAAAACAAACAAAACGTATCATACAGAGGGTAAACGTTTGGACTAAATTTTAACGAACCACCCCCCCATCCTTGGACCCCCCCTCTCCAAAACAAACATTTACCCCTCCATAAATAAATGTTAATACTGGCATATGTAGCAGTTTTCAATGGTACAGTCGTAGGAGTAATTATCTAGAATAATGATTTTGTTGTAGTTTGCGAATCCATGTATGCTGTGCGTGTCTATTTTAGAGAGAACACTGGTGGGCTCATTATTAATGAGATCAACAAGACTATGTCTGATACACTTAAGGGCAAAGGAATGTCTGGCTCTACTGGTAAAGACATACGATTTACGTCTGGTATTATGATGGTGTATATCACAAAGCGAAGTAAGCGGTAGATTCAAAAAGTATTCTGGAAGAATTCCCTTCTTTTGTTTGTAATAAAATTTTAGCAGCTGTAGTTTATGTATGTCTGTTATCTTTAGGCATCGCAGTTGTTTAAACAGAGGCTCGGAGTGCGCATTCCATTTACTTAGCGTAATAGCCCTCATTACCTTTTTCTGTAATCTAAACAAACTGGTGTTGTCATAACCCCATAGCAGGACCCCTGTTGTTATATGAGGCAGAATCAATGAATTATACAGGCTTAGTAAAACGTGTTGGGGAAGGATATGTTTCAGTCTATGCATAATGCCAATGGATTTGTTTATTTTGTTTGCAATTTTTCTTACATGATTATGCCACTTAAGATGTTTATTTATGGTGATACCCAACAGATTGAATTCATCAACACACTCCAAATGCGTATTGTTAATTGACAACTCTATTGGGTTTACTTTTCTTTGTGGCGTATAAAAAAGCATATATTTGGATTTCTCTATGTTAAGAACTAGCCGATTTGCAGACAACCACTCATTTATTTCTCTAAGTTCTGCATTTATAATAATAGAGGATGTTCCAGTTGTAGATAAGTTAAGTGAAAAGAAAAGCGTGGTATCATCCGCATATATTATACATTTAAAGAATTTACTACACTGTTCTATGTCATTAATATAAATTATGAATAATAATGGTCCTAGAATGGAACCTTGTGGTACACCTGTCGTTATGTTCGTCATGTTTGATGTGACGTCATCCAGACAAACACATTGCGATCTATTTGTTAAATAATTCTCCAGCAAACTCAGGGCCATTCCGCGGATTCCGTAATGATTTTTTTTTGATTAATATGTCATGATCAATGGTGTCGAAAGCCTTAGAAAGATCAAGGAAAATACTAACGGGAAGTTGGTTTTGATCCATTGATATAAGGACACGATCTACAACCTCTAATACAGCTAGGTCAGTCGAATGTTTGGAGCGAAATCCGTATTGACTATTTCTAAACAGTTTATTTATGTCAAAGTAACTGTAGAGTTGGTTAGCAATTATTTTCTCAAAAACCTTAGACATGGCCGGCAAAATTGATATTGGACGATAGTTGCTAATATCATTTTCATTACCCTTCTTATAAACTGGTACAAGTTTGGCAATTTTCAGTTTAGACGGAAAGATGCCTGTTGCCAGTGATTGATTCACAATAAAGGTCAGGGCTACAGAGATTTCATCTTTAATCAATTTTAGAAGGTTAACAGAAAGAGAATCGACGTCTTTACTGTGCTTAGGCTTAAGATTATTTATAACATCGATCACAGTGTTTGTGGAAACGAATGTAAAGTTAAACTCGGTATTAGGCTTGCCTTTAAGATAGTCTTCAAATCGACGAGAAGTTGTTTTTAAATTTGCCTTTGCAAGCTCTTGACCAGCCGTAGCAAAAAACGAAATAAATTTCTCACAAATTGTTAAGCGATCAGTGATTTCGTAACCATCAAATTGTATAGACTTAGTCTATACTGAGTAAATCTTTCAGGGCACCCCAGGTCCTCTTTATATCATTTTTGCAGCTAAGGAATCGACCATTATAATAATCACGCTTTGCTAAATAAATATTTCGTTTTAGGATACGATTATACGTTTTTAGATTAGTTCTATGAGTCTCATATAATGGAGAATCTGGCGGCGTTCCTCTTAGTATTTTATACTGTTTATCTCGGAACTTGATCGATTTCATAATACCCTTAGTTATCCAAGGATTTGATTTGTGCTTGAATTTTTTGAACTTAACTAGCTTAGAAGGAATATGTTTTTCTCTAGCACGAAGGACGGACTTTTCTAGTACTTCGTAATTCACATTTGGGTCAGATGAAATGTCATTATTTAGCATGTTTTCGATTTCCATAGATTCTACTTCTTTTTTGAAGTTTGAAACTGAAACCGGGTCTTGGCAAACAAATTTGACCATTTTCCTGCCAACTGGACGGGAGTGTTCATATTTTACACACAAGAAGTAGGGCAGGTGATCCAACATGGAGTTTATAATGACACCCGCCGGTGACTCTGTTAAGTTGTCACAGATATTGCAATAAAAATTATCAATCAAAGTAGCACGTAATCTGGACAGTCTGGTTGGCAATCCACTGGGGGGCCAAAAGGGACAAAAGCTGAGGGGTCACTGAGGTCTTGACAATGACAACCAGGTATCTGAACCCCAATTTTTCAGGAAAAGATACATGGGCCTCATGAACCTTCACAGCAAACCAGGGCCAGGATTCCAGAGCATACTCAGCTGAGTCATGTGAAATACATGTCAAATAAAGCAAAGCGTAACTTGGCATCCTTCCAGAAGAGCTGGCAACTGATATTACTGAAGACATTCTCCACAAAATTCTAAAAAAGGGACTACAGCTATAACTACCGGTAATACAAATATCTGTAACGTTGTCAGTGTAACAACATTGTAGAAAGCAAAAATCACAGGAGAATTTAAATATTTAAGGCAACCCAGCCTGCTCCAATGACTTGCTGTGTATGGTGTGGCATATAGATCTATATAGGCAGTTCTATAGTGCCAGACAACTAATTAGAACATATTGTGAATTTAAGAATAACTGCATGGTGCTTTATGACAGTAGCAGCCAAAATTCTTTTCTACCAGCGCTGCTTGCCTAGCATTTCTGATATATGATATATATGCATGCAATATGAAGAAATAACATTACATTTTTCACCGTCCCCCTTTGCTTTACATATAAGCCTTGTAAATGAACAGTATCAGTACTCATTATCATTTAAAATTGAAACAACTGAATTTGTAGTTGCCATATCAAGTAACTACCTGACCAAAATTTCACCCACAAATTACCTTGCATGATGTTACCTCCCTTGTGGATAAGGGCCCATTACCATCTTTAGGGCTCAGGCGTAGGGTGTAGATTGCGCTCGGTGTCGGGTTGGGGTCAGGGTTAGGTACCCTCTTCTTCACCCGCCGCCTCACCTGCATTTCGGGTAACGGCCGCCCGCTGTGTCAATGCCACATCAGTACTATCCTTAAGGTTTAGGTACAGATTGCGGGGTTTCGTTACTTTGTATATTTCACTATTTCGCTGCAGATAATATATTATAACTTGATTACTACTTTTTGTACTATTTTGGTTCTCCAATAACAACCAATATTTATAGATGGAATATGTTATGCAATAGTCACACAATAAACTGAATGACTGACTTATTCTGAGTGAACCCAAATATAAATTTTGCTTCAATGTTTTCGATATTTAAAACATCATTACACATATTAGGCTCCCGTTTGTTTCATGTGAACAGGTTAGAACCATATGTCAGATAGCCACTCGAAACACTTTAAATGAAACTCTGCGATGAAAGGGTCACTAATACCTAAGATTCGATTCCTGTCGAAGCTAGAGAAATCATGGTCAGGCATCAGTTCTGCAGATAATCCCGCCATCTTCGTCCAGAACTGGATTAATGAATTTCTAATCAATAGAATAACGATATAATTTCCTAGTTTTGTAATATCGGTTGCGACTGCAAGTCCTGTGTGAGAGATAATACGCTATTTAATGCTTTCATCAATGGTTTGAGTGCTTCCTTGTGTAATTGTGCGTCGACTGTATAGTGGTCCGATTTATCCGACAAGATACTAAACAATCCTGTTCCTTAAAGCACCCATCCAGCGAAACGACATCCTTAACAAAATTGATACCTGGTGATATCCATCGCTTGCTTGGTAAACAGCGTTTCCTCTTACGATTAGGTTTCCTAGTATCTTCATATGTTAAAAACCGGTTTCCCTACAAAACCGAATTTCTTAACATTTCCATATTAGTTGGGTTAATATGATTCTTTGCCCTATTATACGCCATGCTTATAAAACGTCGGAACATCATTCAGATAGGGGAACTCTTCGTTGTGGAGGTTTATATCACTGAGCAACAGTGTGGGTTGCGCCTATGTATACTAGCACACGGTTGCGTTGCCAACCTAAAAACAACGTTGGGCCGATAATGTCATGCTGGCTGGGTATAGTGTTATCTGATTCTATTTGAAGAGTCTACGTGGGTGTAGATAGCCGGAGATAGCGATCAGTTGAGTAACACATTCCCGGAGAGCTAGTATAGTATGTAATGGTGGCGTACGCAATTTGCGAAAAAACCACAGGATTTTCACCACGTCGTCTGGTTTATAATACACAAGGCGTTCTAGCGCTGAGGACGACCGACGTAGGCACGGACCATCCACAAGCAGCAACATGTCGATGCCGGCAGACAAACTGGGTGAAGATGAACTAAAGAGATGAAGGAGTTTATTCGATGTGGTTGACGTCAACGGCGATGGCAAAATCTGCGAAGCAGAAGTCGTCAAAGTGATGCAGAACATGGGATATCCGTTACCGGAGACCGAGGCCCAGGTATATACCCTGTGTCCTACACATAGGGTCCGCTATATGTAAATTAGATTATGATAAGCAGTGTTATAGTCATGTTATGTACGAATACATACAATTTACGCTTGGTTTATTCATTAACCAGATAGAGTTGGTGCTGTACAAATAGCCCCGTTAGACAATATACCTGTTACGTATATATCGATTGGTTATACGGTATTAGATAAGCACTTTGGCCCCATTAGCCAGTCTTCGCTACGCATACTGATTACATAGAGCGTATTGCTGACGTACTTTGACCCCGATACTGATCATATAGTGCCTCGATCTTGGTTTGAGTTCAGTAATTATTGGGATTTTATAACGATAAGAGTATGGTAACTCATTAGTAATTAAAATATTGAACCAACCAACCCTTTGGAAAGAAAAGTGGAGTATGACTAGCGTTTGTTATGACCCAAAACGTCATAGTGACGAAAACGTCTTTCATAAGCGATGGAATATGGGGTATCGCCCCCCCCTCCCCTCCTAGGGTCTATCCCTTGGAAATGTTCTACTCATAAAAACCTTATGTTTCCTCATTTTCCAAATTTAGACTCCATGAGGTCAATATAAATATCAATAAATCACTTCTTTAACCCCATGTGGCCTCGTCTGCTTAAGAAACGTCACGAAGGGTTGTCACAATGTGGGCGATAACCCGGGATGGTTAGGTCAAACTTAAAACTGTGTATTTCATGCTACCAATGGCTGACGTCTTCGTCACTCTGACGTTTCGGGTTGTAACAAGCGTTTAGATGATATTCTGTTCTGTCATCTGCAGTGACAGATCCAATTTGAGGAAGAATTTGGTGGAACCCCCCCCCGTTCAGTCGTAAGAAATTTGGTGGAACCCCGGTATCTCCCCCTTATCCCGATTGCAAGTTTTCAGTGATTTGATCCACCCAATTTCAAGTTCCTAGATCCACCCCTGATCAACAAGATAACTGAACTACATACTACGACTCCCCGTGTCAGCTGGTTAGGTCCATTGTGACACCGTCCCATTGCGTCCACACTGATATAGCTAATTAATATGTCCAATGCAACACACCGGGTTTCTCTTTCACTCAGTCTCAACCTACTATACTGACCCAATCTATCGACGCTTAATCAATGCATTGTACTCGAATCTCTATACTTACTAATAATCATTGCAACCCAATTATCACATCTCAGCGGAAGCTGTGATTGCATATCAAAATTAGAACTTGAATAATTCACAATGGTCCTGAATTTGTCAGAAGTATGTTTTTGCCATAAGGGTAAGTCGGGTGCTGGTTAATTAATGTTAATTAATAATTAATTAATTAATATTTATTATTATAATTAATAATTAATATGTTAATTAAGACCTTAGAGCGTACTATGAATGACTGAAAGGTCGGGTTTCTAAAATTTACGTCAGTGTCCCAATCAGCCCCGGTGTCTTTCGCTGATCCATATACTGGTGTGCATGACATAAGATTATTACTCTACGTCTTTTGTTCGTCTATTTATCAGGAGCTTAATAGCAGGTGCAATCCGGATGCAGCTGGTGACGTCACGTTTGAGGCTTTCTGCGGAACTCTGATCAAGATGGTCAAGTGGCATGTGTAGGTATACATTAATGATCATAAATATAGTTCGTTTCACGCGCAAGCCAAGAAGGTAATGGTAAGTTTATTTACTATGAAGCATTTACGTAATCTGATAAGAAGCATTCTGATCATGAGCATTGTGGGGGAAACGGGGGGGGGGGGGAGGGGGGTGGTGTTCACAGATCACGAAGAATACGTTTCTTTAATCCCAGGTCACGATGAATTAAAATGAGAACTCTCCGTATACAAAGAATTGGGGGATTGCATGATATAATATGGCGATTTCCCGATTCACGGTTATTTAATATTAAAATTCTCTTTGTACCGTGTTGTCAACCATGACGCCGTCTTGTGGACTTTGATTCCATGTTTTCGACCTTGATACCATGTTGTCGACCTTGATATCATGTTGTCGAACTTGATACCGTGTTGTCGACCTTGATACCATGTTGTCGACTTTGAAACCGTGTTGTCGACCTTGATACCATGTTTTCAACCTTGATACCATGTCATGAACCTTGATACCATGTTGTAAACGTTAGCACATGGTTATCGACCTTGATACCATGTTGTCGACCTTGATATCATGTTGTCGACCTTGACACCGTGTTATAGACCTTTATATCATGTTGTTGGCCTTAATACCGTGTTGTCGACCTTGATACCACGTTGTCGACCTTGGTATCGTGTTGTCGACCTTGACACCATGTTATGAAACTTGATACCATGTTGTTAACGTTTGCACATGGTTTCGACCTTGACACCATGTTGTTGGCGTTAGCACATGGTCATCGACCTTGACACCGTGTTAGCGCCATGTTGACCTCACCACTGACTGTGTTGCAGGTCGACCTTCCTGTGCGGTTTGTTCCGGGAGAACAACCTGGTTGCTCGGGCGGGAACCCAGGTCCGCATTTCCCCCGCTGTCGTGGCCGCCTTCATCAAGCAGGCCGACACATCGGGCGACGGTCAGGTCAGCGTGAAAGAATTCCTGGCATACATCAACAAGTTAAAAGTGTAGCAAAGTTTCATTAGTAACGCTACAATTCCTTTCTGTGCACTAAATTGGTTTTCTGATAATTAAAACCATTCGAGAAATAAAGTTGAAGAATTTGAAGGTCAAGGTTTTCATCTTTCGTATAGCAAACAGATGTACATAGCAGATATGAGCATGTACTGGTCAATTCCACCGACTTCTTCCCGTTAAACGAGCCAGTGGTAGTCACTCTCTCTCCTGGCAATTAGTACGGCCAGTAAATGATGTTCGTAACGAGCAAGAATCGTATCGTGTCTAATATTAATATAAATACTGGACGGTGAATTAGTCCGAATCATGAGCTGATGGGGAATAAGAGGCCATTGACAAAAGTCTCTCGTTTCCCCACAAGGCATTAACCATTGTTGCTCCCATGTCTAATTCAGTGTACTAATTGGAAACGCTTGCCAGCAGCCGGGGTCCACAGGGTTGTTAATTGGCTATTTGATACGACAGAGATGTCCCTGTAAATTTTGGATGGAAAAGCGCATTAATTCTTACCCCAGTATGTGTATGTCCACATAGATGGAGTGCAGGGGGGGGGGTCGTAACGGTAAAATGAAAAGCCCGAGGAACGGAAATACCCCTTGCCCCCCCCCCCACCCGATAGATGGGTGGCAGTGGGTGGCACCCTGTATAGCAGTTGTGAAAGTTGTGTTATAAACAATGGCGTTTTTTCTAGTCTGGGATCTGGGTCTGGGATGTCGACAGGGAGACCCCCTCTCGCCATACCTATTTATATTATCTATTGACCCGTTAGCCAACGCCATTAAGAACGACTGTACATTTAAGGGTTTCATGATTGATGGAAAAGAGTATAAAATAGGTAAATATGCAGACGACACCTTTTTGCTATTAGATGGGAGCGATGTGTCCCTTAGAAATGCCTTGAAGGTTTTAAAACTGTTTTACGTGTGTTCGGAATTAAAAATTAATATAGACAAGACGAACGCCATTTGGTTGGGACCACGTAGCCCGATTACTAAGGGGTTGTTTTTAGATCTGCCTCTAGTTTGGGTCAATGAATTTCAATTACTAGGCATAAGGTTTAGCAACGAGCTTCAGAATATTGTAAGTTTAAACTATGAACCCAAATTGGCTGCATTTGAAAGTGTACTAAATTTATACGGAAAACGAAATATATCAGTGAGGGGGAGGGCAACTGTAGTTAAAACTTTAGCCCTTCCAAAACTAATACAGCTCATGACTGTTTTACCAAACCCAGGGCAACACTATATTGATCGTATGAATCGTGCCATACGGGCTTTTATTTGGAAAAAAACCCCCAAGGTTTCCCTTAGCAGACTAGTCCAAGAGGAAAAAAATGGAGGTATAAAGCTGCCGCATATTCCATCCTTCTTAGATGCTGTCAAAATGTCATGGGTTAGAAAAATTATTGTGAATGAAGGAGCGTAGCAAGATTTGTTTTGCAGCACGATTTGCAGCGAACGTGCACTCGTTTGGGAGCTAGATACGAAGTCACTAAGGTATTTTGTTAACATATGCAACCCTTTCTTGGCAGGTGTTTTCAGAGCGTGTCTAAACCTAAAAAATAGCATGTACAATGGTTCAAACGAGAATGTCTGAGAACGACAGCTTTGGCATACTTACTTTATGAGAAATAAGAACCTAATAAAGAGAAAAAAGTATTTTATAGAGAAAGGTGTAACTTACATGAACGACATTGAGAACAATGAAGGGTCGCTATTAGACTGGAAAGAATTTACAGATAAATATAGCATTAGCATTAACTTTGTTGACTTCTATGGAATAATGCATGCCATACCAAAAGAATGGCGAGATCAATGTTTCAATAAGGGACATAAGTTACTAGATGTGCCACAAACCTTTTTAAATTATATATCTACGTGAACACGCTTATGTAATAAGGTTTACAACATTTTGGTGGAGTCCTTGCAGTATACCACGAATAACGAAAGTAAGTGGTCAGAGGTGTTAGGAATAGAAATTGATAAAAGTAAATGGTGTGATATATATACTAGAGCATTAAAGGCTACTGTGGACGAGAGGACTCGGAGCTTCCAGTTTTTAGTTTTGCAAAGAGCTTTAATAACAAATCGTTTCTTGCACAGAGGTAAATTAGCTACTTTAGAGATGTGCGTTTTCTGCTCAGTTTCGTCAGAAACAATTGAGCACCTTCTTTTTGAATGCCCATATGTGAGACCCATTTGGCACGAGTTAGAACGTTGGCTCGAGGCCGCATCAGCCCAGACCATATGTACCCGATTTACACTAATATCAAGTATGTTTGGAGTAGTTTGGTCCCCACATAGCGAACTTATTAAGCACTTGACTTTGTTAAAAAATATATATATTACTGCAAGTGGTCCAACACAGTTCTAGTTTTTCAGGCTGTGAAAAACTATATAAAGCATTACTATAGGCTCGAAGAAAGCGCGGTAGAAAGGAAGCTGAACTTTAGTACAGATATGTTTTATAAGAAATGGAGATTACTATCAGACTCTATGTAACACTAAGCGAATAATGTCATGTTTTTTTTGTTTTTACTGCGTATGTTTTTCTTCCATTCCTGCTTTGTATGATTTATAAGTGCATTATAGTGGAATAAAAAGAAAAAGAAAAAAAAAGAAAAAAAGGATGGGTGGCAGTTACGCATGCATCGCAAATGTCGCATATATACTTGACTAATTTTCATTTCCGTAAATACGGTGAATAACGTCTTGCTTTCATGTCTAAAAAGGACCAAAACAACCCGCAACCTTCGATAAGCGAACTATAACTTTAAACTAAAACAAACTGTCGTTTTAAAGCTCGTACCTATATCTATTTTAAAGCTCGTAATGTTATCTATTTTAAAGCTCGTACCTTTATCTATCTTAAAGCTCGTTCCTATATTTTTTTAAAGCTCATACCTATATTTATGTTAAAGCTCGTACCTATATCTATTTTAAAAAGCCTAGGCTACGTATATATATTTTAAACCTCGTCCGGTACCCATATCCACCTGTATAGAATGACATTAAGAATATGTGTTTCGAATATTGCTTGACATTGCATGCTCATACAGCATGGTTTCCCATGAAGATCATTTAACATCATATCTTGAGGTCTGTATTGTATGCACACAATGCTATAGTGCACACAAACTGAAAAGGAGATGCCTTTGGAAACTATTTCTTTCAGACTGGTGCAGTTAGATGTTCAGAAAAAGTGGCGTTCTTGTGCACTACGTAATAAACACTTTGGGCATTGTTGAGGATATCTGTAAATGGCTATGGAAATTTAATGAAGCGCTAACGATAAAACACAGCAAATAATGCATCACGGTAATTTCCCGTCCCCCCACCCCACCCCACAAACGCGGTATGGGCACAATTGTACTTACTTCCATTGGAAAACTGTTATTGTTGTCACGAGGGGGGGGGGGGGGGGGGGGATGGAGTCCGGCCCCAGAGGTTCAAGCTTAGGAGTTTCCGAGCCGCCGCAGAATTAGCCAACCTTGTCGAAAGCAACACCTTAAGGGAGCTCATCTCATTTGTATTTCTAACACTTTAATGGAGGTGTACATGTATCACTTCTGTGAGACTTCACTGGTAATCCAGGGGACATACTATTTATTCCATTTTCCTCTTACTTCTAAACATTAAAAAAAGGAAAAGTTTCCCTTTTTCAATAGTCTGTCTTACAAATGGTAAAACAGAAAATGCTTGGGCGATACCTTCCCTTTTGTAAAGTACAAAACGGAAATAGTATAACACTCGAGTGATACCGTTTTAACCTTTTGGCGACCACGGGGCCCATAACCATTTTCGCCCGATTTCATGCGGCTGGAATGCGAAGGTGAAAAGCAAGAAGGCGTGATTCGAGATTGTCGTATGAGGCGCTTGAAGGAAGGAATCGCCAATCACGACCACTAGTTTTCTTGAAATTGGCAATTTCTGATGGCCCATCTTCAATGCTGGAGGCCACGAAATGGATTATTTTAGGAAATGGTAGGAGCGAATCATGCGTGAGCTGTCAAAACTGGTACGCTCTAACATTGACGAATCGATGTAGCTAAAAGTAAGAAAAACAGTCACGCAGGAATCTGTTCGCAATCAAGATAACCAACAGTTTTTAAATGCCTTTTTTTAAACCACAAATTTCTGTCAGTGCCTATTTTAGATGCATTTTTTATACACAAATTTCCCTCAGGGTCTATTTTAGATGTTGTTTTTAACCAAAAGTTTCTCTCCCAATGAGCAAAAAATCGCGCGCTACATTTCTCTAGCTCTCTATGAAATAGGCGGCACCCACCCACCACTGTAGTAATGTAGTGCCTCCCTCCCCCCCCCTCTCCCCGAGGTGCTTACCTAATTTATGGAACGAGCGCCTTAAGTAAGGTCAATCGCTTCTATATGTGCCTGAGTTATGAGAAAACTCCACTGAATTTGACGTTCAAGCCATGTTTTTTCGTTGAACTAGGCTTTCGCATCTGTCGCACACTTTTTTATTCTTTGTTTTTGGTAAAAAGATTTTTTGTAACAACAAAACCAATCTATTTACGGTTTAGGTGCTTTGGGGACCAACAAAAAAACACGAGTGGGCGTCATGCTGGTTCCTTGCTATAGCTGCGTGCGGCGCACTCATTGTAGTCAACGTTTAAAGGGAACCGCCAGCCTGGCCTCTAACGCTGCTTTACCGATTCATATAATACCCAATTATCTATCCCCCGAATTACAGAATTTTTCGTTCTGTCTGTAGCTCACAATAAAATTTAGATGTGACCGCCAGGCACGATTTCGCCGCCAACCCAGGCGGCAGCCCTTTTCGGAGGCGTGTCTGTGATGGACCAATCAGGAGGCGATACTCTAATTTATTCAAACCGGAAATTGCGCCTATTGTGTGAGCAAAACAAGAACGCGTGATAATCGCTAATATAAATAGCTGCGGATGTAACTCCAATCATGGCATTGGTGCGGAGTCAATCGTCGCAAGACGTATATCAATTTGTTAGGATGGTACTTTTCCATGAAAGACTAAGATCTTGCGCTACTGCGCGGCTTGAAACTGCCGCTGTTCATCTGTAAATCGCGGCCCTGATCTCTCTCCGCGAGTTATAACGTAAGGCGGCGTCATATGAATAGTCACAATATGCGTCACTGCTCCCGGCAAAATGGCGCTCTGCTTGACATTGCTGGGGGCGGGTTGCCTTAATTTTCTTCTGCTTACCAGTCGGCCGAAACGAAGCGTTAACACTCGCCAATTTAATTTCAAGTTGTAAACTTTCGGTGCAGATCATGATTAAATTAGGTTGGACACCCGCTTTAAGTGTTGGCAAAGATATTAGTACACTATCTTGGTGTACTAATATCTTTGCTGTTATTTGCTGTGGGGGGGTCGTGTTCCCAGATCACGAAGAATAAAATCCTTGATCTTGACGGTAGGCTAATATTCCATTCCCAGTCCACGCAGAATCATTTGCCTCAACCGCAGTTCACGGTGAAATGAAAGTCCATCCCCGAGGAACAGAAATACTCTGGCCCCAACCCCCACTGTAGTGGCGTCGTAGGGTAGACGAATCTACTGTGTGACAAAATAAAACAAAGACAGGAGACCACGCTAAAATCCAATTTGTAGTTCACAGGGTGTCGCTTATAATGCAGACAGCGCCATCGTCAGCGCAGTGGGAGCCCAACATTACGCGCCCGCCGCATAGCGGCGCCACTACTCGCCGCATTACACATTTTACAATGGGCGATCGCCGTATGACCTATCTTGGTGTACTAATATCTTTGCTCTTATTCAACAGTTTCCATCTATTTATTTTTTATAACTGTATGATAGTATAGTGCTTGTATGACATTATACAACAAATACGATTTGTAATCCTTCTTGATGAGATTTACTCACGTTCGTACGAACGTTACTAACGTGACAAGCATATAGCATGGCGTTTCGTGCAAGATAGGTTTTTGTCAGCCCAAATTTATGTTCTTTGGGACTTGCTTTGATACAAATCTAATCTAATATCGCACTCGAATCCACGACATATGCATAGGCTATCTCACGCACCTTTTAAATGCAATTTGTTATTCCATTATTGTCATACATTCCCTTCGTGGACAAAGAAAGACAGTTATATTTATCATACAGGTGGAGCTGCAAAATACTGAGTGCCTTCTTCAGACGAGTTGCAAATCGTGACTGAAATGTGGCAGCTCAAACGGTGAAGTCATGTGACATAGTCACGTGTCACATGATTGCAACACAAAAACGTGATACCGGCACAATCGTTTTTTGTTGTCATTGTAAAGCTGTGGAATGAAACCCTACATGTAGTGTCAGCAATGACGGTACTCAGATGATGACACCGGAGTTGCTTTGTATGTCGACCGGAACAATTGATGCCACTCTTATTATGTCGTGCTCGATAGAATGGAATGGATGAATAAATAAAGCCTTCTATCTCGCATGATGACGAACAGGGAGATTGTTGCGATATATACCAACAATCAGTGTCCTATGCCTTCAACTCCTGTCAACCGGAGCTGCTTCCAAATGACGCTGATGGGATGAACCAAAACGACATACTGTCGGCAAATGATTTAAAACATTGTAGAACGGTTATACGGGGGCAACCGTTTGTTCCGTGAGTGGCGCTTCGGACGACAGCCTGGACATGTTGAATCCCATTATTTTGCTGGGTTGCATGTGGCATGTTAACTGTGCACTGTGGCCTTATGGGATTAGTCATGGTGATGCCACTGACACAATCCACGATACGGGAGGAACAGGGTATCACAAACCGATGAGAATGGTAATCCCATTCCTAAACACCACTGTAGATCGTTTCAGGGTAAGGATTCTGTCAGAGGAAGAACATTTACAATATAACGAATTGCTTAATAAATGTAACCATTGTTCGGTTGCATAATTGTCTCTTTGGTCGTGTTGTAAACTGAAACACATAGATGGATGTTACTGGATAATAGGAGATACGGACTTCACATTATGCATGAAGTAATTTCTGTTCAAATACGACTGACTTATCTGTGTATAACCGCCCCCCCCCCTCATATTGTGTAATTCATTTTTTAGATGCTCTGCATTTATCAATTTTATACGTAAAGCTTCAAATGTATAAATCACGTTACATGAATAACGACATAAAATTGATTTATTTCATGGGCGTACATTGTTAATTATATCATTGATAACTGATGAACACAATCTAGATATTCAACAACGGTCATCTGAGTTTCTATGAGGCGCCAAGCCATCTGGACCCCAGTGCTGACGCACAGCGAATACTCGGTGTTGCTGTTTGGTCATTGGCGGATTCTTCGATCACCAGTCGAGGCCAAGTCTACTTTCGTCTTGGTGGCACATCGGGTGACGTCATCAGAGCCACACGTGACGTCAGAGACGCCTTCTGGCCAAACCACCAGCAGTTCGAAGCCACGTGGGTTATGGTCGTCACCTACTCCAAGGTCACCTTCCGCGGTGGCAAGAAAAAAACACCGGTAAATAAAGTGCATCCTTGAAGTGCAAATTTCCCGGCATGCATTAAATAACGCATCAGAGAACGATCAACCTCACTTGAACTATGTGCCCCGCCCCCAACCCCCTTTGCCCCAATTCCAAAGAATTCCAATTCCAAGGACTTGGCGCTGGATACTGGACAAGTGCTGCATATGCACAACATAACTACAATGAAATGGACATGAACTTCGATCTCCGGCGATGTATAAATGTCCACCATGAAACCGATCTTAATCTTCGCCTGAATACGGTGTTGCCTCACTCCAGGGGGAGGGGCGTATGGCAAACCATTTTGCATCATAGTGCCTTGACAATTAAGAGGGAAAGCGTATCTACATCCTTATCGCGTCACGATTTTTATATTAAAGTTGCATATCGAGCTGTTTCCCACCAAAACTAGAGAGGTCAAAATACAAATAAGAACCAGTCCTCGATTCATTTAAGATTTCTTTTGTCTGCTAAATGGAGTCTCTTAGTCTTGACCGTGATATCAATTTACCACCCATTTTCATTTTAGTGGTAAACGTCATCAGTTTGTGTGCCGAGACAGAGTTCTATGGTGTCCGGGGATACCCACGTTTGCCACATCACAGCCCAAACGGCGATGTTTATCAGGCTTCTGAATTTACAGAATTAAACAATCGAGTGTTCTGCAATTTTTGATATCAAGTTTGCCTGGGCTTAGTTTTGGCGGGAAAGAACTCGATATGCAACTTTAAAGAACCTTTTTGGATACACTTTAGCAACGTGTAAGTCGGACATATCTTTTCAGACAAACACCATACAAGGAATCGTAACCACTGATGGCAACCACACTTTCACCATTTGGAACTTTGCGAAGATCACATGGACGAAAGCTTTAAATGACACTCAGTCGTATGTAAGTGGTCACATAATGATGGGACGATGGAACCAAACTCATTATGTCAACCATTATGAAAACATATATGATGGTTCAGATATCAGATATAATAATGGGCAACCATCCTTAGAAACTGACGAAATAACAGCAATAACATGAAAACCGGTCAACGATTAAAATGTGTCACTATTTTATGCCACAAATGGTAAGTTAATTTGTCCTCTTATAAATAAAACTACTGAATGCACACGCATCCCGAGGAGCAACCAACCGGCCTGCTTCATCGTCATCGTTGATCGAGGTAATAGTTAGTGCAACACATTTAAATAGATTTAATTGGATGGGATATGTTTTATGTGGACTTATTGCATTGTCCGCGAAAGTGTAATGGGTTAGTCAAAGGCTATTTGCGTCAATTTCAGGTCGGCATGTACATAGCGCCCAGGGTTCTCATCTGTCCCCATCCCTACTACAACACATCGGCTATAAAGCGGGTCACGGAGACCAGCAACGCCTGCCATCCCGGTCGCTGGGTGATGAGAGTCGATTCTCTTCCGTGCCAGCAACCGACTGCACAGACCAACTGCTCCCCGCTGTCAGCGCCCTATTACCACAGCCATCAGACTGAGCCAGACACCTCGACAACCTATATGATGGTAGATCTGAGTCTTGTGACGACTGTCTCAGAGGGACAAACTCCACCTAATCACGTGACTAGTGTGGTAACCCCCAGTAGCCTAACGCACGTTACCGAAAGAGTGTCACATTATGTGACATCAGTAGCCCACCACGTGATGCCCGACATTATCCTGCTATTCATTTCGATATCACCACGACTTTTTAAAGTATAGCAGCTGTAAATACAATTACGTCCAGTGGTGGATTTCACGAACGCAGTTTAGCCGACCACGGGGCTTAGTCGGCTAAAGTTACCATGTAGACAATGGGCGATTTTAATCGACTATGCCCCGTAGCCGGCTAAACTAAATACGTGAAATAGGCCATATAGGCATTTTCAGAAAAGGTCGAACACCTCGGACGACATTAATTTGACTGTTTACGCGGATTTTATACTGGTCGCTGTGTCTGGGGAGAGAAAGTTAAATGGCAGTGGAAACGCTATATTTCGATATTAAATGTTCTTGCACTTTGTTCGCATTGGCTTGAATTTCACCACACATACAGCACATCCACTCTACAACACATTGTAAAATGTGCTCCTTCAGGTATTTTGGAATATCGAATGTTTTATTTTATTTTATTTTACCATACCCAACCCCCTTACGGTTTGCGAATCCAGCCTTGATTATGGTTTAGCTTTTTGTGACGGTCGCTGTTGCTGACCTTTGGTTATCTCAGATAAGAGTATACGCTCGACGAAAACAGCCTTTTACATAAGCCAGTGTTTATTGTGGAATGGTGAGAGCATTAAAGTGTTCGTGCCACGCCAAAACAACTTTAGCTCATATTAATCTGCTGTGTGTCCGCGCTTATATGATCGAGCTGTAACGCCCCAAATAGTAGAAGGGCATACTTTTTCCACTTGTTTTCGTACCAATTTAACTTCTGCGAGCGAGGAAAGTGACGTCAAATAGGGAATACAAACGCACTTGCTTTTATATTGAGATTCAGATTCTGTCTGCTCATTGGCTTGAACTCAACGAAACGCACTCAACCATGAAAACAACACACGCCCTCGACCACAGATGTCTACGCACTGCATCAAAGCTCACCTGTCAATCCTGTGACATCATTGGGGAATTTTCAAATAACGCTCAGATGCAATGCTCCCAGAAATAAACCCGCCGGACCTCACTTTTGCTACTTTAACGAACCCATTTATAGTGATATCGTGGAATAAAAACTGTAAACTTCCATTAAAACAAATTGTTATTTGTTTATCTTCCCTAAACCAAGTCACTCTGAGCAAGACAAAATCGTGGCACGAACACTTTAAGTAAGTCGTGTCGCCACGGCTGCGTCACAGTCTCAGAGAGGCCGGGATATGACCTTGGATATTGTCCTCGCGTCTTTGGTTGCGACTCAATGCTCGTGACTATCACATGATTAAGCAACAGCTGTTGTTAGACATTTTGGGGAAAAATAGGGCCAAGTGTGTTGGGGTGAACCGCTGGGTTAAAGTGACCTAATGCTAGTTTTAAATAAAGACAACGGGTTTCATAAGCAAGGCCTGGTGACCGCACTTTGCCTGCCACCATCACGTGCTCCCGAGACCCCCGTAAAAGTGGGGTGGGGGCATGGAATTGTCCATGGTCATGTGACCAAATGTAGCTCATGTACAGCCCAATATAAGACGCACCAAATAAACAGGCGGGCAGTTTGTCGATCGCCCGGCCTCAGATCGCAACTCACATTAGACTTTCTTGTCTTTTGTTATTTTTCGAATCTTTTATTTTTTATTTTTGTATAACTCTTCACGCCAGGCTGAAGAAGGTGATAACTGTGTATTATACATTACAGCCTAAGGCCCATGGTACATATATATAAAACAGTTCTCATATAAAAGGCTTCTAAACGTTCGTACATGAGGTGGTGACGTTATAGGCAAAGTAAATCCTTCGTGATGCACTCCGAATACACGGGAATAAATTCAGTTTTCGACACCCGCCCAGTTGCCCCTGTACCCCAAAGACACAACCACAGTTCATCTTACCGCATACAATAGTTTCCATGCCTGTATCACTGTTTCGCTTGATGTTTTCACTTCGCATGCATGCGCAAGTCATGTCTGGTTCCGCGTTTACTTGTATGACTTTGAGATTACGTCTCACCCCATTGGACAATATCAAACGTTTGATTTTTTGTATTGTGACTCTTCATGTGGCACTGCCTTACGTTATAAATCGAAGGAGGTACCCTTCAGGGGAAACGCGTGAAACGAGAGATCAGGGCCCCGTGGTTCATGGAAAATAGCACCCAAAGAAATTGATATAAACTGGCTTGCGTCATGTAATCAAAATATGCCCAGTTAATTTCTGGTTATGTAGCAACTGACAAGCAGAAATGCAATGTTGAGGCAGACGAATATGGCTAATGAGATAATGCCAAATGACTTGGTATTTGGACAACGTTGTGAAGCCAATTTATTTATTTAACGCATGTCAGTTTACGAAGGCACTGAGAGAGCCCACGAGCTTTGCAGCCTGCCAGACAAAGCGGAAGAGCCAGGTCGATGCGGGCCCCGCCAAGAAACCCAGAGCCCATCGTTCCAACAATTCCCAGCCACCAGCCTCTCTCCGATGCAGACTTTGCAAAAACAGGAACTGAAGAAGCAGTGTGAGTTGCCATCAAAGACGCTGACATGGATCGTGTGCGATTCCTGCTGAGAGAGACGTTCCCTCGCCGACGTCTGACTCAGTGGATCGCGGACATGAGTGACGTGTCCGAAAGCAAAATCCTGGACCTATGATTAATGTATATATATGTATATTAAAGCAATGCAGGTATGAATCAGGTTTGATTTCGCCTTGACGCATGCACTTTTGACCTTGTACACCGGATCAAATAATAACACCTAATTCTGGGGCACACCGGTTAATGCAGGCGTGATATATATTAATAACAGTATTGATCTCTTTATTTTGATAGCGCAAACGCAGAGATCTATATTAAGCTGATTTCCTATGATCTACAATTTGCAGCTGAGTTCTTTAACCTCAGGCTGGAGGAAGCTGGAAGACCATCTTGCCAAACGTCTGGCTCTACTCCTGGAAACTGTGATGGAGACGATGCCTCTAAGGTCGCTCAAGAGTTTAAGTTAGACCAACATTGGCTGTTCACTGACAGCCGTTCATAATATTTTCTCATTGCATGATTATTTGTTTCCATCATAGCCTTCATACGATGCTTACAAACCTTCTTAAACCCTGAGCTTTTGCCGTCTAGTTGACCTCTTGACGGCGTCAAGCTCGCCTTAGAGCCCGTCCTTTGGAATGCGTTCGTTTTGCTTACGATGAACGTTCCCAAGCCAACGAAGACGTTTATGTTTTACCAGCGCAAGAATGCTGGCTAGGCTGGCCCTAACACCTCAGTGATGGCGACCCCTATATAGGTGATAAAACTCCCAACTACAAGCACTTTGCAATAAAAAGATGGATTTCGGCTACTCAGCAATTTGCCGAAATTCACTGGTGCACAAAGGTTCATATATATATATATATATATATATATATATATAAACATATGTATATATATACTCATACATAGGCGCTACTGATCAAGAGGGCCCTGTTCGTGTTCGTTATAATAATTTTACTTTGGCGTGACCCGTATTTATCGAGAGTTATTAACATGTATGACGGCTGACCTGTTGACAGAAGTGGCGAGTTATGGCCAGGTATGTATTCATACGCGTAGGTGGTCTCTATGCATGGTCTTTATTCGTATAGAGATGACGCATGCATTTGATACATCAGACGGTTTTATCTGTTTAACAATATGAAGACTAGCGTCAGACCTCGTCGACATCAGGTTATTTTACGCAACTGTAATGTATATTGGCTTTATCTGTAAATGTAAATTGACCAATCACAAACCCAATTACGTAACGTAATTCCAACCATATAGAAAGTTTAGTTCTGACATGTCTTTATTACTTTGGATATGGCATGTACCAAGTAGGCCTATTTCGAATAACAATGTAACAGGGTTTGTGGTGGGCCAAGTGATAACGACGAGTTTGTTTCAATCCGCTTTATTACCACAGCCGCTAGGCTGGGGTTAAAATCACAAATACACCTGTGGTAAAATAATAATATAATACAGTAATCGAATTCATACATTCAGTGTGAGACTATTGCAGTAATAACATCCAACAGAACAAAGACCCACCAAACCAAGATGGCGACACTTTCACAACTGAGTAAATACTTTGACTCTTTCACAACAAATAAAATTACACGCATACTAATACAGTTAATCCACTACTTTCTTACCTGTGGGGACACACAATCAAACCAAAGCACAATGTCTGCGAATTGGAAGCAATTAGAGATCAGCAAGCAACCAGAGATCTGCCGTGGCCGTCTCTTTGACAACCTCGGTCTCATAACAAATATTCCCGCGAAAAAGCTAGCTGCGCTTGCGCACTACGTCAATGCGCGAAGAAAAGATTTAGATAAATGACACTTTCCGGTGACTATATTTAGCGTTGACCTGACCTGTCACAACAACATAACCCTAGTCTCCAATTGTGTCCAGCAGATAACTCTATGTGTCAAGTATCGAACACCAACAAAAGTGTAATGCCGCCGTTGTGGCAATACATTACTTAGACACAAGGAGGTTATCGTTAGGTTTGTGTGGGTTTTTTGGATAAAAAACATGGTTTGCAGGTAATGTGTAGTGTAGTGTATATTCAGATATGTACTTTTATGTTGTCTGTGACCTGTGACCTTTGAGTTACGTTGTCCATTTACGAACTGGATCTGTCGATGAGTCGTCGGAATGATTGGTAAAAGGAGAGGGGGATATCTTTAATATTCGACAGGTAAAACAGACAGACCGACAGACGATTCCCACGATTTTTGTCTTAATACAAAGTAAGACACGATCACTTTTTCATCGACCTTTATTGCCACAATGAAACAAATGCTGGTAGGCTAAGCATTTGCCCTCACCCATGTAAATGTCACGATTTCTTAACGCGACTATGGTCAAACAGATTCAGTTTTCATGTTATAATTATCCGCTTGTGGAAATTACATTCGTGGTTCTAATAGGCTTCTGGGATGTCAACTTCTTTCCAATGTGGCTTTATCTATGAATGTATTTAGCCGATACCTTGACCTTTAGTCTGTTCATGAAATGAACACTCGTGTGATATCAAATTTACCAGTCGTGTATATATAGACCTGTGACAAAGGCGATGCTGGCTTCTTCAATTGCCAGCAAGATGCAGCTTCTTGTAAACTCAGCATGCACTGCGCTACTGCTGACCACTGCAGTGACACGCCTTTACTGCAATGGTGCATTACCCAGAAGTCACCTAGAATTAACATTGATCAGTGGGTATATTGACTTAAATATACAAGGGTCGGTGGACACATGCAACAGACTCCAGTCTCAGTCTTCGTGTCTCCACATATCGATGGCATTGTGGACTGCATTGAGACGGGTGCGAGCTTGGCGGCGTTCATGTGACCCAGAGGAGGCATGTCAGGGAACCAGCCAAAGCCCCATCCCTCCCCCAAGCACCACACTTGACTCGCCATGTGCGGTGATCAAAGCACACACCGAAACAGGTGAATTCCGCATGTGGTGGGAAGTCCGAGCCAGGCCCCAGCATGACATCAACATCACTGTGACGTCACTGGATTCACGGGATGGAGTTCCCACGTGTGACATCCGGCTCACTGGCCTGCTGCGACTGTTTGATATTGGCAGTCACGTGTCTCCCAATGACAGTATTGTCACTTTGGGTGAAATGTGCGGCAAATGGCCCCGATCCGTGTACTTGTCTCCCACGGACAAGGTCACAATGCATTGGTTAAGACATCTTCATCATGACAGGGTGTCATCATTTTGTGTCGTATACCAGCCACTCAGCCGAAACACGGTAATGAGACTTGGGGACAGTCCAAATCGAAAGTTGTGTGGCCTGTTTGACGGAATGATGCGATCAATGTGTTTGGAAGGCCAAGCCATTCTATATACTACAAAAGGAAGCGACCCGGAATTCTCACATTTATCTCTGCGAGGTCCAGCTCCTGATTTCCTGTTCATTGACCGACGTCAGAGGCGGTACACATGGCTTGTCGCTGGTCCACCGTGGACCGCATCGGGGGTCAATGTGGCGTCGTTCACATGTAACGACTCCGTGACACCCCAATATGGCGAGCTCGAGCTCTGGGATGGACCCTACTCCCATGCGGAAGACCGATATCGTGGGAGCTCATTGTGGCGGAAATCATGTACATGGCACTGCGAAAAGGCTGGTCAATGTGGGGTGCATGGCAACATTGGGGCTGTCACTCTTCACGCTGTTGTAAGTCATGCGGCGAGGGTAGGTATGCATCTATTCTATACCTCTAAGACACTACCCAGCCCCGCCAAATCCACTTACAATATGACTTTCGAAAATGTCACAAAACACGTCTTTGACGTCACCACCGGAAGTGAAAACTCCCAAATACAAATACAATTCTCTGAATACCATCCTCATGATTTGCTCTTAGCTGAGTTACATCCCCATTACAGCGGTTACAGTCACCTGGGCTGTTTGGGCGGTGGATTGTTTATAGTTGAGACAAACAAATGGCTGAGGTTAAACGTTCTGGCAAGCATCTGTTCGCGACGCACCTCTGACATGTGGCAGTTGCCGGCGGAAGGGACGGCATTGAAACTGAGCAACAGACCCGTGATGCTGTTGTTGAAGTCCTTCGCCGGGCTAAGTACCGTGTCTGTCCGTGGCGTTGCCATAGCACATACATGTAAAGGATTTGTGAACCCACCCATGTCAAAATACCCTGAAAACGGAGTCCTCTCAACACCTAGGTACATAATCCAACGAACGTCAGAAGACGTGTGCGTTGCCGCCACGTTTATTTGGTCTGATGCCGAAATGGATGCCTCCCATTGGACAATTGTCAAGTTCCAGAAGCCTGTAGAACTGGCCTTTTATCCGACGCACTACACGCTGACCCGTCTGACGAATCTTCCGCGCGTCAAATTTCGTGATATAGGCTGTCATTTTACGTATGCCGAAGCTGACTTTATACCCTACGGCGAACCTTTTTGGGAGAACTTGACGCAGATCAAAGAGACATACAAAATATACTTTAGCCAACAAGCTACGTTTATCTTTGAAAGTATCTGCCTTCTCTTTGGCTTGCGTGTTGAGATAGAGCAGGCGAGCTTGCAGGACCTGCGGTGTCTGGTATATGATTCCATACCGAATCCACAATCGACGAATATTTTGCAATATACCATACCGAAATGGCCTTGCGGCTCTATCCTAATGCCGCCACCACAAGCCAAGCAATGGCTCAGTCAGCACATGTATATAGCGACGTCCACGAAACACATAGGAGCAGATTGTATCACCATGCGTGTGTCGTTAACGCATGAGTGTGGTCTGCTCCCCGGAGAACAAATTCGTTTCTTAGTTCGATACGGCGATATTATGGAAACTGTTTGGCGAGGTGGGAAGGGCAGGGAATTCTTTGTCATGAGGTGGTACACGACTGTATCCGACACGTATACAAAGTTTGTCATGGATTTCGCGGACAGACCTGACGCATGTGTCACCCACATGTCCTACAAATTTAGTCGATGCAGATTGTTGACTTCTGGGTTGCAAGACAGCAGCACGACGCTCGAAATAGCAGAAGGCCTCGCCGATAGAAGACAACAGATTGCACGTAATATTGCGCCAACTTGTACGGAGCACCCAGAACCATTTTTTTCTGACGTGACCAGAGCTCATCTTAACATTGCGGATTTTTTTCATAATTCAAGAATATGCGTCCCTGCTCTGCGTCTTTGCTACTACTTCGACTTATTCAGAGGATTAACTGACGGTTCCTGGCAACACGTGAGAAAGTCATGCTTATCCCAGGGTGCAGATATCATCACCATCAGCAACGAACTTCAGTGGACCTGGCTATCTAGTTTCTTTTTGATGGGACTGTGGAATTCTTTCCGAGAATTGGCGAGATTGCAGATGATTCACATCGGGCTCAGCATACACAAACAGGTTTGTTTTAGCAACCAATCCGCAGCCGATAACGATATCTGTTCAGATGCACTCCAGTCATAGACGTTATAAGGTGACACACAATAAGACTATCTTGTTCTCCTGACCACAATGAGTACTTCAGTCTCACGTAACTGTTCAAGGTTTGGATTTTGCAGATTTCGAAGATTGTTCGCGCAGTAATATGCTTACGAAGAATTTATAATTTCAGAAGCCCAAATAATTAGATCTAAGTCAAAATCAATTTTAGGTGTTTTACTCTGGAACTGGATCGCTTAAAATGATAACGTAAGGTATATAACCTTACTCTCAAAGTTATCCCTTAATGCCTGTCTATACTAGCAACTTTACCCGGGCTTACGCAAAATCAAGCTATTGGGGTCTTCCTGACGAATATTATTGTTATTATTGAATGATTTTCGCCAATAATTAAACACACACCACTTGCAGAAAATGCCGCCGAAGTGGACGACTGGCCTCCCACCGGTGTTTCAGAAGTGGCTTGTACCTGACAGAGGTAGCACACTACCAACACATTTTATGGAAAGATGCGGGTTTAGCTACGACAGTTTTGTTGAGGATGCCTCGCAGAAGCTTCAGCCTCAGTGGAATGCGCACACGTCCTGTACATCTCTGGTAATCTACTCCATGACTGACATGGCCTGGATCAACGTGCCCTGTGATCGGACCTTCGACCATGTTATGGCCATATGTCAGGTACCTATGAATCAGCCTATTGTAGTCGTTAGAGACCGCCTTCACCTAAGTTCTTATGCAAGTTGTTCTGATGATAGACAGTGGATACCTCAGTTGGAAATGTGCGTTTTGTTACTAGAAATCGATGGCGTATCGAATATATTAACTGCATACGAGACATGTCGACAAGTTGATAGCGAAATATTCAGTACTGCGAATTCAAGAGACATCACCGTAATGTTGAGTTATATAGCGCTCATGATGAAAGACCCAGAGAATGACCTTGTCATCACCACTCTGGATGGGAAAATCCAATGCGAACTGAACCGCATCACGGAAATGGATGGCAATATGAAACTTGAGACACTTGTTAACAAGAAATTCCATTGTAACTCAAGAGTTCACAACGAGTCGGCGAGATACATCATATGTGAGTCACCCATCACACTATCTAAACATGAATGCCACCGCGGAGATTTCCGATGTCACGACGACACATGTATCTTGGCTCAGTTTGCATGTGACGGTGAACTGGACTGCCCTGATGGCTCTGACGAGACCGACTGCTCTGATATCTGCCACTTTAACGCTCTAATTTCTTGGGACGGTCATACAACTTTGAGCAGCACTGATTGCTTCATGTCTTGCTATTATCCCCGGTGTTCATGTATCAGTTTATATTTTCATTGTGAACTATCGGGTAAATGTCTGCCAGCATCCAGAGTTTGTGATAACAAGGCTGACTGTGAAGGCGGCGAAGACGAACTTCTTTGTATACATGATATACAAATCGCCCTACATAATGATGAAGCAGTATTTGTTTGCCATGATAGAGATACGATTTCGGTTGACATGGTCAGTGACTTGGTTCCTGATTGCTCACACCAGGAAGACGAAGGTGATTTATTGTCCTTCCACACCAAAGATAGAGTACTACAGAGCGAGAGTTTTGATTCACTCTGCGATTTACCCAGCTACACAACCTGTGTAAAAGGGTTCTTCGGAAAGTGTTATCCCATGAAGAAATTTTGTGTTTATGAACGCGACCGTGTCACCGGATGGGTGAAGTATTGTAGAAACGGTGTCCATTTGTCTGATTGTATGGACTACACGTGTCCTACCATGTTCAAGTGTCCATTTGGGTATTGCATACCGACCCACAACGTGTGCGATGGAGTGGCAGACTGTCCCCACATGGAAGACGAAGAGAACTGTGAGTCTTTGTCCTGTCCCGGCATGTTGCAGTGTAACGCTGATAAAGTATGTGTACATCCCATCAATGTTGGGAATGGTGTTGATGATTGCCTGACGTCGGCCGACGATGAAGTTATGGGCAGAGACTTTCAGTGTCCTATGCGATGTAGTTGTGTAGGTTTAGCTGTTTCATGTGCGAATTTAGGTCTAATTACCTTACCGCAATTGCCTGAAAAGATTAAAGTTCTGGATTTTGCTGATAATATGTTAGTGCTGGATAACCATGCATTCCAAACTTACAAATACTTAATTATTATTGACCTTTCGCAAAACAACATTGATTCAATCGGGGCATACGCATTTTTGTATCTCAAATTATTAGCAAGGTTGTTTCTGAGGGGCAACAATTTGGTAACTATTAGTCAAAACGCATTTATCGGGCTGAGCCGAATAACATTACTTAACATAAGACACAACAAAATAGATACATTGTTCGCGGACGCGTTCAGAGGGCTTGACGCGTTAACCTCTTTGGACTTGAGTGACCAGATGATCCGTATCATCGAACCTTCCGCATTCTCGAATGTTCGTTCGCTGGAGGTTCTAAATTTATCTTCAAATACAATAGTAACATTATCCAGGAGCAGTTTCTACGGTCTCGAGATTTCATTACAGGTTTTAGATCTTCGAAACAACTTCATATTCCTCGATGTGAATACTTTTGACGGTTTTACTTCTCTGGTTTTTATTTACATGGATAATGATTTCCTGTGCTGTTTTGTGCCCATAACAACACAGTGTGATATAACCTTGAATATATGCACGTCAATGCTAGGAGGTCCGGTCACGCGAAGCATCTTCATTATTTCGATACTTGGCAATTTTGTGTCTAATATAATATCAGTCATTACTGAAAGTAAAACTACTCGGAAATTGCAGACATCCATAATAACACTGAATACGGTAAATTGCTTGCACGCGTTATGTTCTCTCGCCTATGTAGGGGTTGACCTTTACTTCTGGGACGAGTACCCTTACTATGCCACCTACTGGACGTCGAGTCATCTGTGTACGTCTCTGGGCTTATCACTGTTTGTAACATTTCACACCCACAACATTATGATCGTAGTGTACGCAACACAGCGCATGATTGCTGTTAAATTTCCTATACAGGGGATCCGTGTCACCCTGAGGCATATTGGATCGACCGTGATGTTTGGTGCAGCCATGTTAACTAGTCTAAATGTTCTTGTGACTTGGACCCGCGATTCGCTTGGTCATGATCCGTTTTGTCTCACAATTCCAGCCCTTACCAGCAAGGAGACCACGTGGCAAATATCATGCGCTATATTTTGTAGTGTTAACGTTGTCACTTATGGACTGGCAGTGTGCATGTACGTCATAATATGTCATTCGATTAGGCGAAGGGGTGTCGATACGGCTTCCCGGAGAAGAAGCTCTGTATCGAGGGATATCTTCCTACCAGTCGTCAACTTAATCCTCTGTGCGTCGTCGATGATGATACTGACATCAATGCAGCTCTTTTTCATGCTGCGTGAAAATGTCACGCTTATGAACGCGTGGAGCTTTATTGTCTACACGCAAGTATGCCAACTGGCGGAAACATTCATCTATACATTTGTACCGCGTCTTTGTGACAAGAAGTGATGATGAAAAAATGTCTGTACATAATGCACCGATTAATATGATAGCAATGTGGCCAATGAGTGATCTGTGTGTACATTTTCCTGATTAAACGTATATGGTAATTGCGGTGAAGAAGATAATGAGATATTGCCGTTACGTCACAGTTCTCGTCATCTCCCGGCAGTGGGCGTTACGCTTACGCCATAGTCCTAGGGAAAAGTGTGATGTGAGGAATGAGCTCCGTCTGCCGGGAGATCGACGAGAACTGTGACGTAACAGCAACATGGCCGTGAGGAGAAGTTGTAAAAAATTGTTGTTGGAAAGTTTTGCAATTAGAAAAAGTGATCACATTTGTGTGTATTCAATCACTTTGCCGACGGAACTATGAAGGTATGAAGAACAACTTGACACATCGATAAAGACCGTTTATTTGTCTACTTTTCTGTAGTCGCCGCCCGAAGAGTGCACATTTTTTAATCAACACTAAATTTGAATATTTATTTCATGGCCCTCCAGCCCGCTCCCCAGAGCGGATAAGCCAGGGAGGGGCATGCAACAGGGCTAGGGTAACCCTGGTACATGGCTCTCTGACCACGCCCGTTTTAAGTGTTGTATTTACAATTTGTTTTCAGTTCTGCCACGATCAGTGTCATTTTTGTGACATGTGTTACTTATCTATCGTAGTAACTTGTTGTAAAGGTTTAGACCTTTAATTTAGAGCATAGGCTATGGCCATGATTGTCAGTTTTGTGTATTAAAGTACAGACCGCATTTTGTGAAATGTGAAATGTGAATATGGTAATCCATGTGACGAGTATATATTATGGCCATTGGTATTTAGGGTTACGTGTTGGTACTTTGTCAGTGCGATGTATCGAATTTGTCAATGCCACTTTATTTTTGGGAATATGGCGCTAAGGTTAAATCTTGTCCCAGATCTATTTTAAGTATTTCACATAGAGTTATTTTCATGTTACAGGGTCCAGCATGGCTGAAAGGAATTAAGCACCCGTAAAGAGATTGCGGTTAGTATGTGTGTAATTATATCACCATTGTTTGGTTATTTGTCGCCTCCGATTATCGCAAACCTTGCTTTTGGTATCGCGGGTATTGTTTTGTATAATTAGTCTTTGAGTCTCATACAGAGCATGTCCATTTATATCGCTCGTTTATAGGAATCTTGTTTTATTAAATGAGGTACGTGAGCTCGAGATTATAACCTGTATGTTTTTGTGATTGAACCTCATGAAATTGTTAAACTTGTCACCTGCTTGTGAATATTTTGTGAATTTAAATATTTGTATCAAGTAGACATGCTGTCAGGCGCGACACTCTTCTGAGCCACTGACATTTTGAGATCTAGTTGTATTTTCATTTATCATAATAGTCAACATCATTTGTATGAATATTTAATATAACTTTCATAACCACTAAATTTATTTTATTTTAATGAATTCCACCAGGTTTTCCAAAGTTTTGTCATCCTGACTAATTGATTTATGGTTGTTCCTGGCTCGTTTCAGGGTGTTATTTTTCTGTAGAAAATAAATGTCCACACTTGCAATGCTGTGTCCTATTCGTCATTGACCAACGCACGTGCACGCTCTGAATATATTACATCAGTACAATATGGACTTGTTTCGGTATTATATTTGCGAAAGAAGAAAGCAAGTGATTGAAGGTATATGATTGGAAAGTACGCCGTCGGTACTTTTGTACTGTTTCAAAGAAGCAAGACCGATTTTACAAGTGCTCTGAAATAAATATCTAGAGCCGGCCCATGTTTTCTCTTTGTCCAGGCCATGATGGGAAAATATGGTGAAATGTTCTCTCAGATCCCTAATCGTAGTAGTTTCAGTGCACGTTGTTTGGCCTCCAGTCCTGGTACAATTAACGCACATACCATAGAGGATGGGGTGAATATCGTTTTAGGTGTATGCCATAGGTGACCGCGGAATAATGTGCTACCTTAAAGATGAATATAGTCAAACCACGATCGTCAACCCTTTGCGCATTTTGTGAAATAAATCTTATGACTTGATCAGAACATGTTTCATCAATGCTGTTCATCGCCTGATGCGTGGTGCTGTGTGCTGCTGTCTGATAGGCTGTTGGCAGTCGAATCGCGCTCTAGACTCTTCTATCTTCATTTAAGTTCTGCACTGTGCCAATTCAATTTCTGCAGCTGACATTTTCACTTGTTCTTGCCAGGGGAGACATAGGGAATGCTAGGTTGATGATGTGGTGTAGTACTTTCCACAAATTAGCTTTGGGCATCTTAACAAGAAGAAATACATTAATATTAGCATCGGTAACATCACCAATAATAATGCATCTTTCTTCACAAAAAGTTACTCCATGTAGACATGGATATTTATATAGCTATTGCTCTAAATTCAGCCAAAATATCACCTGAAGTTGAAATTTTTTTACAGAAAACTTTTCAATGTTTTTGCATGCATCACGTTATAACTTTATAACAATTATTGCATCCTATTTAAATCGACAACCATTGGCCGGCTAAAATCTGATAAATTGATATTATAATTATCATTATTAAGCTTATAATATAGTTATTAATTTCTATCTGACTATCGCTGTTATTGGATATGATTATGCACCAATACTATTCATACATGCAATGCAAAGACTTCTATGAAGACAGGACCATCACCATTTGTATTTCTAACATGTCAAGCTCGAAGCTAGCTAGAATTACAGCAGTTTGGCACTGAAGAGAGTTAATATGGATATGATTAGTCTCTTGTACTATGATAAAGATATTGGTTTCAATTCATGCACAATGAACCCTTAGAATGACACCTGGTTAAACGAAACACACTCATTTAATTTGTCTGCCTCTGGTTTCCAACTTTACGCCGTTTCCCCACCAACTCCAAATTATCATCAGTTATCGCTCGTAATTAATTTCAGATATTTTGGGATTAACGACATAAATGTTTATTCAGAGTAAAAATTACCTTTGCTTGTTGTTTGGGAAACGAAAAAATGATACGTTCGGGTTGCTGTTTTTTGTTGTTGCTGCAGCCAAAGCGCTAAACATAGCAGCTGCCAGTCGTTTAACCCGACATTGTTTTGACAGCGGGCTTCCAACTCTATCCACTTGGCGGCGCTGCAGTCGCGCGATAACCATTGGGCCCGCTGAGTGTGGCGTCTTATCATAGTATGGTCTTTGCTGATATATACAACCAATTTTATGGAGAGCAGATGGTATGTCCGGCGTCGCTCATGCAATATGGGACATGTTTCATCCATCTGTCTCTCAGATGCAAAGTAGTGGCTTTGAACCCATTTAGTTTTTTTTATTTGCTGACGTCAAGCTATGACGACACAGTGACATCTGAAAAGCAACCTGGGTCTTTCTCACGAATCATGAAAAATGCCTGTTTTGGATTGTATTATCGCTCACGGGCATGAATAGGCAATCTGGCATATCTGGCAGTCTGATGTATCGATTGATTGATTGATTGATTTTATTTATTTCCTCCATTTGCTGGAGAGTTACATGAAATCCAATTACAAGTAACACAACTCACATAACACCAAACGTGAAAAAGGAACTAAATAACAACAAAAGAAAGCTCTAACGAGTACGTATTCATTGGGTACCTATCCACTAGGTATATCGGGCCAGGTCAGTAGTACCTCAGGGTACGTTCATATGCGAGGACTTGCCACGCACTCGCACAAACGCTCAAGAAAACAGCGCGCTCATTGGCTGATAACGGCATGTTTGGACGTTTGCCTAGAATTAAAGCTGTTTGTTGCTTTTCTTCACAGTTGTGAATGAATGCACTTAATTGAACACTGCAGAGGTTTGTCAAATGGGTCCAAAAAGATTCTCTAACTGGTAAATACTTACAACATGAGTGAATGTAGTGGGCCAGGCCATCTGAGTAGACCTTTGGTCATAGTTTTGACATATAGTATCCCAGAGATTTCCTTAATGTGCCTGTAGATTCACCTTTGGTAATGATCGGAATACCATATGCCAAATCAAATATTTACACGCAAATTAAAAATTTGCAGAAGGCCGTAGCGCGAAAACTATGGATCCCACGGTTCAACAAATGGGCATCTCTGTCGCGAGTTATTGAGGACCTGGGTGTATTGGCACTAATCCTGTGTCCTTATCTCTACGAAAGCCAGGATAGCACTTTCCACTTCATACTTCCCACTTCCGATTTCCCACTTCCCAAATTCTGTTCTCAAATACCAACATGCTATTTCCAACTTAATAAGTAATGTGAAGTTAAAATGGCAGACAGGGTAGAACTTGTGTCGCGGTACTTTCAAGCCGGTTACATTTACAAAGACATTATCACTGCTTTCAATTTGCGACATGATGTGAAACTCTGGTGTTAAATCTGACAGAAAGTACTTCATGCAACACTGCCGTAACCATTGACAGTAAGCATCAAACGGGGCATAGTCTACGCACCGTCCTTACGTATGGAAGGGGAGTCCTAGATTCTTAATCGTAGCTGCTTAATTCTTCATTCTAAGTCTGTGTCTTCTTACATTTAGTTCTAAAAGTTGCATTCTAAACGCTACATCTTTGTTACTTCTAAATCTTGTGTTTTTGATCCTTATTTGTTATATATCCGTTATTTACGTGGCCTACCCGCCAATGTTAGTATTTGGATCCAAATTTCATGGATAAGTAGCAAACATTAATGTCCATCGTTAAGCTGAGTCGTATTCTAGAAGTCACAGGTATACTTTGCATGAATACATAGGGGTGGGTTATAATGTGTCCACTGATTGCCAAACACGCTGGAGATAGTTTGGACTTTCGCTTGCGCGTTCTATGTGGTAATTTTGTCACTACAGCTTGCAGCATCAGTACACATGATTCTCCATGAAGTTGTTCGTACATATGCAGTTTTCGGATTTTAAGTGTTCGCAAAAAAAGTAGCAGGCAGAACAACCCCATTCAACTTGGTCAATGCGATGGTTTAGATAGCAGGTTAAAATCACCGTAGAATATAAAAATTTACTTTCACAAAATACTTTAACATAAACCGAAAATAATTGCGTTTAAAAATGCATAAATATCATAACAAATTGGAGAGGCAATGAATGAATGTATAGTAATGTGATATTGATGTCCCTTCACTGGGTGGGTGAGGCCAACCTCGTCTTTATATATTGTTGCCAATCAATCATCGAATAAGGATTTGATAGTTGCCTGTAGTGAAATGATCCAGCCACAGTGCAAAGCAATGTAACATATCCTACACGCTAGAGACACGTATAGGAACTGAACCCATGTTAAACAATTGTGTGACGTCTACGCGAGTGGTGAATAATATGTGTGTTGAATGAGCTCTCCAAAAAGCCGGAGAGACTCTGGCCACCTTCCACCGTCCCTTAAAAAATGTGTTTTCTCATCTCTACTGTGGACGAAATTAAGTCTCGTGCTTTGTGGCGACATTGTCACGACAGCCAAACACACACAGCTTCCACCAGCATATGTAAAAGTAATTGCAACATGAGTTTCGCATGGCCTCGAATGGCAAGAAGACATGACTAAACACCAATTCAATGTTGGTAAAGGAAGAAGCCGGACGATCAAGTTGGTACTTGATGACAAAGCCGTCTACTTGATGACCGCTGTGTAATTCATGTATATGTAGTTATGTTTGTTACGATTCTATTATGCCATCAGGGTTTTCATTGCTCCGCAATTATTCGTCCATATTGTTATTGCTCTGAATAGGTTTATGGAAAGAAAATGTAATCGGATTTTCGCCTTTTCTGATTGCAAGGTTTCATTTCCTCACAAACGACAAGATTAAACTTCTCGAACACGTTTAGTCATTCGCAACTTTCTTGGTAACAACGTAAGTCGCATTTGCCATAAATGCCAGGCAATTGGTGACGTCATATATAGGATTGAAAAATGTTGCATTGCCCTAACGTTCCTATTGCCTATGCATGTATATATAATAAAACATCTGTCGAATCTGTGACAACTGCTTGATGTCATATCGATATGCAGCTTCTCATCCACTTAGCATGTACGGGGCTATTGGTGGCCACTGTGATGACATGTGTCTACTGCGATGGAACATTACCTGAAAATCATCTACAGTTGACATTGATCAGTGGGTATATTGACTTAAATATACAAGGGTCGGTTGCCATATGCAACGGAGTCCAATCCCCTTCCTCGTGTGGCCACATATCGATGTCCTTGTGGACTGCATTGAGACGGGTGCGAGCTTGGCGGCATTCATGTGACCCAGAGGAGGCATGTCAGCTAGGGACCATCCAAAGCCCCATCCCTCCCCCAAGCACCACACTTTACTCGCCATGTGCGGTGATCAAAGCATCACTGTGACGTCACTGGATTCACGGGACGGAGTTCCCACGTGTGACATCCGGCTCACTAGCCTGCTGCGACTGCTTGATATTGGCAGTCACGTGTCTCCCAATGACAGTATTGTCACTTTGGGTGAAATGTGCGGCAAATGGCCCCGATCCGTTTACTTGTCTCCCACGGACAAGGTCTCAATGCATTGGTTAAGACATCTTCATCATGACAGGGTGTCATCATTCTGTGTCGTATACCAGCCACTCAGCCGAAACACGGTAATGAGACTTGGCGACAGTCAAAATCGAAAGTTGTGTGGCCTGTTTGACGGAATGATGCGATCAAAGTGTTTGGAAGGCCAAGCCATTCTATCTCCTGCAAAAGGAAGCGACCCGGAATTCTCCCATTTATCTCTGCGAGGTCCAGCTCCTGATTTCCTGTTCATTGACCGACATCAGAGGCGGTACACATGGCTTGTCGCTGGTCCACCGTGGACCGCATCGGGGGTCAGCGTGGCGTCGTTCACATGTAACGACTCCAGGACACCCCAATATGGCGAGCTCGAGCTCTGGGATGGACCCTACTCCCAAGCTGAAGACCGGTATCGTGGGAGCTTATTGTGGCGGAGATCATGTACATGGCATTGCGAAAAGGCTGGTCAATGTGGGGTGCATGGCAACATTGGGGCTGTCACTCTTCATGCTGTTGTAAGTCATACGGCGAGGGTAGGTATGCAACTATTCTATACCTCAAAGACACTACCCAGCCCCGCCAACTCCACTTACAAAATGACTTTCGAAAACTTCACAAAACACGTCTTTGACGTCACCACCGGAAGTGCAAACTCCCAAATACAAATACAATTCTCTGAATACCATCCTCAGGGTCTGCTCTTAGCTGAGTTACATCCCCATTACAGCGGTTACAGTCACCTGGGCTGTTTGGGCGGTGGATTGTTTATAGTTGAGACAAAGAAATGGCTGAGGTTAAACGTTCTGTCAAGTATCAGTTCGCGACGCACCTCTGACATGTGGCAGTTGCCGGCGGAAGGGACGGCATTGAAACTGAGCAACAGACCCGTGATGCTCTTGTTGAAGTCCTTCGCCGGGCTAAGTACCGTGTCTGTCCGTGGCGTTGCCATAGCACATACATGTAAAGGATTTGTGAACCCACCCTTGTCAAAATACCCTGAAAACGGAGTCCTCTCAACACCTAGGTACATAATTCCACGAACGTCAGAAGACGTGTGCGTTGCGGCCACTTTTATCTGGTCTGATGCCGAAATGGATGCCTCCCATTGGACAATTGTCAAGTTCCAGAAGCCTGTAGAACTGGCCTTTTATCCGACGCACTACACCCTGACCCGTCTGACGAATCTTCCGCGCGTCAAATTTCGTGATATAGGCTGTCATTTTAAGTATGCCGAAGCTGGCTTTATACCCCACGGCGTAGCTTTTTGGAGTAACTTGACGCAGATCAAAGAGATATACAAAATAGACTTCAGCCAACAAGGTACGTTTATCTTTGACAGTGTTTGCCTTCTCTTTGGCTTGCGTGTTGAGATAGAGCAGGCGAGCTTGCAGGACCTGCGGTGTTTGGTATATGATTCTATACCGAATCCACAATGGACGAATGTTTTGCATTACACCATACCGAAATGGCCCTGCGGCTCTATCCTAATGCCGAAACCACAAGCCAAGCAATGGCTGCGTCAGCACATGTATATAGCGACGTCAGCGAAACACATAGGAGCAGATTGTATCACCATGCGTGTGTCGTTAACGCATGAGTGTGGCCTGCTCCCCGGAGAACAAATTCGTTTGTTAGTTCGATACGGCGATATTATGGAAACTGTTTGGCGAGGTACGAAGGGCAGTGATTTCTTTGTCATGAGATGGTACACGACTGTACCCGACACGTATACAAAGTTTGTCATGGATTTCGCGGACAGACCTGACGCATGTGTCACCCACATATCCTACAAATTTAGTCGATGCAGATTGTTGACTTCTGGGTTGCAGGACAGCAGCACGTCGCTCGAAATAACAGAAGGCCTCGCCGATAGAAGACAACAGCTTGCACGTAATATTGCGCCAACTTGTACGGCGCACCCAGAACCATTTTTTCCTGCCATGACCAGAGCTCATTATGAAATAGCGGATTTTTTTACCAATTCAAGAATATGCGTCCCTTCTCTGCGTTTTTGCTACTACTTCAACCTATTCAGAGGATTAACTGACGGCTCCTGGCAACACGTGAGAGAGTCATGCTTATCACAGGGTGCAGATATCATCACCATCAGCAGCGAACTTCAGTGGACCTGGCTATCTAGTTTCTTTTTGATGGGACTGTGGAATTCTTTCCGAGAATTGGCGAGATTGCAGATGATTCACATCGGGCTCAGCATACACAAACAGGTTTGTTCTAGCAACCAACCCGCAGCCAATCTTAACGACACTCATGCATTTACAATCAATTCAATATTCTCCTGTCAGAGTAACATGTATGGCTGCTTTGATATTTAACTGGGTGGTGATGTAGCACCAATTTTATATCGCTGCCGGTTAGATAACAATAACTGTTCAGATGCACTCTAGCTATAGACGTTATAAGGTGACACACAATAAGACTATCGTGTTCTCCTGACGAAAAGAGTACTTCAGTCTCACGTAACTGTTCAAGGTTTGGATTTTGCAGATTTCAAAGATTGTTCGCGCAGTAATATGCTTACGAAGAATTTAAAATTTCAGAAGCCCAAATAATTAGATCTAAGTCGAAATTAATTTTAGATGTTTTACTCTGGAACTGGATCGGTTACAATTATAGCTAAAAAAGGGGGTATGGGGGTATATAACCTTGTTTTAACTAGCCTAGCGCCGTTGTTTATTCTTTTGAAGTTACATATCTTAACGGTAAGCACCGTCCGCAGTTCAAAATTACTCTCAAATTTATCCCTTAGTACCTGTCTAAACTAGCAACTTTACCCGGGCTTACTCAAAATCAAGCTATTGGGGTCTTCCTGACGAATATTATTGTTATTATTGAATGATTTTCGCAAATAATTAGACACACACACTTGCAGAAGATGCCGCCGAAGTGGACGACTGGCCTCCCACCGGTGTTTCAGAAGTGGCTTGTACCTGACAGAGGTAGCACACTACCAACAAATTTCATGAAAAGATGCGGGTTTAGCTACGACAGTTTTGTTGAGGATGCCTCGCAGAAGCTTCAGCCTCAGTGGAATGCGCAAACGTCCTGTACATCTCTGGTAATCTACTCCATGACTGACATGGCCTGGATCGATGTGCCCTGTGATCGGGCCTTCGACCATGTTATGGCCATATGTGAAGTACCTATGAATCAGCCTAATTTAGTCGTTAGAGACCGCTTTCATCTAAGTTCTTATGCAAGTTGTTCTGATGTTAGACAGTGGATACCTCAGTTGGAAATTTGCGTTTTGTTAGTAGAAGTCGATGTCGTATCGAATATATTAACTGCATACGAGACATGTCGACAAATTGATAGCGAAATATTCAGTACTGCGAATTTAAGAGACGTCACCGTAATGTTGAGTTACATAGCGCTCATGATGAAAGACCCAGAGAATGACGTTGTCATCACCACTCTGGATGGGAAAATCCAATGCGAACTGAACCGCATCACGGAAATGGATGGCAATATTAAACTTGAAACACTTGTTGACAAGAAATTCCATTGTAACTCAGGAGTTCACAACGAGTCGGCGAGATACATTATATGTGAGTCACCCATCACACTATCTAAACATGAATGCCGCCGCGGAGATTTCCGATGTCTGGACGACACATGTATCTTGGCTCAGTTTGCATGTGACGGTGAACTGGACTGCCCTGATGGCTCTGACGAGACCGACTGCTCTGATATCTGCCACTTTAATGCTCCAATTTCCTTGGACGGTCATGCAACTATGAGCAGCACTGATTGCTTCATGTCTTGCTATTATCCTTGGTGTTCATGTATCAGTTTATATTTTCATTGTGAAAAATCAGGTAAATGTCTGCCTGCATCCAGAGTTTGTGATAACAAAGTTGACTGTGAAGGCGACGAAGACGAACTTCTTTGTATACATGATATACAAATCGCCCTAAATGATGATGAAGCGGTATTTGTTTGCCTTGATGGAGATACGATTTCGGTTGACATGGTCGGTGACTTGGTTCCTGATTGCTCACAGCAGGAAGACGAAGGTGATTTATTGTCCTTCCACACCAAAGATGAATTACTACAGAGCGAGAGTCTTGATTCACTTTGCGATTTACCCAGCTACACAACCTGTGTAAAAGGGTTCCTTGGAAAGTGTTATCCCATAAAGAAATTTTGTGTTTATGAACGCGACCGTGTCACCGGATGGGTAAAGTATTGTAGAAACGGTCTTCATTTGTCTGATTGCATGGACTACCCGTGTCCTACCATGTTCAAGTGTCCGTTTGGGTACTGCATACCGACCCACAACGTCTGTGATGGAGTGGCGGACTGTCCCCACATGGAAGACGAAAAGAACTGTGAGTCTTTGTCCTGTCCCGGCATGTTGCAGTGTAACGCTGATAAAGTATGTGTACATCCCAGCAATGTTGGGAATGGTATTAATGATTGCCTGACGTCGGCCGATGATGAATTTGTGGGCAGAGACTTTCAGTGTCCTATGCGATGTCGTTGTGTAGGTTTAGCTGTTTCATGCGCGAATTTAGGTCTAAATACCTTACCGCAATTGCCTGAAAAGATGAAAGTTCTTGATTTTGCTGATAATATGTTAGTGCTGGATAACCATGCATTTCAAACTTACAAATACTTAATTATTATTGACCTTTCGCAAAACAACATTGAATCAATCGGCGCATACGCATTCACGTCTCTCAAATTATTAGCAAGGTTGTTTCTGTGGGGTAACAATTTGGTGGCTATTAGTCAAAACGCATTTATCGGGCTGAGCCGAGTAACATTACTTGACATAAGACACAACAAAATAGATACATTGTTCGTGGACGCGTTCAGAGATCTTCACGCGTTAACCTCTTTGGACTTGAGTGACCAGATGATCCATATCATCGAACCTTCCGCATTCTCGGATGTTCGTTCGCTGGAGGTTCTAAATTTATCTTCAAATACAATAGTAACATTATCCAGGAGCAGTTTCGTCGGTCTCGAGATTTCATTACAGGTTTTAGATCTTCGAAACAACTTCATCATATTCCTCGATGTGAATACTTTTGACGGTTTTACTTCTCTGGTTTATATTTACATGGATAATGATTTCCTGTGCTGTTTGTGCCCATCACAACAAAGTGTGATATAACCTTGAATATATGCACGTCAATGCTAGGAGGTCCGGTCACGCGAGGTATCTGCATTTTTTCGGTACTTTGCAATTTGGTGTCTAATATTATATCTGTCATTACTGAAAGAAAGAGTCTTCGGAAAGTACAGACATCCATAATAACACTGAATACGGTAAATTGCTTGCACGCGTTATGTTCTCTCGCCTATGTTGGGGTTGACCTTTACTTTTGGGACGAGTACCTTGATTATGCCACCTACTGGACGTCGGGTTACCTGTGTACGTCTCTGGGCTTATTACTGTTTGTAACATTTCACACCCACAACATTATGCTGGCAGTGTACGCAACACAGCGCATGATTGCAATTAAATATCCTATGCGGGGGATCCGTGTCAGCCTGAGGCATATTGGATTGGTCGTGATGTTCGGTGCCGCCATATTAACTACTATAAATGTCCTTGTGACTTGGACACGCGATTCGCTTGGACGTGATCCGTTCTGTCTCACAATTCCAGCCCTTACAAGCAAAGAGACCACGTGGCAAATATCATGCGCTATATTTTGTAGTGTTAACGTTGTCACTTATGGATTGGCAGTGTCGATGTACGTCATAATATGTCATTCAATTGTGCGAAGGGATATCGATGCAGTTTCCCGGAGTAGAAACTCTACATCGGGGTATCTCTTCCTACCAGTCGTCAACTTAATCCTCTGTGCGTCGTCTTTGGTGACACTGATTTCAATGCAGCTCTTTTTCGTGCTGCGTGAAAATGTCACGCCAATGATGAACGCGTGGAGTTTTATTGTCTACACGCAAGTATGCCAACTGGCGGAAACATTCATCTACACATTTGTACCGCGTCTTTGTAACAAGAAGTGATGATTACAAAATGCACCGCTTTATATGATAACACTGTGGCCTATGAATGATCTGTGTGTACATTTCCCTGACTAAACTAATATGGTAATTACGATGAAGAAGAGAATGAGGTAGAAAGAGAGGGAGAGACAGTGTGCGTGAGAGGGGGGCGAGGCACATATAAAAGCGAAGCTCGATTAACACGGGTTCGTCAGTCATGCGACGACACAAGTGTTTCCTGCAATGAGAACACATATCAGTGTGGCAAAGTCGGCGTTTATGGCCTTTGAGATATACAGAAGTGCCACCTAATAGGATCCACAGAGAATATAGAATTGTGTAATCATGTCGCCATCTAGTGGTGTATAGTTTTATATGTGGTGCTGTCTAGCGAGGCACCGCGGTGTTAAACATTTTTCTGTGAATATTCTGTGAATATGGTAATCCATGTGACGAGTATGTATTATGGCAAGTGGTATTTAGGGGTTGCGTGTTGGTACTTTGTCAGTGCGATGTATCTAATTTGTGAATGCCACTTTATTTTGGGGAATATGGCGCTAAGGTTAAATCTTGTCCCAGATCTATTTTAGGTATTTCACAAAGAGTTATTTTCATGTTACAGAGTCCAGCATGGCTGAAAGGAATTAAACACCCGTAAGGAGATTGCGGTTAGTATGTGTGTAATTATATCACCATTGTTTGGTTATTTGTCGCCTCCGATTATCGCAAACCTTGCTTTTGGTATCGCGGGTATTGTTTTGTATAATTAATCTTTGAGTCTCATACAGAGCATGTCAATTTATATCGCTCGTTTATAGGAATCTTGTTTTATTAAATGAGGTACGTGAGCTCGAGATTATAACCTGTATATCGCGGTAGCGAGGCCTGGGTTCTTCAGGGCTAACCCGAACTCACCCGGGGGGTTGGGGGAATCAACCGCCGCAGGCAGTTCCAATTTCGGCAAGTAGCTTTTCAGTTTGGCAGGCATTCAGATATCGCTTACCCACCCAAACAGGGCATTTTGGTCCATAGGTTTAGAAGAAAATCACAATTTTATGATATCAAGAATTCTTGTCAGATATAGAAATATTTAATTTGCAAGCTCAAAATGTGACCTAGCTGATCAGCTGGCACCATGTTGTGTATGCATAGATCTACTAAATCATTTATTTACCACCTAAAATGCTAGCTGGCAAAATAAAAGTCTGCCTCCTACCCTGGCCTCAGTGGGAAAATTGGACCTCTGTAATGCTATAATGCTCCTTATATTTTGTAAGATATAGGAAACACAATTAATGTCTTTAAATTTATATCTGTTACTGGACAATTAACAGTGGGACAATGCACAATACATAGTTTCTGTCACTTCAAAACATCCCCCTAGAACTAAATTGTATAATTGTTTTCAATGTCATCTTTATTTGCAACTTGTGACATCATATTCTAACTCATGCTGTATGCATTATTTCTGAATTAAATGCATTTTATGGCTTGAATTCACCACTGGCATGTATTAGGGCCCATTAACTTCACTTCACAGCTCCTGGCTGCAACTTGTCAGTTTAACCTGCATTGATAGACATCTTCCATAGGCATAGCCATGTACATGTCCATGCGCTTTTTATCTATAAAAGTCACAATCCTTTACAATTGTAGCCAACCTGCAAATATGCTGAGATCACCAGGAAAAGGAAGTTCTTTCAGTGTAACATATGCTCCAAAGAGTCCTGCTAACAACCCTGCTAATCAGGTATACATCAAAGCTGCTCACACAGCAAAGCGCTTTAATTCATTGATGAGTACAGCAGGCAGATGTCCTTCCCATATACAAACTGAATATGCCAAATTTATGTATATCAATGCTGTACTAGCTTCAGTTGGCTGTTTGATAAATGTTCCCTAATTACTGACACCATAGACTACTCTGATCAGTAAGAATGGCTTAAAGAATCAAGTATAAACTTGATATGATATGATACAATTCTTCTTCTATATTTGACTATTGATCTAAATTGGGCTATAGAAGTGTGGGTTCCAGAGTTCAGAGTTTATTTCATTTATTTAACCAACACAAATAAATCTGTTGTTACATGAATACATACGCATTACAGAGGTATTGCAGGTTAGGAGACACAGGCTAAGATTAATTAATCGCGAACGCCTGGCCACCTTATCATATCAGTTCACACAAAAAAAATGCTTAGATGGCGGAACACGCAAATAGAACATAAAAACAAACAAAACGTATCATACAGAGGGTAAACGTTTGGACTAAATTTTAACGAACCACCCCCCCATCCTTGGACCCCCCCTCTCCAAAACAAACACTTACCCCTCCATAAATAAATGTTAATACTGGCATATGTAGCAGTTTTCAATGGTACAGTCGTAGGAGTAATTATCTAGAATAATGATTTTGTTGTAGTTTGCGAATCCATGTATGCTGTGCGTGTCTATTTTAGAGAGAACACTGGTGGGCTCATTATTAATGAGATCAACAAGACTATGTCTGATACACTTAAGGGCAAAGGAATGTCTGGCTCTACTGGTAAAGACATACGATTTACGTCTGGTATTATGATGGTGTATATCACAAAGCGAAGTAAGCGGTAGATTCAAAAAGTATTCTGGAAGAATTCCCTTCTTTTGTTTGTAATAAAATTTTAGCAGCTGTAGTTTATGTATGTCTGTTATCTTTAGGCATCGCAGTTGTTTAAACAGAGGCTCGGAGTGCGCATTCCATTTACTTAGCGTAATAGCCCTCATTGCCTTTTTCTGTAATCTAAACAAACTGGTGTTGTCATAACCCCATAGCAGGACCCCTGTTGTTATATGAGGCAGAATCAATGAATTATACAGGCTTAGTAAAACGTGTTGGGGAAGGATATGTTTCAGTCTATGCATAATGCCAATGGATTTGTTTATTTTGTTTGCAATTTTTCTTACATGATTATGCCACTTAAGATGTTTATTTATGGTGATACCCAACAGATTGAATTCATCAACACACTCCAAATGCGTATTGTTAATTGACAACTCTATTGGGTTTACTTTTCTTTGTGGCGTATAAAAAAGCATATATTTGGATTTCTCTTTGTTAAGAACTAGCCGATTTGCAGACAACCACTCATTTATTTCTCTAAGTTCTGCATTTATAATAATAGAGGATGTTCCAGTTGTAGATAAGTTAAGTGAAAAGAAAAGCGTGGTATCATCCGCATATATTATATATTTAAAGAATTTACTACACTGTTCTATGTCATTAATATAAATTATGAATAATAATGGTCCTAGAATGGAACCTTGTGGTACACCTGTCGTTATGTTCGTCATGTTTGATGTGACGTCATCCAGACAAACACATTGCGATCTATTTGTTAAATAATTCTCCAGCAAACTCAGGGCCATTCCGCGGATTCCGTAATGATTTTTTTTTGATTAATATGTCATGATCAATAGTGTCGAAAGCCTTAGAAAGATCAAGGAAAATACTAACGGGAAGTTGGTTTTGATCCATTGATATAAGGACACGATCTACAACCTCTAATACAGCTAGGTCAGTCGAATGTTTGGAGCGAAATCCGTATTGACTATTTCTAAACAGTTTATTTATGTCAAAGTAACTGTAGAGTTGGTTAGCAATTATTTTCTCAAAAACCTTAGACATGGCCGGCAAAATTGATATTGGACGATAGTTGCTAATATCATTTTCATTACCCTTCTTATAAACTGGTAGAACTTTGGCAATTTTCAGTTTAGACGGAAAGATGCCTGTTGCCAGTGATTGATTCACAATAAAGGTCAGGGCTACAGAGATTTCATCTTTAATCAATTTTAGAAGGTTAACAGAAAGAGAATCGACGCCTTTACTGTGCTTAGGCTTAAGATTATTTATAACATCGATCACAGTGTTTGTGGAAACGAATGTAAAGTTAAACTCGGTATTAGGCTTGCCTTTAAGATAGTCTTCAAATCGACGAGAAGTTGTTTTTAAATTTGCCTTTGCAAGCTCTTGACCAGCCGTAGCAAAAAACGAATTAAATTTCTCACAAATTGTTAAGCGATCAGTGATTTCGTAACCATCAAATTGTATAGACTTAGGGGAGGTCCTTTTATCGTTTGAAAGTTTGAGTAAATCTTTCAGGGCACCCCAGGTCCTCTTTATATCATTTTTGCAGCTAAGGAATCGACCATTATAATAATCACGCGTTGCTAAATAAATATTTCGTTTTAGGATACGATTATACGTTTTTAGATTAGTTCTATGAGTCTCATATAATGGAGAATCTGGCGGCGTTCCTCTTAGTATTTTATACTGTTTATCTCGGAACTTGATCGATTTCATAATACCCTTAGTTATCCAAGGATTTGATTTGTGCTTGAATTTTTTGAACTTAACTAGCTTAGAAGGAATATGTTTTTCTCTAGCACGAAGGACGGACTTTTCTAATACTTCGTAATTCACATTTGGGTCAGATGAAATGTCATTATTTAGCATGTTTTCGATTTCCATAGATTCTACTTCTTTTTTGAAGTTTGAAACTGAAACCGGGTCTTGGCAAACAAATTTGACCATTTTCCTGCCAACTGGACGGGAGTGTTCATATTTTACACACAAGAAGTAGGGCAGGTGATCCAACATGGAGTTTATAATGACACCCGCCGGTGACTCTGTTAAGTTGTCACAGATATTGCAATAAAAATTATCAATCAAAGTAGCACGTAATCTGGACAGTCTGGTTGGCAATGTAATTTTGGGAAAGAACCCACATGCTAACACGGCGTCAAAAAATTCCGCCACAGATTGTTTTTCATTAATTCTAAGAAGATCTATGTTATAATCACCAGAGATAACAACAAGCTTATTTGTACGATTAAAATATGTAAGCGTGTTAGACATTTGTTCAGAGAAAGTCTTATAGCTCTCCACTAATTCTAGCGGGGGCCTGTAGATATTTCCAATAACAATATTCTTACTCACGGAAGCAGTTTTCACCTCAATAAATTGGTGGGAATATATATTGGTATAGATTAGACTCAAGAAAGTGTTGGTATATATATATATTGAAAGCATTGGTATGTACACTAGGAGACTTCTACGAAACAACATGCAATTTTAATAAATATTTAGATTAATCTAGAAAAAATCACTGACACACAAATCGGCACTGCTTTCCACCTCAATCCACTGGGGGGCCAAAAGGGACAAAAGCTGAGGGGTCACTGAGGCCTTGACAATGACAACCAGGTATCTGAACCCCAATTTTTCAGGAAAAGATACATGGGCCTCATGAACCTTCACAGCAAACCAGGGCCAGGATTCCAGAGCATACTCAGCTGAGTCATGTGAAATACATGTCAAATAAAGCAAAGCGTAACTTGGCATCCTTCCAGAAGAGCTGGCAACTGATATTACTGAAGACATTCTCCACAAAATTCTAAAAAAGGGACTACAGCTATAACTACCGGTAATACAAATATCTGTAACGTTGTCAGTGTAACAACATTGTAGAAAGCAAAAATCACAGGAGAATTTAAATATTTAAGGCAACCCAGCCTGCTCCAATGACTTGCTGTGTATGGTGTGGCATATAGATCTATATAGGCAGTTCTATAGTGCCAGACAACTAATTAAAACATATTGTGAATTTAAGAATAACTGCATGGTGCTTTATGACAGTAGCAGCCAAAATTCTTTTCTACCAGCGCTGCTTGCCTAGCATTTCTGATATATGATATATATGCATGCAATATGAAGAAATAACATTACATTTTTCACCGTCCCCCTTTGCTTTACATATAAGCCTTGTAAATGAACAGTATCAGTACTCATTATCATTTAAAATTGAAACAACTGAATTTTTAGTTGCCATATCAAGTAACTACCTGACCAAAATTTCACCCACAAATTACCTTGCATGATGTTACCTCCCTTGTGGATAAGGGCCCATTACCATCTTTAGGGTTCAGGCGTAGGGTGTAGATTGCGCTCGGTGTCGGGTTGGGGTCAGGGTTAGGTACCCTCTTCTTCACCCGCCGCCTCACCTGCATTTCGGGTAACGGCCGCCCGCTGTGTCAATGCCACATCAGTACTATCCTTAAGGTTTAGGTACAGGGGGTAGATTGCGGGGTTTCGTTAAATTGTATATTTCACTATTTCGCTGCAGATAATATATTATAACTTGATTACTACTTTTTGTACTATTTTGGTTCTCCAATAACAACCAATATTTATAGATGGAATATGTTATGCAATAGTCACACAATAAACTGAATGACTGACTTATTCTGAGTGAACCCAAATATAAATTTTGCTTCAATGTTTTCGATATTTAAAACATCATTACACATATTGGGCTCCTGTTTGTTTCATGTGAACAGGTTAGAACCATATGTCAGATAGCCACTCGAAACACTTTAAATGAAACTCTGCGATGAAAGGGTCACTAATACCTAAGATTCGATTCCTGTCGAAGCTAGAAAAATCATGGTCAGGCATCTGCAGATAATCCCGCCATCTTCGTCCAGAACTGGATTAATGAATTTCTAATCAATAGAATAACGATAGAATTTCCTAGTTTTGTAATATCGGTTGCGACTGCAAGTCCTGTGTTAGAGATAATACGCTATTTAATGCTTTCATCAATGGTTTGAGTGCTTCCTTGTGTACTTGTGCGTCGACTGTATAGTGGTCCGATTTATCCGACAAGATACTAAATAATCCTGTTCCTTAAAGCACCCATCCCGCGAAAGGACATCCTTAACAAAATTGATACCTGGTGATATCCATCGTTTGCTTGGTAAACAGCGTTTCCTCTTACGATTAGGTTTCCTAGTATCTTCATATGTTAAAACCGGTTTCCCTACAAAACCGAATTTCTTAACATTTCCATATTAGTTGGCTTAATATGATTCTTTGCCTTATTATACGCCATGCTTATAAAACGTCGGAACATGATTCAGATAGGGGAACTCTTCGTTGTGGAGGTTTATATCACTGAGCAACAGTGTGGGGTATACGGTCAGGTATCTGTTTGGAAAACGCGCTCAGTCACAGATCGCCAGTTGCCTTGAAATCTATGATGCCTTAAAGTTTTCAACTTAGTGGCAAACGTCATCAGTTTGTGTGCTTCGCGATGCTTTGTTATAAGTAGCATTGCCGCGACAGAGTTCTGTGGTGTCCCGGGATAGACACGTTTGCCATATCACAGCCGAGACAGCCATGTTTATTAGGTTTCTGAATTATAGAATGAAACAATCGAGTTTTCTGCACATTGTGATATATATGTCACCTGGGCTTAGTTTTGGCGGGAAGGATCTCGATATGCGACTTTAATAGCCGGAAATCTTGATTGCACATCGACCATTTCAAAATCTCCTTTGGCTTTCGGTCCATTCAGTGTGCGCCTGTTTACTCGATCAGGTTATTAGCCAGAGACCCGCCTGCCCGCCGGATGGGCGGGCAGTTTTAATTTTAGCGGGCAGATTTACAGTTTGGCGGGCACTGTTTACCCGCCCGAAAAATGGTCTTTTGGTCAGGAGGTTTAGAAGCTAATCATGACCAGGGGCGGATCTAGGGGGGGGGGGGGGGTTAGGCGGGTTTCACCCCCCCCCTTGGGAACCAGAACATACAACATACATGTTAAAGTCCCAAGTGGTCAGAGAGCAACCCCCCCCCTTGGGAAACTGAACATACACTGTTAAAGTCGGGTTCTCTAAGCCCCCCCACCGGTCGCCAGTTTTCAGAGTACAGAGCAACCCCCCCCCCCCCGGTCACAAGTCTTCAGAGAGCAACCCCCCTCCCTTGGCAAATTCCTAGATCCGCCCCTGATGACGCATGAACACTTTCTTCTACCAGCCACAATGTTGGCTGGCAAAAAACAATTCTTGCTAAGACCCTGTACTCGATCCACCCCTTTCCAAACAAAAGTGAAAAACATCACCTCAATTGCCTTGCTTATATCTTTTGAGCATCCTAGGACTGTCGTTGGATAGGTTATCACTGGTAGAGCTAGAGTCTTCACAATATTAATCCTCCCTAATTAATATGCCAATTCGTAATTCCTTGCTTTAGGTTGATAGGTTTGCCTCGGGATTGACCCCTCACCCCACCTTCGCCTCCATTCCTCCACGCCACCGATGTTGGTCCTGCCCCTCCCCCCCCCCACCACCACTCCAACCCTCTTCTCCCACACACCTGGCCATAGTCATGCGTGTTTCTCTAGCCTAAGGGCGTGTTCGATTTACCTGAAACCGGCGGGAAACCGAACTCGTTTTTGAAACCGGTTTCAACGGTTTTCCCACATAAAAGCGAACGCATGGTTCAATTTGTTTACAGTTTCAGCATGTATTTTGGCAATGACCATGTGCTTATGAAGTTATGCCAGCATAAATATGCCGTCTGTTTCATTTTCTGCCCTAGATTGGACTGTCCGTGGACAAATTAGTGTCATACTTTTGTCTTCGCCCCGCTCTGGCCATATCTGTGAGGTCGCAGTATAAAGATCCCATGTTTTTCGCAAACAGAAGGGGGTTACCCGCCGGAGACATGGCTCCACTCTCCCTTCCTGGTTCAAGCGTCTTGAATAAACAACCAACCAACCAGCTAGGAGAGTCACGTCACGTCACGAAAGAAAAGAAAAGAAAGAAAGCCCCGCTTTCAGACAGGGCCGCCTTGAGTCAATATTCTGTACACCAATATGGCTTCCTGGTTAACTGCGGGGTGGATGCGGGGAAGGGGGGGGGGGGGGGGAGCACATCCTCACGTTACGGGATTGCGTATCTTCTATACGCTCGAGCGCCCCGGGTGCAGACTGTACCTCAAGACTGGTGGGCGACCAGGTAGTTTACCAGCTTACTATGGTCTGGCCGGCTTCATGAACCACTCCATACTCCCGCACTTGACTAGGTGAAGAGACGCCACGTGCACGTTTCACATTAGGCTCCAAACCAGTTTCTTGCCGATATCAGGTAAGATTATAACATTGTTATACATTATGGCGTTATTAGTGCAACAATGATATATCCTTGTTACTAAAATTTGTCGCCTGGAACCTGCACAAAAACTGTGCAATCAAACAGTGGAATACACACAAATCTGTGACGTCGTACACATAGCTTCCAACTGAAAAAAATCTTTTTTACTTTTTGTCATATTTACCATTCCATGTAAAGTGTTGCAGCTCTGTTAAATGTGAATACTAAACTTTCATCGTAGCATGTTATGGGGGTCGGAACACAATCTAAGTTCAGAGAACATGGACCTAAAGAGGGGAGCTCTCAGATCAGACTTCAAAAAAATCAAAGATCAGAGTTCACGTAATTCCAGGATGAACGTCATCCACAAATATTATGTATCGGCATCGGAGGAATTATCCTTTGCTTAAAGTTTCATATCGAGCTGTTTTGCTATTGATCAAGAGTTCCCTACGCGAGATAACTTCCAGTTATAACGTAAGGCGGTGCCACTTGCTCCGGCAAAATGGCGCTGCTCGACATTGATGGGGTCTGGTGCGGCATGAAGTAGGGTAGAGTGGGGCAAAACGCCTACCTTAAGCAAGATGCGCCATATTTATTTTCAGTATGATACGAGCAAATCTAGATAACGTCAGAGACCTTCATCACGCATGGCTCTACGTTAATGATACATGGATTTCTTTGTAAATATTAGCCGTAAGGCGTGGAAAACGAAAAGATAAAATTCCATTTTGGGGCGTTTTGTACGGGTGTGGGGCAAAACGCCCTGTTTGTAAAGTCATGATATAGGTGAATAATATATGTATGAGCAGCTTTAATCGCTTCCATTATGTTCTATTATATGATGAACATTAATAAAGTAGACGAATTTTCGATCTATGTGTTAAACAAGAAATATATTTTTAATGAGAGAATTGATAATGGGGCAAAACGCCTACCAATGGGGTAAAACGCCTACCCAATAATCTGGTAGGCGTTTTGCCCCAAAATGAAGTGGGCGTTTTACCCCATCAGACAACAGTATTGTTATTTTAGCCTAGCCCGCCTTTATGCAATTATTGCCCAAATTCACAGACACATCGTTACAGTTTATAATCTTGTTATTGTGACTGACCTGGTAATCAGACCTGAATCCTCATAAGTCAGCTATGGTGAGCCAATAATTCTAGAGCAATTTTACAAAAAAGGAGGTCAAAATGGGAAATTGTCAATGATATACTTATTTTTGCATACTCGACCCCACGCTTCCAGAAGACGTTCGCATATGATCACGTAACATGTATGCGTCACTCATAGTCTTCCGGAACATGCGCGTCTGGGTTATTTTGGGCATGGGCGTTTTACCCCACCTGGGCGTCTTGCCCCACCCTACCCTATGTTGCAAAAGTTGGCCACATAAAATACGATAGGGCGCAAATTTCTTCATAATATCGCCAGACCCCTCAATTCAGAAAATGTTAACAATCTGTCCCAAAACCCTACCCTAGTTGCTGAGTCGTGTAGATAAGTGGAGCACCATAGCCGTGCTGACTGCTTTTTGCCTATGTCGAGTTATCACCCTGTACAAAACAGTGGCCAGGGTGATTTAGCACTAGAGACATTTATGAGCCTGTAGCTGTGGTCAGGGCTGGTTAGACTTGTCTGCTGGCTCTGGGTGCGAGGATGAGCCTGTAGCTCTGGTCAGGGCTGGTACGACTTGTCTGCTGGCTCTGGGTGCGAGGATGGGCCTGTAGCTCTGGTCAGGGCTGGTACGACTTGTCTGCTGGCTCTGGGTGCGAGGATGAGCCTGTAGCTATGGTCAGGGCTGGTACGACTTGTCTGCTAGCTCTGGGTGCGAGGATGAGCCTGTAGCTGTGGTCAAGGCTGGTGCGACTTGTCTGCTAGCTCTGGGTGCGAGGATGGGCCTGTAGCTGTGGTCAGGGCTGGTACGACTTGTCTGCTAGCTCTGGGTGCGAGAATGAGCCTGTAGCTGTGGTCAAGGCTGGTGCGACTTGTCTGCTAGCTCTGGGTGCGAGGATTGGCTTGTAGCTGTGGTCAGGGCTGGTACGACTTGTCTGCTAGCTCTGGGTGCGAGGATGAGCCTGTAGCTGTGGTCATGACTGGTACGACTTGTCTGCTAGCTCTGGGTGCGAGGATGAGCCTGTAGCTGTGGTCAGGGCTGGTACGACTTGTCTGTTGGCTCTTGGTGCGAGGATGGGCCTGTGGCTGTGGTCAGGGCTGGTACGATATGTCTGTTGGCTCTGGGTGCGAGGATGGGCCTGTGGCTGTGGTCAGGGCTAGTACGATTTGTCTGCTAGCTCTGGGTGCGAGGATGAGCCTGTAGCTGTGGTCAGGGCTGGTACGACTTGTCTGCTAGCTCTGGGTGCGAGGATGAGCCTGTAGCTCTGGTCAGGGCTGGTACGACATGTCTGCTAGCTCTGGGTGCGAGGATGAGCCTGTAGCTGTGGTCAGGGCTGGTACGACTTGTCTGCTAGCTCTGGGTGCGAGGATGAGCCTGTAGCTCTGGTCAGGGCTGGTACGACATGTCTGCTAGCTCTGGGTGCGAGGATGGGCCTGTGGCTGTGGTCAGGGCTGGTACGATATGTCTGTTGGCTCTGGGTGCGAGGATGGGCCTGCGGCTGTGGTCAGGGCTGGTACGATATGTCTGTTGGCTCTGGGTGCGAGGATGGGCCTGTGGCTGTGGTCAGGGCTGGTACGATATGTCTACTAGCTCTGGGTGCGAGTATGAACCTGTAGCTGTGGTCAGGGCTGGTACGACTTGTCTGCTAGCTCTGGGTGCGAGGATGAGCCTGTAGCTCTGGTCAGGGCTGGTACGACATGTCTGCTAGCTCTGGGTGCGAGGATGAGCCTGTAGCTGTGGTCAGGGCTGGTACGACATGTCTGCTGGCTCTGGGTGCGAGGATGGGCCTGCGGCTGTGGTCAGGGCTGGTACGATATGTCTGCTAGCTCTGGGTGCGAGGATGGGCCTGTGGCTGTGGTCAGGGCTGGTACGATATGTCTGTTGGCTCTGGGTGCGAGGATGGGCCTGTGGCTGTGGTCAGGGCTGGTACGATATGTCTGCTAGCTCTGGGTGCGAGTATGAACCACGCATGTACAATGAATTTATGAGCGATATATCGCTTTACTTCGGGTGGGGACTTCCTAGCCAGGATGACAGATCCACAGGGCGTGGGTTGACGCTATTGCTCCTGCCTTTCGGACATGTTTCATCCAACCCAAATTCTTTGTCCCGGAAGGTTTTTTTGTCCGCTTTAGCCTTCATGTGTACACATATAGAATAAACCTTCAACTTTTCATTTCACCGGGAAATAGATCTGAAATGAATATTTGCAGATATATAGGCCCATCCTGCTTGAACAAACGGTGACAAGGAACCACCTTAATAACAAATTATTGTAGTGTACTCTGCCAGTGGCCGGTGTGGGGTTTGAATCCCACCTGTGGAAATGTCAATGTTTGTGTTGTAGAAAGATCCCATGACTTTTTCGCAAAGAGTAGGGGGCTCCTCATTTCCATTGTCGCGATAGGACATAGAGCCTTGGAACACGTTACTTTTATGACTCGCATGCGGAAGTCAACATTTATAATAGATATTGTGACAGGGGCGGATCTAGGGGGGGGGGGGGTACGGGGGTTGCACCCCCCCCCCCCTGGAAACCTGAACATACACTGTTAAAGTCGACTTCCCCGTGAACCCCCCCCCCCCGGGCGCAAGTTTTCAGAGAGCCCCCCCCCCCCCTTGGCAAATAGATCCGCCCCTGAATTGTGACACGTATAAGATATTGATATAGGTATTGCTAACTCGCATTGGGTAGGATATTGCTAACTCGCATTGGGTAGGATATTGCTAACTCGCATTATACATTGCTAACTCGCAAGAGTTGACTACGTTGTTCGGAATCTATTCGGGTCGAGACAATGAGTCAACGCTGTATACCTTTTTTCCTTTTTCGTTTGAAACGTGAGGAAAATATGATGTTTGCGCGTGGGTAATCCCCAGCAGCCAAGCCCGACCGAGTGATTGGCTGGGCCACTCTCCAACCAAGGGTGACCTCACCGGCTAGCGAGCGAGCGAAACCAGTGAGGGCGAGTTCTAAGCGAGGCAAGGCTGTTTATGGCGGGCCATCCTATCTTTTATTCTCTAATTCTTGATATCAACAATTCAATTCTTGATATCAACAATTCAATTCTTGATATCAACAATTCAATTCTTGATATCAACAATTCAATTCTTGATATCAAGAAATGACGCTGTTTATTCTTGATATCAAGATTTGAATTGTTGATATCAATTCTTGATATCAACAATTCAATTCTTGATATCAAGAATTAGTGTACCATTTCTTGATATCAAGAAATCAATTCTTGATATCAACAATTCAATTCTTGATATCAAGAATTCAGCTGAATTCTTGATATCAAGAATTCGCATGAGTGCACACGGCCTTGATGAAAAAAACGAAGATTCCCTTGTATGGCGGGCCATAATATGAGGCGCCGTAGCGGTCAAAAGGTATGTGGAACAGAAAAAACAGCTTTGAACTGCGCTGGTGTAGGTTGAAACTGCGCGGGTGTGGGTTGAAACTGCGCGGGTGTAGGTTGAAACTGCGCGGGTGTAGGTTGGAACTGCGCGCGTGTAGGTTGAAACGGCGCGGGTGTAGGTTGAAACTGCGCTCGTGTAGGTTGAAATTGCGCGGTGTGTTGAAATTGCGCGAGTGTGCTGAAATGGATCAGAGCGACGCCTGGAGAGCAGTTTGGAATGTGTTAAGTAGATGACAGCGACATCTGTTTAACTTCTGTCGCAATTAGTGCCGGGTGGGGGGGGGGGCATTACCGTACTACAACCACCTTTGTACAGTAGTCGCTGCTAGTCGTTCTAAACAAGGCGTCCTAATTCAGCGGGCTCGGGGAAGAAAAAAAAATGCGAGGAAAGCAGGGCAGCACATACAGCCTAACTGTATGTAGTGTCCCCATCCCCGTGCAACTAGTATGCCGGCTTGGGCACTTAATCTGGGGCATGTTTTATCGATTCATATTACAAACTTGAGGTTCTGTTGTACAGTTTAGCCCCGGTGTGCACAAACGAGTGGCTTAGAGAACCAAATCTATCCTTCCTTTGAAACATACATACATACAGATACGCCATACCAGACACATATGCCATCACGAAACGGAGTTTACGCGCACATATTAATGTTCATTATAAAACACTGCTTTCCTCTACAGTTGTATCGAGCTTGAACTTTTCGGGATAAGTAATGACAATATATACCTTGGCATAAACCGTGGATCCTGATTAGTCTGCTGCGGACTATGCCACCCTTTTCCAGCCTGGGAACAGAGCTGGCAGACAATGGGGGTTCTGTATGCGACAATTAGTAGCTTAATGGATGAAAGGCACTATATGGCTTTGAAGTCGTGGCACCCCGCTGTGGCCACATGTCTGTCCATCCAGCACTATCCGGACGGGGAGAGTTACACGTGAGCCGTTTGACCTGGGACCAGTTTTATATATAGATCTACATCATGTGCCGATCCCCTAGTACTTTCAACCTCCACTCGCGCAGTTCCAACACACTCGCACAGTTTCAACACACCCGCGCAGTTTCAACACACTCGCGCAGTTTTAACACACTCGCGCAGTTCCAACACACTCGCGCAGTTTCAACATACTTGCGCTCCATTTCACCCTACATTCGCGCAGTTTCAACACACACGCGCGCGGTTTCCACCTACACCCGTGCAGTTTCAACCTGCATGAGCGCAGTTTCAAGCTGCTTTTTCTGTTTCACATACCTTTTGACCGCTACGGCGCCTCATACGAAGGGACCGTTTCTTATTCGAGCATGCCCAGTCAAGCGAATTATGGATATCAAGAATTCGGTCCAGGGTGTTCGAATTCTTGATATCAAGAATTGAATTGTTGATATCAAGAATTGAATTGTTGATATCAAGAATTGAATTGTTGATTTCTTGATATCAAGAATTGAATTGTTGATATCAAGAAATAAATTGTTGATATCAAAAATTGAATTGTTGATATCAAGAATTGATTTCTTGATTTCAAGAATTAGAGAATAAAAGATAGGATGGCCCGCCATAAGGCTAGCTGGGCGACCACTTATACTGAAGTTTTATATTGCCTTCGCACACAGAGGCGTGCTCGTTTGCGGGCTGGGTGGGTGAAGGAGGGGGTTGTACAGAGTAGGGGAGGGAGACACCGTAACGTGGTCGGCGATCCGATGGGGCCATCAACACGCCGCAAAGACGCCATTTTGAGTCACCGCAGTTGACTGAGCTGGTTGATTCCGAATTAAACTTGCAAGCACAGGTCCGCGTTACTAATTAAGAGGTGAGTGTTTCCGTTGGGTTCGGTTTGTTGAAGGGTAGTCATGTAATGCACGATGAAACTTAGCTAAATTTCGTATTTGCTCGTTGGATGAAAAGCGTTTATTTCTCACATATGCTATTTGCTATGGCTTTACCCCAGCTTAATGTTGTGTAGTTTATGGAACTACATCTGCTTATGAGTTAAAAAATACATTAATCCGTGAATGGCAATGTAGGTGAATAAGAAATATAGCCACTGCGTGACCAGAACAAGTATTTTTCTTATGTAAATATATGGTGAGTCAGCATTGGCAAGCCCACACTTTGATTTGTTTAATTATGGGTTATATTTGGAATGCTATTGTAGGGGAACCGTAGTGGGGAGGGCGAAGGGGAGACAGCGTGTCTGGTAGCTAAGTAAGGCACCCGCGGGGAGAGGGGTCCAGCGGGAGAGGTCGCCCAGTGCGAGGATCGGGGTGGGGTTGAGTGACCGCTGGATGTGGCCAGGGTGGTCGCCGAGCGTGGGATGGGGTAGAGCCGGTGTCACGGTCTGAAATTGTTACCGTGCTGAAATTACCGAGGCACCTTCTGCGCATGCGCAACTTCGGGCTGGTAAATTCAGAACGTTGCGGTCACAGTCTGAAATTGTACCGTGCCGAAATTGTTTTAATGCTTTTAACCGTAGTATGGCCGCCCATTGGGACAATTTCAGACTGGGGTAATCTCAGACCGCTACCAGCCGTGCTGGAATTGTACCGTGCCGAAATTGTTTTAATTCTTTTAACCGTAGTATGGCAGCCCATTGGGACAATTTCAGACTGGGGTAATCTCAGACCGCTACCAGCCGTGCTGGAATTGTACCGTGCCGAAATTGTTTTAATGCTTTTAGCCGTAGTATGGCCGCCCATTGGGACAATTTCAGACTGGGGTAATCTCAGACCGCTACCAGCCGTGCTGGAATTGTACCGTGCCGAAATTGTTTTAATGCTTTTAACCGTAGTATGGCCGCCCATTGGGACAATTTCAGACTGGGGTAATCTCAGACCGCTACCAGCCGTGCTGGAATTGTACCGTGCCGAAATTGTTTTAATGCTTTTAACCGTAGTATGGCCGCCCATTGGGACAATTTCAGACTGGGTAATCTCAGACCGCTACCAGCCGTGCTGGAATTGTACCGTGCCGAAATTGTTTTAATGCTTTTAACAAGGCAATTGGGCAAGACGCGCATAAAGAAGAATATCAACAGACTGCATGGTGCACTCTGGGAGTAGGCAGTTTTGTAAATAAACGATAAATCAAAGCAGCGTGTCAATCTTCTTCATTTCTTCAACAGCCCCACAACTTGGATGTTTGCAATGGCCAAGGCATGTGCATGTCCTGTTCTCATCTATAGCTTCAGCGCTAATTTCACACGTTCTTTCCAAACACAGTAGGGGGCGGCGCGACAGCTCAGTGGGCTAGAGCACTCGCAATGAGAGCTCTGGTCACTTGAGAGCCTAATGGCACGTGGGTTGGTGGTTCGAGCCCTGCTGTGGCCATGTCTATGTGGTCGCAGGATAAAGATCCCATGTCTTTCTACGTAAAGAGTAGGGGGTTACCCCTGGGGACATGGCTCCACTCTCCCTTCCTTCTCCCATTGACACTATGTGACCAAAAAAGGGTTAAAGCGTCCTGAATAACCAGCCAAACACAGTAATTGACTTCAGCGGGTTCAATCAGCGCAAAATACGATGCGCGATGCATAATGTTTACTGATGCTTAACCCCACAACATTTCATTACAAAGGCACTGTTTTTTTTCCATATTGTACCAACCGTATGGAGCTGACTTAAATCTCAGTACGAACACACATGTGACCACTGTGAATCCACATATCCAAGTATATGCTGTAAGAAAAAAAATTGTATGCAGCTATTTTTCAATATCAAACATGCTCAGCATACATAGCTTGTTTCTTTTTGTGTGGGACCACTGGGTAGTTTGTCTCTGTACACATAGCAATAAAAGTCTTAACCCAAGAAAGGTTGTGAGCCTCCAAACACGAAAGAAAAGCATAAACATGGTGGCCTATGAGGCTTACATTTTTGTGAAAGTGTGCCCTATAGATTTTCCGGTATGAGCATTATAAGGAATGCTCAAATGTATCATCATGGCAAGTTGCAAGAATAATGTCACATTCACATCAAGTAATGAGTCTACAGGAAACAAATGAAAGAGACATGGAAATGAATCGCAGATAGTAATACTACATCATAGTTATTTATAAATATAAAACAAGCTCAGCATATAGCATGTTTTTCTTTTGTGTGGGACCACTGGGTAATTTGTCCCTCCACACATTGAAATAAAACTCTTAACCCAGGGAAGGTTGTGAGCCTCCAAACACAAAAGAAAAACATAAACATGGTGTCCTATGAGGCTTACTTCATACAGTTCTTTTTCAACATGGCTATTTGTATTGGTCTGTATAAATAAATTGTACCCACCGGCTGGGTGGGCAGTTTTTTAGGCAGGCGAACACTCAGCTGCATTTCAACCCACAACAAAAAAGGGCAATGTCAATCTAAGAAGTTCATAGTTTTCAACAAGAACTACTGCTGTGTAGTTACATGCCTTATTTATATATAATGTAAAGGGGGACTGTGTAAAAAAGGTAGTGCTATTATTCATATTTCATGCACAAATATCTTAACATATCTGGTGTGTCGCCCAACTCTACAACAATATTTGTGACCTGGCCATCTTTGATACCGCTTTACATCTTCCCTGATATCACTGATTTCTTTTAACTTCATCCTTCTGCAGCAATATTTTAGGCAGGCACAGGTAACAAATACAATAAAACTTGAACTGGCAAAGACACAGGTATAATTAGACATTGGTAACCTTAAATCTATGTGGAGTGGGGGGGCGATATGAATTATCTGCTATATTATTTATATATCATTTGTGAGCGAAAATAGGGATGCGATCAAAAACTATACAATAAGCGGGCTTGCGGGGTTTTTTTTTTATTATTATTTTATTTTCCATTGGTTCATCTCATACAGAATGGGTGGGTACAAGGTAAATCAACAAACTTAAGAGTAGAAGCAGTAAAAAACAGGTGTCGAACATTTTACATATATTATATAGTATGAGCTTGTAAACACAATCTAACCCAAACTACACAACTGTATGAATTTCTTCAACTTGTAATTGGCTATATCGGAAGTATTGCTGTCCCTTCTTCCAGAGCAACGTGCTTTCTATAGCGAGAAACATATTGGAATATGGAGGGGAAAATACAGTTACATTTACAAAAATATAAATATTCCTTTGCTTTTAGCAGAGCTAAGTCAATAATGCGGTCTTCACCTCTGAACAATACTAATTTTACGTTACAAGTCAGACGTTTTTGAAACTGTTATCTATCCAGTCTAATACAAGTTCCCAGAAACCTTTAACCACTTCACATTCAAAATATATATGTAATACTGTGTCGATTTCTTCACAACAAAGGACACATAAATCGTTATCTCGTAATCCCCATGCGTATAATTTTTCATTCGTTGCCAAAATACGATGTAAAAGTCTATATTGGAACTCTTGAAGTTTCAAATATCTGGTAGTACGGTACAACCTTGAAAAAGGACAATAAAATTCTTCTTCTGTTAAATTACCCTTCAAATCAGCTTTCCATCCTTTGAAAGGTGTATTTGGTTGCTCGCGTTAGCATTCGCCAATAGCCATTTGGCGAGAAAATTCGGGATTTGGCATTTGGCAAGAACTTCCTGGACACTCGCCAAAATGGCGAATATAAAATTTCAACTACGAACACATTTTTATTCATGTTTTTTTTCAACAAATGGAAATTTGGCTAATTTTGGCTAATGTTTTTCCACGGAATTAGCCAAATTGGCTAATGAAAGAAATATCCTAGCGCGAGCCCAGTTTGCGTTATCTAAATATAGAGCGAATAGTGATGGTTCTTCGTTTGTTTTCAGAACGGCTTTCCATCTAGGTGGTAAACTTGCTATGATGCCATAATAATGCAGCTCATTCAGTTTTAAGTTAAATTTGTTACAGAGAGATTGATGAGTCATAAGCCTACCCTCCGTGGTGAACAGATCTTTAACATATACAATTCCTGTTGTAATCCACGATTCGTAACATAATACTTGTTTGCCAGCTTTTATATGAGAATTGAACCAAATTATTTCTTCTCCCGGATTTTGAATCTCGGTGTGCTCGCGGAAATGAAATTGACACCATGCTAACATAACTTGTCTCACAAAAACCAACTTAATTGATCTATAAAATGGTAGGGAAATTAAATCTTTTTCCGATAAATTACACTGCCAAGAAGTAACACCTAATGCACCAAAATAATGGTGAACAAATACACCACAAGAGTCTATATCAATAAAACGCTTCACCCATGTTGTCTTTAAAGCTTTGTCCTTCGTCTCGATGTTTGGTAAGTTAGCGCCACCGACATTCTTACTATTATATAATACATTTCGCGTTATTTTATCTGGCTTTCCCTCCCATATATACTTAAATAGTTCTAATTGGATCTTAGTGACAATTGATCATTCTGGCCTGGGTAATATGGACATGAGGTACACCAGCTGTGACACCGCGAACGTTTTTACAATAATCACTTTTCCAAACAGTGTTAACCTTCGACCTCTGCACATTTTTAAAATAGAAGCAATTTTCTTATAAATACATTCATAATTTTCTCGTATAGTGCGGTTTATATCAGTATATACCTTGACACCGAGGGCTTGCGGGCTTGCCTGGGGGCACTTGCACCAACCCTGTAATATGATAGACCTCAGGGCCATAGAGTACCAATCTCGGCCTGCCATCTGAGAGGAGGGATTGTTGATAAAGATTTACGGATTTCACAAAAATATGATGAAGACGCCACATATTCATGTCCAGGATACATTTATGAAGAGCTAGGCGTAAAGATTGAAGGCCTCAAGTGCTACTCGCGAATTCATGAGCCCATAAAACATCTACCGAAACAAACCTTCTAGAATGTTTTTGAAATGGTGGTAAGTGGCAGAAGAGAATCTTTGTGCCTAACTCTTCATAAATGTAGACATTAATAAGTGACACTGACAGATATGTGGTGTTTTCATCACATTTTTATGAAATTCAGAAATCTGTCACAACCCCCTGCTCTCAGACGGCGGGCCGTACTCTGGAATCCATGGCCCTCTGGTGTGCCCTGCGGCCAGGGGCCATGTGACAGGACTACTGATACCTGTAGTTTTAATATACTGATAACAGTGATATAGACTAGCGGACAGAAACCCACTTAGCTCACTTATCGCGCATATGATATATTCAGACTCATATATTATCGCCCAACATCAATAGACAGATATATGATTAACTGCTTATGGGCCCTCATATACGGATATACCCTGCACATACCTTTCAAATAACAAACTAAGATCTGACATTTGTCTCACATAAGGTAATTCATTGTTTCATATATGTCTTTCACCCCACCAACTTATTTGGTCACACTGAGCGAGTATTGAATATTTAGCTTCCGCCATCTTGGAAGATAGCTCTACCACTGTCCATCGACTCTTTTGCGAGACCCCTTCCACCTACCTGGGCGGAAACGCTGTAGATCTAGAGGGCATCTCGAAATAGAAGAGGCAAAACAATCCATATGTACTGTAAAAGTTATAAATTAAGGTCGCAGTTGATTTACTAGAGTGCGACCTACATAACGGAAGTGAGAAGAGAACCGCTTGTTTCAATTCGGTGAAGTGTTGATAAGCCGGCAGTTTTTGGAAGGTTGTATCTATTTGGACATGATTGCGGGATCGAAGGTATATTAATTAGTCTTTGGTTTGAATCTTGGTAACATTTAGTAACGATATATACTTATTTATTTTTGTATAATTAGATTATTTGTTCTGCATAGTCATCTTGTTATTTGTTGACATTTTGCTGTGTCAAACTGCATCAAATTGCTAATGTCATTTCAGCTAACAGTTGGACGTTGGCTTACATGATAAGTTATATCCTAATGTGTCTATATTTGCACTTTTATTGTTGCAGTTTCACGTTAAATAAACCAAAAGAACTGTGACTCAAAGAAGAATTGTGGTACACTAATTCGAACAACCGACTTATAGCACAGTGAAACTTCGCCTGATCGGTTATGAAGACAGAAGATTAACATCCAAGTTAACTGCAGCCAGGTTTAATATGACATTTATCAAGGAGAATTTGCAACAGAAAACAGAAGTTGAGGAAACAGGAGCTGATACAGAACTGGACAAATATTGAAACAAGCCTTCATCATCTGAGATGATCCTTCCCGACATCAATGTATTCACCACCTGAACTACAGGGAGAATTCAGCCAGTCCATCAGCATGATGAACTTAGAGGATATGACACAATCATTTGAACTTGCTTGGACCTTTTTATATCTTTGCTAGTACTTAAATTACTAGTTGAACTTCATCGAATGAATTTAAACTGACGTCATTTAGACTAATCTTTAAGATTTCAAGACTTATTCACATAGCTGAGTGTCTGATCATTGGTCAATACATTAATTGGCAAGTTGATATCATCTAACAGAACACACTTAGTGTAATAGTGTTACCTGTTGCTACATATTAAGGTATCTTGATATAAATTGTAAATATGTTTTGATGGATTCTTATCGTGAAATGTTCATGACAGTTGGAGTAAGTGACTAATTAAAGGTCACTTTAAGGTTACAGTCTACAATTTTAAGGTCACAAACATGTGATAGCATAAGTTAATACAGGAATATTAGTATATATTCTGATAAAATATTAATTGAAATATAATATTAATATAAATATGTTATAACTGTCAAGGTGTGATTAATGAGATATAACTAGAGACTGGTTGGTGTAGACTTGGTTATAAGTAACCAATTGTCCGAGGTTGTCAGAGGTGTATATATACACATAAGTATTTTTACTCAGATGAGCACTTGTAAATATGTCTGACGCAAAGGCGAAGGAAGAGCCATGTGATACTATTGAGCATGGTGGAGATGATGAGGTTTTTGAAGAGTCTGTAACTGATCATGAGGTTCCTATCAAAGAAATGACAGAAACGCAACCTGATGTACATGCCATAGAATTGTCAGAAAAGTTGCCTGATGTCCGTCCTAAGATATTCACTGAAAGGGGTTTAGCATGGCAAATTGAAACAAGCAAACAAAGATTCAAGACTGCTATATCTCGCTGGAGAAAGTGCTCAAATGAGATACAAAGATTGCTGACTGACTCTGACAATGTGGTTGAGTTGAAATTACACCGAAATGCCTTACAACAGGCTATGGACAGTATTATTGAACAATACAATTGGCTATCTTCTTTGTCTAGTGATCAAGGTGATAGGTTCTACGATACTTATGACCGCATAGAAAGGGAACATCATCAACTCACCAAGGATCTAGCAGAGACCATAATTCATTTAAGATCTGAAAGTGATACTATGTCAAGATACTCAGACAAGTCACATAGGAGCAAACAAAGTCGAAAGTCCAATCAGTCTCAAAGTTCGAATATTTCAAGGAAGTTGGAAGCTGCAACGGAAGCAGCAGCCTTGGAAGCAAAGTTACGATATGCAGACATGGAAGCAAAAGGAAAAGCTGAAATAGAGCATAAGAAAGCGGAATATGAAAGGCTTCAAACGATGAAGGAATTGGATATGGCTAAAGCAAAATTGGATGCAATTGAAAGAATTGAAAGAAATGATTCACTCAACTCTTCCAGAGACCCTCAACCTCCTATCAGTAGATCCAGAAACGTTGAGTATACACAAGAATATGTGAACGCTTTGGAAGTAGCTAGTATCATCCCTGAGACTAGATTGAATTTAGATGAAGTGAAACAACAGGTGTTGAATGAACAAGTGCAGAGCAGTGGGGATACAGATGTTTTAAATCGACTTGCTAAATTGTTGTCAAACAAAGGAGATCGCTTGCCCCCAATGGAACCAGAAGTCTTCAGTGGCAGTCTACTTCAATTTCCTATTTGGATCAAGTCATTCGAAGCAATTATCGAAAAACAAATAGAGGATGCGTCTGAGAGACTTTATTATCTCAGTAAATACACAAGTGGAGAAGCAAAGGAATCAATATACGGTTTCCTCAATCTTGACAATATTCATGCATACACAAGTGCAAAAAACACTTTGAGGAGAAGATATGGGGACAAATACAAAATTGCAGAAGAATACAAGAAGAAGATTGATAACTGGCCAACAGTAAGATACGGTGATGGTAATGGACTGCAAAGTTTGTCTGATTTCCTTCATCATTGCGAAGCAGCTATGATGTCGATCAGCTATCTTCGTTGTCTGGATGAAGCGGAAACAAATAAGAAACTTGTTCGAAAACTGCCTCGTACCCTTGGCGAACGTTGGAATCGTATCATTGCCAAGTCACTTTACGGCAATGAAGATGATCACGGAATAGGGTCTTTTGAAGGATGCTACCCATCATTCGCTGAATTTTGTCGGTTTGTAGCTGATGAAGCTAGAACTGCTTGCTGTCCCGGTAACGTTAATCTCACTGATACAAAGAAAGATGTTAAAGAGCCTCAAGCATGGATTAGAAACAACAATCAGACTAGAGCTCGGAGCTTCGTTTCACAAACCAGTCATCCATCACATGCTGCAGACCCCAGTAATCCAACAAGAGTAGACCACTACGATCAACCGAGATGTATTATGTGTGGAGAGTTACATTCTTTAGGTACTTGTGAGGAATTTCTCAAGCTGTCAACAACTGACAGGAAGTTGTACGCCCGGAATAACGGTTTGTGCTTTGGCTGTCTCAAAAGAGGACATCTGATTAGAAACTGCAGGAAGAAATTGCATGGTATATTATTCAAAGATCAGTCTTCACACGAGGAATCTGTAAATGAAGGGCATACTCCTACAAATGAAAATGCCACGTCGTTCAAGACGAACACTAGTAATATGACGCCTGATGAACAGGACTGTTATCACTCAATGATTGTGCCTGTTGTTTTGCACCACCGTGATCATCCTGAACATCAGATAAAGACTTATGCTTTACTCGACAATCAGTCCAGCGCGTGTTTCGTTTCAAGTGACATAATGAAAAGCTTTGACGTATCGTCTGAACCCGTGGATCTGGAACTCACCACAGTAGCTTCGAAGAGCGTCATCGAAAGTGAGGTGGTTCATGGATTAGTCGTGAGAGGAATAAACAACCAAGAGGAAGTTGCTTTACCAGGCACGTATACCCGCGAAAGTATACCAACAGAGAGAGGCCTTATTCCAAGACCTGAGACGGTAGGATCATGGCCTCATTTAATTAAGGTTTCACACAAAATTTCCCCGTTAGATAAAGACTTGGAAGTTGGTTTGTTGATCGGTTTCAACTGTTCAGGTGCTATTATGCCACGTGACGTGATCTGTGCCGAAGACGATGAGCCATACGCCGTAAGGACGACTCTAGGATGGAGTGTGATTGGTGCTGCCAGACGTCCCAACAAAGGACAGTTTGATACTTCTGCTGGCAAACAAGTACCAAATGAAATCAGACGCTGCCATTTTGCATTCAAGACTAATGTGAGAGAAATCAGTTCATCACAAGTTCACCAGATGTTCGATCTAGAATTCCACGAAAGGCTGAGTTTTGAAAAAAATTCAGTCGAAGATAAATTGTTCTTGCAAAGTTCGCGAAGGAATTTGCCAAAGGGAAGACGGACACTACCAGATACCTCTACCTTTTAAGGAGGACGATGTCTACCTACCTAACAACAAAGCACAGGCGTTAAAGAGATTCGCTGGTCTCAGAACTAGGCTCAAACGGGATCTCAGTTATCAAGCTGATTATGTTGCCTTTATGAGGACTCTCATTAACAAAGGATATGCCGAAAAAGTTCCACATGAAGATGTGTCACCTGACAGTGGCAAGATATGGTACCTTCCACACCATGGGGTGTATCACCCAAAGAAGCCTGGCAAGATTAGAGTCGTTTTTGACTGCAGTGCGGAATATAAAGAGAGGTCTCTCAATCAACATTTACTACAAGGGCCTGATCTGATCAACAGCTTAATCGGAATTCTCTGTCGCTTCCGTCAAGAAGACGTAGCGTTTGTTTGTGACATTGAAAGCATGTTCCATCAGGTCAGTGTGAGTCCAGAACATAGAAACTTCCTGCGTTTCCTGTGGTATGAGAAGGATCAAATAGAAGATGATCCAGTGGAATACCGAATGACAGCTCATTTGTTCGGCGCGAGGTCGTCTCCAGGTTGTGTTAATTACGCATTGAAAACGACGGCAAGTCAGTACGAAAACGACTGCGGAAGAGAAGCTGCAGATTTCGTAAAACGAGATTTTTTTATGGATGATGGTCTCAAATCTGTTGCAACTCCGACAGAAGCACTTCAACCGATACACAGTACTGGTCAAATGTGTGAACATGGAGGTTTTCGCTTACACAAATATGTTTGCAACAACTTAGAAGTCCTCGGTGCTATACCTATTGAACAGCGAGCGAAAGATGTACAGAATATTGATCTGTTGCATGACGAGCTTCCTGTATCTAGAACCCTTGGAGTACAATGGTGCGTTGAAAGTGACACATTTCAATACAGGGTTGAATTACCCAACAAGCCACTTACGAGACGTGGGATTCTATCGACCGTATCTTCCGTCTTTGACCCCCTGGGCATTATAGCACCTTTTCTGTTGACAGGCAAAAGGATTCTCCAAGAAATTTGCCGTGACAAGTGTGACTGGGACGATCCTATCTCTGATGAGATTCGATTGCAATGGGAGAAATGGAGACAGGATTTATACGTCTTGTCCACGCTCAAGATACCCAGATGTGTTAAACCGCTAGGTTTTGGGTCTTTACAGGACGTAGAGCTACATCACTTCTCTGATGCATGTCAAGAAGAATACGGACAGTGCTCATATCTTCGCATCGTTGATAATGAGGGAAATACATGTGTTACTCTTGTCATGGGAAAATCTCGTGTCGCTCCATCTAAACAGATGACGATCCCCAGAATGGAGTTGACTGCAGCAGTCGTAGCTGCCAAAATGAGCACATTCTTAGAAAGGGAATTAGTCTACAGAAATATCTCTCATTATTTCTGGACAGATAGCAGAGTTGTCCTAGGATACATAGCAAATGAAGCACGTCGCTTCCACATATTCGTCGCAAACCGGGTGCAGCAAATTCGAGAACACTCAACCGTCGATCAGTGGAACTACATAGACACCAAATCGAATCCGGCTGACTTAGCGTCTCGGAGTCTAACTGCGGAAGAGATCATCCAGAGTCGTTTATGGTGGAATGGACCGGACTTCTTGTCTGCCAGAGAACTTCATATGACGTCGCCAGATAAACCGCTACTACGTTCGGATGACCCAGAGGTCAAGAAAGCTATCGTACACGCAACATGTGTTGAAGTAGCTAAAGAACCATGTGATATGCTCGCCAGACTAGAGTATTTTTCGAGCTGGCACCGAGCGAAAAGGGCCGTGGCCCTATGTCTTCGGTTCAAGAACAGACTAATAGCTCGTACAGTGAAACGAAAGATTGTACCAAAGGCCAATATCGAAGGATACGTACCTGTGACAGTGCAGGAAATGCAATGCGCTGAAAGGGCTATTCTTCACATGGTACAGTCAAACTTCTTTACGAAGGAGATCAACACACTTCAGCGAAGTGGGTGTTATGCAAAAAGTCCTTTGGAGGCAAGAAAGCGTCAAGAACAGATCAAACAGAGCAGTTCTCTCTACAGATTAGATCCATTTCTGAGTGAGGACGGTTTGCTTCGAGTCGGCGGCAGAGTGCGTAGAGCAAACATCCCACGTGATTTGGCACATCCGGTCATCCTACCGAAACATAGCCACGTTACGCGTCTTGTGATTGAGTACTATCATGTTCGTTCATGTCATTCTGGCAGTTGCACCACCTTAAATGAGATCCGCGCAGCAGGATTTTGGATTCTAAAGGCCAGAACGGCAGTGACGTCACGAGTGTGGAAATGTGTGACATGCCGAAAGTTGCGTGGAGCTACGGCAGGCCAGAAATGGCAGATCTTCCCGAAGATAGACTCGATCCAGCACTCCGTTTACGTATTGTGGCGTAGACTTCTTTGGACCGTTCTACATTAAAGAAAATCGCAGTGAGAAGAAGCGATGGGGAGCACTGTATACATGTCTTGCTTCTCGAGCCATTCATATTGAAGTGGCTCATTCATTATCCACAGACTCCTTTATCAATTCATATCGTAGTTTCGTTGGACGCCGCGGACCAGTTCGGCAACTTCGCTCAGATCGTGGAACTAACTTTGTTGGAGCTAAGAATGAATTAGACGCGGCTCTCAGAGAAATGGATCAGCACAAGATTCAACAAGAACTACTAAAAGAAGGCTGCGACTGGGTAGAATTTCGCATGAACGTGCCCCATGCCAGCCACATGGGTGGAGTATGGGAACGTATGATCTGTTCTGCCAGAACTGTTCTTTCAGCTTTGCTTGATCGCCACGGAACTCAACTGGATGATGAGTTTCTGAGAACTCTAATGGTAGAAGCAGAAGCCATAGTGAATAGTCGACCGCTCACTTACCCGGATACATTATTTCCTGATTCACATGAGCCATTGACGCCAAGCCAAATTCTAACACTCAAATCAAAGGTTGTTATGCCTCCCCCTGGGGCATTTGTGAAAGAAGACTTGTATTGCCGAAAGCGATGGAGAAGGATACAGTTCTTAGCAAATGAGTTCAGGACTCGTTGGAGGCAAGAATACCTCCCAACTCTACAAGAACGGCGCAAATGGACGGCATCACAACCCAATCTAGAAATTGGAGACATTGTGTTGTTGCTAGACGAAAATGTCCCAAGATGTCAGTGGCCTCGCGCTAGGATTATTGACATATATCTTAGCAGTGACAAACTTGTGCGCAAAGTCAAGGTTAAAACAGCCTTGTCAACCTTCGAAAGACCCATACATAAACTTGTTCTATTGTATAAACCGGGCAACCCCGACGAGGGAGCCAATTAACTATGTATGTAGTTTTTAAGTGTTTTTCTGATAATGATTTTTGAGTTTGATAACAATGATAATCAAATTCAGAAATCAGAGGAGCCATGTAAAAGTTATAAATTAAGGTCGCAGTTGATTTACTAGAGTGCGACCTACATAACGGAAGTGAGAAGAGAACCGCTTGTTTCAATTCGGTGAAGTGTTGATAAGCCGGCAGTTTTTGGAAGGTTGTATCTATTTGGACATGATTGCGGGATCGAAGGTATATTAATTAGTCTTTGGTTTGAATCTTGGTAACATTTAGTAACGATATATACTTATTACTGACAGAAGTCTAAAGACTTCTGTCAGTATACTGCTATGTTCGGTTTGTAAATTTATTTATTACTGACAGAAGTTGAAAACTTCTGTCAGTATACTGCTATGTTCGGTTTGTAAATTTATTTATTACTGACAGAAGTTGAAAACTTCTGTCAGTATACTGCTATGTTCGGTTTGTAAATTTATTTATTTGTTTTTTTGTTTGTTTGTTTGTTTTTGCGCTCGATCTAGGGCGCATGGTTAGAGTTACGGTTGTCAAAGTTCACCAAGTGATAGATATATGAAATAGCTCGGCTAAGTTCGTTATTGGCATATGTAGGTTAAAGGTCAAGGTCACAGCGATTTTTTGAAAAAAAAGTTAAGAACGCGTCTATCTCCCTTAATATTAGGTCTAGAGACTTCGGGTAAGTTTCAGAATGTGCTACTATTTAAGGCGCATCTTTCAGCCGTTGATCACTTTTTGACGCGTCATACTCATTTTCGAGCTACATGACGTTTTATGTTTTCCGAAAAACGCCAAAGATGACCTTGAACGGTTGTGCTGCGATTTGACCACTTTAGGTTAAAGATATCACTCTGGTGTTCTGGCCTCTCATAAAAATATAAATGAAACTGACCCCTTGTGAAATCTGAGATTTTTCGCATGCGTCATATGACGTCAGAATGACGTCACTTTTGGTACATACAAAAAATCGTCAAAAATCGGAAAAAAATGCTAAAAATACAAAAATGGCGCCATATGGTAGGGAAAAAGATTCCTAGTTCAGCAGAATAATAAAAACAATATGTTCCAATCTTACTTCCGGTTCCAGGGGTGACGGCAATTCCCTATGGGACCTCCCATGTTAAAGCCCTCAATCTCTCAGGCTGGGGAAATTTTGTTTGCCCCGTATTTCATAGGTGCCTGCATCAAACAGTTTCAGGATTTTTTCATTGGTTAAACAAGGTACCCAGTAACCATGGTCCTTACTAGATGGAATTCGGATAAGAACTGACGTCACAGGATGTTTTTGAAATTTCCCCTATTGTGAAAGATAGGGATTTTTGGGGCTTGCAGGGGCTCCCACGGGCGTCCTATTGAAGCCAACGCTCTATGTTTTCAGTTGTTGATGGATAGTAGTAGGATGAGTCATTAACTATAAACACGGCGACATAGCCTTGTAACTTTTCGGTATATAGTCGAACGCGTTTAACATGGGACCCTATGGAGATAATCAAACTTCCTTCAATATGACGTACTTCCGTTTATGCAATCTCACTTTGCTTTACCTCGGTGCGAGATCTGGACGTGTACAAGAGACTCGGGGTAAGCTGACGGCAAAGGTTAGTCTCAGTTTCGTTTCCATGGCAACCGAAGATTTTCCCAATGATAAAGTATACAAATTCCCTCTAACTTAGCAAATTCGTCAAAAATCAGAAAAACTAGCTAGACCTTCGATCTTTGCGTATAATGGTAGGGTAGATATGTCTCCAGATTACTATTGGCAGTAAAGCATTATTATCCTTCTCATCTTAGCTGCAGAGTCTTTTCTTCGTCTGCTCGTTTTTCATTTATCCGCAATGGTGAACAATAGCAATTTTCGGAAATTGGGTGAACTTATATCTGAAGGACTAACAGTCCTACCGCCATTCTAATGAACGTTTTGGATTGAGGGCACAAATGTTTGTGTTTAGATATTTGGACGTTGTCGTGCGTCATGCCATGACGTCACCATGACGTGATGACGTCTTAATTTGTTGAAGGCCATTTCTCGGCTATAATACGTCACAGCGACTTCCGGTTGATTTGACGTTATACCTCATACTAAGGCACAACTGGTGCCATGCGTAACTTTTTTTGCGGTACTGGAAACGTGTGCGTCAAAAATGACGCCCAAGTTTACATTACCCGACGTAATTGCAAAATCGTTTCATTTACACCTAGTTAGGCACTAGCTACCATCACTATAAGTATATAAGCAGGTAACATGGGAATTTAGAAGCCAAATTGTTCATTTTTGGTGAGCATCAGTGACGTCATGTGACGTCACGTTGACGTTTCTATGGTAACGGAACTAAGCCCAATGATAAAGTATAGAGATTCTGGCCAAATTGGAAAATTCATCAAAAATCAGAAAAGCAAGGTAGAGCTGCGATCTTTACGGCACTTAGTAAGGCTGAACTATCTCCGAACATACGTGCGCTCAGAATTGACGTCGTGTGCTTAGTCTGGGAACCATGGCGCCGCAAAAGGTGCACCCCCCTTTTGCTGAAGCTCCCATTATGAGTCAACGGCGATATCGACCGGCAATGCCTCTGCTTTGCGATGGCCGCCGTTTCCTTAATAGCGACGCAAGAGAGTCGGGACTGGTTTGAAAGGACGGGCAAACGTCGACTTTGGTGAGGAATCCGCATTCGGTTCTAGCCTAGCACGCTTAGTTTTGACGCTGGAGGGCTCCGTAATTTAGCAATGATGAGTCCGAGAACAGGCATTAGGGCGGGACCAAGCACACGTAGAAAGTCGGGATTTGGCCGAATTCACTCAAAATGGCGCCCTCTATATGGGAAAACAGCCGGCGTTGAACAGCAGCCGTTAGATTGTGCTATTCCAGCATCCGCATTGTAGAGGTCCAATTTGGGCCAAATTGCGCTTTCAGCGAGCCCAATACGGCTTTCAGTGGGCAGTGTGGCCTAGAACGCCTTCGGATATCGGCATTATTGATCCCAAATTGGCCATTTTGGCCATATTTAGCCCAAATTGGCCGCTAAAGGCCGTAATTATTCCAATTCGCCCGTTTATAGCGCTATTTAGCCCACGTTGTTCGTTCAAGGAGCTGTTTAACCCAATATGCCCACTGAAGGCATCATGTAGCCAGCATGAGGCCAAATCAGCTTATAGTATATGTGTTTCTGCATGTCATCGCCTGTACCATATTTTCGGCGCATAAACGGTGATCTGAAGATGAAGTCACTTCTGTCAGTACCTCAGCCTACGGCTGTCTTGTTTGTTTTTTTGTTTGTTTGTATGTTTTTGCGCTCGATCTAGGGCGCATGGTTAGAGTTACGGTTGTCAAAGTTCACCAAGTGATAGATATATGAAATAGCTCGGCTAAGTTCGTTATTGGCATATGTAGGTCAAAGGTCAAGGTCACAGCGATTTTTTGAAAAAAAAGTTAAGAACGCGTCTATCTCCCTTAATATTAGGTCTAGAGACTTCGGGTAAGTTTCAGAATGTGTTACTATTTAAGGCGCATCTTTCAGCCGTTGATCACTTTTTGACGCGTCATACTCATTTTCGAGCTACATGACGTTTTATGTTTTCCGAAAAACGCCAAAGATGACCTTGAACGGTTGTGCTGCGATTTGACCACTTTAGGTTAAGGATATCACTCTGGTGTTCTGGCCTCTCATAAAAATATAAATGAAATTAGCCCCTGTGAAATCTGAGATTTTTCGCATGCGTCATATGACGTCAGGATGACGTCACTTTTGGTACATACAAAAAATCGTCAAAAATCGGAAAAAAATGCTAAAAATACAAAAATGGCGCCATATGGTAGGGAAAAAGATTCCTAGTTCAGCAGAATAATAAAAACAATATGTTCCAATCTTACTTCCGGTTCCAGGGGTGACGGCAATTCCCTATGGGACCTCCCATGTTAAAGCCCTCAATCTCTCAGGCTGGGGAAATTTAGTTTTCCCCGTATTTCATAGGTGCCTGCATCAAACAGTTTCGGGATTTTTTCTTTGGTTAAACAAGGTACCCAGTAACCATGGTCCTTACTAGATGGAATTCGGATAAGAACTGACGTCACAGGATTTTTTTGAAATTTCCCCTATTGTGAAAGATAGGGATTTTTGGGGCTTGCAGGGGCTCCCACGGGCGTCCTATTGAAGCCAACGCTCTATGTTTTCAGTTGTTGATGGATAGTAGTAGGATGAGTCATTAACTATAAACACGGCGACATAGCCTTGTAACTTTTCGGTATATAGTCGAACGCGTTTAACATGGGACCCTATGGAGATAATCAAACTTCCTTCAATATGACGTACTTCCGGTTATGCAATCTCACTTTGCTTTACCTCGGTGCGAGATCTGGACGTGTACAAGAGACTCAGGGTAAGCTGACGGCAAAGGTTAGTCTCAGTTTCGTTTCCATGGCAACCGAAGATTTTCCCAATGATAAAGTATACAAATTCCCTCTAACTTAGCAAATTCGTCAAAAATCAGAAAAACTAGCTAGACCTTCGATCTTTGCGTATAATGGTAGGGTAGATATGTCTCCAGATTACTATTGGCAGTAAAGCATTATTATCCTTGTCATCTTAGCTGCAGAGTCTTTTCTTCGTCTGCTCGTTTTTCATTTATCCGCAATGGTGAACAATAGCAATTTTCGGAAATTGGGTGAACTTATATCTGAAGGACTAACAGTCCTACCGCCGTTCTAATGAACGTTTTGGATTGACGGCACAAATGTTTGTGTTTAGATATTTGGACGTTGTCGTGCGTCATGCCATGACGTCACCATGACGTGATGACGTCTTAATTTGTTGAAGGCCATTCCTCGGCTATAATACGTCACAGCGACTTCCGGTTGATTTGACGTTATACCTCATACTAAGGCACAACTGGTGCCATGCGTAACTTTTTTTGCGGTACTGAAACGTGTGCGTCAAAAATGACGCCCAAGTTTACATTACCCGACGTAATTGCAAAATCGTTTCATTTACACCTAGTTAGGCATTAGCTACCATCACTATAAGTATATAAGCAGGTAACATGGGAATTTAGAAGCCAAATTGTTCATTTTTGGTGAGCATCAGTGACGTCATGTGACGTCACGTTGACGTTTCTATGGTAACGGAACTAAGCCCAATGATAAAGTATAGAGATTCTGGCCAAATTGGAAAATTCATCAAAAATCAGAAAAGCAAGGTAGAGCTGCGATCTTTACGGCACTTAGTAAGGCTGAACTATCTCCGAACATACGTGCGCTCAGAATTGACGTCGTGTGCTTAGTCTGGGAACCATGGCGCCGCAAAAGGTGCACCCCCCTTTTGCTGAAGCTCCCATTATGAGTCAACGGCGATATCGACCGGCAATGCCTCTGCTTTGCGATGGCCGCCGTTTCCTTAATAGCGACGCAAGAGAGTCGGGACTGGTTTGAAAGGACGGGCAAACGTCGACTTTGGTGAGGAATCCGCATTCGGTTCTAGCCTAGCACGCTTAGTTTTGACGCTGGAGGGCTCCGTAATTTAGCAATGATGAGTCCGAGAACAGGCATTAGGGCGGGACCAAGCACACGTAGAAAGTCGGGATTTGGCCGAATTCACTCAAAATGGCGCCCTCTATATGGGAAAACAGCCGGCGTTGAACAGCAGCCGTTAGATTGTGCTATTCCAGCATCCGCATTGTAGAGGTCCAATCTGGGCCAAATTGCGCTTTCAGCGAGCCCAATACGGCTTTCAGTGGGCAGTGTGGGCTTGAACGCCTTCGGATATCGGCATTATTGATCCCAAATTGGCCATTTTGGCCATATTTAGCCCAAATTGGCCGCTAAAAGCCGTAATTATTCCAATTCGCCCGTTTATAGCGCTATTTAGCCCACGTTGTTCGTTCAAGGAGCTGTTTAACCCAATATGCCCACTGAAGGCATCATGTAGTCAGCATGAGGCCAAATCAGCTTATAGTATATGTGTTTCTGCATGTCATCGCCTGTACCATATTTTCGGCGCATAAACGGTGATCTGAAGATGAAGTCACTTCTGTCAGTACCTCAGCCTACGGCTGTCTTGTTTGTTTTTTTGTTTGTTTGTATGTTTTTGCGCTCGATCTAGGGCGCATGGTTAGAGTTACGGTTGTCAAAGTTCACCAAGTGATAGATATATGAAATAGCTCGGCTAAGTTCGTTATTGGCATATGTAGGTCAAAGGTCAAGGTCGCTCGATCTAGGGCGCATGGTTAGAGTTACGGTTGTCAAAGTTCACCAAGTGATAGATATATGAAATAGCTCGGCTAAGTTCGTTATTGGCATATGTAGGTCAAAGGTCAAGGTCACAGCGATTTTTTGAAAAAAAAGTTAAGAACGCGTCTATCTCCCTTAATATTAGGTCTAGAGACTTCGGGTAAGTTTCAGAATGTGCTACTATTTATGGCGCATCTTTCAGCCGTTGATCACTTTTTGACGCGTCATACTCATTTTCGAGCTACATGACGTTTTATGTTTTCCGAAAAACGCCAAAGATGACCTTGAACGGTTGTGCTGCGATTTGACCACTTTAGGTTAAAGATATCACTCTGGTGTTCTGGCCTCTCATAAAAATATAAATGAAATTAGCCCCTGTGAAATCTGAGATTTTTCGCATGCGTCATATGACGTCAGGATGACGTCACTTTTGGTACATACAAAAAATCGGAAAAAATCGGAAAAAAATGCTAAAAATACAAAAATGGCGCCATATGGTAGGGAAAAAGATTCCTAGTTCAGCAGAATAATAAAAACAATATGTTCCAATCCTACTTCCGTTTCCAGGGGTGACGGCAATTCCCTATGGGACCTCCCATGTTAAAGCCCTCAATCTCTCAGGCTGGGGAAATTTTGTTTGCCCCGTATTTCATAGGTGCCTGCATCAAACAGTTTCGGGATTTTTTCGTTGGTTAAACAAGCTACCCAGTAACCATGGTCCTTACTAGATGAAATTCGGATAAGAACTGACGTCACAGGATTTTTGTGAAATTTCCCCTATTGTGAAAGATAGGGATTTTTGGGGCTTGCAGGGGCTCCCACGGGCGTCCTATTGAAGCCAACGCTCTATGTTTTCAGTTGTTGATGGATAGTAGTAGGATGAGTCATTAACTATAAACACGGCGACATAGCCTTGTAACTTTTCGGTATATAGTCGAACGCGTTTAACATGGGACCCTATGGAGATAATCAAACTTCCTTCAATATGACGTACTTTCGGTTGAGCGATCTCACTTTGCTTTACCACGGTACGAGATGTGGACGAGTACAAGACACTCAGAGTAGACTGACGGCAAACGCGTGTCTCAGTTTCGTTTCCATGGCAACCGAAGATTTTCCCAATGATAAAGTATACAAATTCCCTCTAATTTAGCAAATTCGTCAAAAATCAGAAAAACTAGCTAGACCTTTGATCTTTGCGTATAATGGTAGGGTAGATATGTCTCCAGATTACTATTGGCAGTAAAGCATTATTATCCTTCTCATCTTAGCTGCAGAGTCTTTTCTTCGTCTGCTCGTTTTTCATTTATCCGTAATGGTGAAGAATAGCAATTTTTGGTAATTAGGTGAAGCTATATCTGAAGAACTAACAGACCTACCGCCGTTCTAATCAACGTTTTGGATTGAGGGCATAAATATCTGTGTTTAGATATTTGGACGTTGCCGTGCGTCATGCCATGACGTCACCATAACGTGATGACGTCATAATTTTATAACCTTTATTACTCAACTATTATACCTCGTAGCGACTACCGGTTGATTTGACGCTGTACCTTATATCAAGATACAACTGCTGCGATGCGTAACTTTTTTTGCAGTACCAAAACGTGTGCGTCAAAAATGACGTCATAGCTAACGTGCTCCTAAGAAATGTTGGGTTTGCTTTATTTTCAGCCACTTTGGCAATAGCTGTCATAACCCGAGTTGATAAGTAGGTATATTAAAGAAATAGAAGCCGTCTTGAGCATTTTCGCGAACGTCAAATGGCGTCACGATGACGTATTATTAGATAAAAAGTAAAATTCGTAGCGCCATTCATAATGAGTCAAGCAATCGCTGTTGAGAACAAAATTTCATGTTCACTTAAACTCTAATATGGCATTAAATTGGCGGGCGGAAGATGCGTTACACGACGCGATCCTCACGTCACCGGCACAAAGAACGGTTTTATCTGTAATTCTGTTAATATCGGTTAATTGCTGATTGCACATTGCTCAAAATAGAGCCTGCGGTGCGCACGTTGTCGGATGAATGCGCTATTTGGCTCAAATTTCCCGTTATGCGCGCTGTTTAGCCCGAATTGTCCCCATATAGGCGCTGTTTATCCAACATTGCCCCCATATATGCGCTGTTCAGCTCAAATGACCGGATATATTCGCTATTTAGCCCAAATTGCCCGTTATACGCGCTGTTTAACCCAAATTGCCCGTTAGATGCCCAGTGTACCTCAAATTCCCTGTTATACTTGCTATTTAGCCCAAATTGCCCGTTATGTCCGATATTTAGCTCAAATTGCCCGCCGAAAGCTCTAATTTTCGAACTAAAAGCGCTATTTTTCGAACAGGAAGCTCCATTTTTCCAACAGAAAGCGCTATTTTGTCAACCGAAAGCTCCATTTTATCAACAGAAAGCTCCATTTTATCAACAAAAAGCGCTATTTTATCAACAGAAGGCTCCATTTTGCCAACAGAAAGCGCTACTTTGTCAACCGAAAGCTCCATTTTATCAACAGAAAGCGCTATTTTATCAACAGAAAGCTCCATTTTGCCAACAGAAAGCGCTATTTTATCAACATAAAGCTCCATTTTGCCAACAGAAAGCGCTATTTTATCAACAGAAAGCTCCATTTTGCCAACAGAAAGCGCTATTTTTTTCCAACAGAAAGCTCCATTTTACCAACAGAAAGCGCTATTTTATCAACAGGAAGCTCCATTTTTCCAACAGAAAGCTCCATTTTATCAACAAAAAGCTCTATTCTATTTTGTCAACAGAAAGCTCTATTGGGCATAAGTTGCTCTCCAAAGCCGTCAACTATGCTGAATTGCTCTCCGAAAGCTATATTTGGCCCGCCGAAAGCTCTATATATTTACCTCAAATTATGCCTTAAAAGCTCTATTTGGGCTAAATTGTATGTGTAATGGCCTACTTAGCCAAATTTACTGACTAAAACTCTATTTTGCCCGCTGAAACCTTTATTTGACCCAACTTGTCAACTGAATGCACTAATTGACCCCTGATATCCCAATTTGATCTCTAATATCCAGATTTGACCGTCGGATCCAGATTTGACCCTTCAGATCCAGATTTGATCCCTCAGATCCAGATTTGACCTCTCAGATCCAGATTGACCCCTCAGATCCAGATTTGACCCTTCAGATCCAGATTTGACCCTCAGATCCAGATTTGACCCTTCAGATCCAGATTTGACCCTTCAGATCCAGATTTGATCCCTCAGATCCAGATTTGATCCCTCAGATCCAGATTTGACCTTTCAGATCCAGATTGACCCCTCAGATCCAGATTTGACCCTCAGATCCAGATTTGATCCTTCAGATCCAGATTGGACCTCTCAGATCCAGATTGGACCTCTCAGATCCATATTGACCCCTCAGATTCAGATTTGACCCTTCAGATCCAGATTTGATCCCTCAGATCCAGATTTGACCTCTCAGATCCAGATTGACCCCTCAGATCCAGATTTGACCCTCAGATCCAGATTTGACCCTTCAGATCCAGATTTGACCCTTCAGATCCAGATTTGATCCCTCAGATCCAGATTTGACCGTCGGATCCAGATTTGACCCTTCAGATCCAGATTTGATCCCTCAGATCCAGATTTGACCTCTTAGATCCATATGGACCCCTCAGATCCAGATTTGATCCTCAGATCCAGATTTGATCCTTCAGATCCAGATTGGACCTCTCAGATCCAGATTTGACCTCTCAGATCCATATTGAGCCCTCAGATCCAGATTTGACCCTCAGATCCAGATTTGATCCTTCAGATCCACATTGGACCTCTCAGATCCAGAATTGACCTCTCAAATCCAGATTGATCCCTCAGATCCAGATATCATTCACAGACGCCTATTTTGCCTCTCAGATCCAGATTGACCTCTCAGCTCCCTATTCGACCTGGACATCCACATTTGCCCTCTTAGGTCCGGAGTAGTAATCTGGCATCCCCACTAGACCCGTCAGACCCAGTTTTAATTTGTGGGATCCAGATTGGACTCATATGATTCTTATTGACTCCCTCATAACCTGATGGTAGCCGCCAGATAGAGATTTGACAACTAGGATGCAGACTGACCCGTCGCATCCCTATTTGACCTTCAAATCCCGATTGGACCTTGGTGATCCTGATTGAACATTGCTAATCCAGATTGAACCCAACGAAACCAGCTTTGACCCGTCGTATACCAATGTGTCCCACGGATCCCGTTTCGAACCGTCGAATTCGACCCTGCACATCTCGATTTGTCCCACACAACCCTAATCGACCCATCAGATCCCTATTGGTCCCACGAATCCTGATTAGAGCTCCCGCATCCCTATTCGAACACCCTGCGGACCCTCACTTGCGGAAGACAACCCAAGGCATCCTCGATACACGCCTCATCACTTCACAGGGGTGATTTGTTTAGTCCTCTAATGAATGACCAGTGGCCATGGTGCTGGCTTCCCAACGCACACCCCCAGGAAATCCGGAAACAAAATTTGTGCAAAATTTCACAAAAATGTCATGCAGCGGCAACGTAAGAGACGACCTCGGGCAACAATACACACCATTTGGGCCACTAACTTTTTACTTTTACCGTCATTACCGTTTGCTTAATAGCGACGCTGGAGAGACGGGACTGGTTTGAAAGGACGGGCAAACGTCGACTTTGGTGAGGAATCCGCATTCGCTTCTAGCCTGGTACGCTTAGTTTTGATGCTGGAGGGCTCGGTAATTCAGCAATGACGAGTCCGAGAACAGGCATTAGGGCGGGACCAAGCACACGTAGAATGTCGGGATTTGGCCGAATTCACTCAAAATGGCGCCCTCTATCTGGGAAAACAGCCCGCGTTGAACAACAGCCGTTAGATTGTGCTATTCCAGCATCCGCATCGTAGAGGTCCAATTTGGGCCAAATTGCGCTTTCAGCGAGCCCAATACGGCTTTCAGTGGGCAGTGTGGGCTAGAACGCCTTCGGATATCGGCATTATTGAGCCCAAATTGGCCATTGAAGGCCATGTTTAGCCCAAATTGGCCGCTGAAGGCCGTAATTATTCCAATTTGCCCGTTTTTTAGCGCTATTTAGCCCACGTTGTTCGTTCAAGAAGCTGTTTAACCCAATATGCCCACTGAAGGCATCATGTAGCCAGCATGAGGCAAAATCAGCTTATAGTATGTGTGTTTCTGCATGTCATCGCCTGTACCATAGTTTCGGCGCATAAATGGTGAAATGAAGATGAAGTCACTTCTGTCAGTACCTCAGCCTACGACTGTCTTGTTTATTTGTGTATAATTAGATTATTTTTTCTGCATAGTCATCTTGTTATTTGTTGACATTCTGCTGTGTCAAACTGCATCAAATTGCTAATGTCATTTCAGCTAACAGTTGGACGTTGGCTTACATGATATATCCTAATGTGTCTATATTTGCACTTTTATTGTTGCAGTTTCACGTTAAATAAACCAAAAGAACTGTGACTCAAAGAAGAATTGTGGTACACTAATTCGAACAACCGACTTATAGCACATGTACTCTTCCGGAAGAGCTAGACTTTGAAAGAGACGAATCGGCCTTAAAGTTGCCATCTGTGTTAATTTGCGAGAGGCCGCTCAACCAACAACACCGGTCAAAACGAGCACGCCGGAAGTTGATTACAAAAAACGAAGCTACTGCGCATGCTCCGAGGTAATTCCAGCACGGTACAATCTCAGACCGTGACACCGGCCCCAACCACTTGAGAGGGAGACCCCCACAACATCCGCGGGGTGGGGTGGCACACTAACCGGATATGACACCAGGCCAGGGAGGGGCGGTGCGGACCGGGATGTGGCCAGGGTACTCCCGAGGGGTGGGGAGCAGAAGCTCTGATGGTGCCAGGGTGTCCCAGGGGGGTGGGGCGGGCCCTATACAGGTTAGATAGATCGGGATGTGGCCAGGGTGCTCCCAGGGGGGTGGGGCGGGCCCTATGAAGGTTAGATAGAGCGGGATGTGGCCAGGGTACTCCCAGGGGTGGGGCGGGCCCTATGAAGGTTAGATAGAGCGGCATGGGGCCAGGGTACACCCAAGGGAGGGGGGGGACCCAGGCTTTACTTATATAAAGAGGGGAAGACTGGTGGGATGGAAAAAAGAGATGATCAGAGACTGACTGACTGCATGGATTTATAAAAAGAAATAAACTCAAGGAATGGAATACATTGTTGAATCTCTATGTTAAAGTGGTGTCGCGAACGAAAGTGTCCGGAGTCAAGAACCTCACACTATTTATGAAACCCCAAGCTATAGCACATTGCTATGTGAAAAAATCTATATCTGTTGCTCAGTCCCAACATCCAATGAATGTCAATACCTACATTGTATTGTATTGCAAACTTGCGCAAGAGCTGCGAGCTGCAAGAGCTGCTGTAGAAAAGAGTATTTCTGAAATTTGTATGCTAAGCCAAATTCGTAAGAATTTTGTTTCTTTTTTGTGCTTAGAAAGCTGTATGCAAGAATTTCTAATCAAGCAGCACAAAATTACTGTATTATAGTTATCCTGACTTCAAGATTTAAAATGACATGCAATACCTGTTTACTTGTATACTATTTAGTTTTCATGTTTTATTGCTCCGTGCGCATGCAATCCATACAATAAATACATCTAATAGATGTAATAAATACAGCAGCATAGTCAGGCTTGAACTCTATCAGCTATAGTCGTGGCTTTTAACTAACGCCTTTATATTTAGGTACGTAACAATTAAGTACACAACATACAGCCAGACATTGATTTACTGTGGTAGGGAAATACCCACTTGGGCCGCTGGATGTTTCGGCCGCGGGAGGTCAGACAGGAGCACAGGCACAGTAAATCAGTGGAGGGGGGAGGCCGGTGGGGGGGGGGGGGGGCCCACAACGTATACTAAATACACGGTCTGTTTAGTATACGTTGTGGGGCCCCCTACCAACCCCCCCCCCCCCGGCCCCCCCCTCGACTGATTTACTGTGCCTGTGGACAGGAGGAAGAAGCTCTCCCCTAGATCACCCTGTATATAATTATGTGTGCCGCAAATATGTTTGCACCCGGTATATATTTGGCGAGATGAGAAATACGAACGGAAAAAAGGAGGATGGTACAGCGTTTATTATCATCAATTTGTACGTGCTCCGCCCGGGCCCCGCTCTCCCCTAAAACACCTGTGTCCAGCCAATTGGCCTGAAGCAACACAATAACCGTTTGATCGGTTCGCCCTTTCAACCTCCGCTTAATCACTAATCCCCTCCGCCTAATTGACTACAAACCATCCTAAAACCAAGTCGAAGGGTCTTACAATATTACAAGCAATTGTACCTGAAACCTTTTAGAACCAGTGGTTATCATTGGACGTCGGTTAATCGTTACTACACCCAAGGACCAGATGATACACTGAGGACCTGATAGAAATGAATGAGCACACTTAGCGATTACACTATGTGCACTGATGACTGAATAGCCGCCATACCACTTCCGAACACCATGCGATGTTTTGGAACATTTGATATATAGTGTTTATGTTTAGCTTTCGATCGCCCCAAACACCTATTTATCAAAGTGAAGATATCGTCCATTATCAGACAGTAACAATGTAAGTCTAGGAGTATTGTCAGTGGGTTACATGTGCAGATGTCTCGCTATTGCTCTCATTATCGCTCAAAATGCGACGTGCCAATCCAGCACTCACTGGGTGCATTTCTATTTACGTTTGTTTGGGCTGAAAGACTTACTTGTTTGCATGCCGTACACGAAAATCCAACTTATTTAGTATCCATTTGACCGAGATATATCCACTTCTGTCGAGGGCTGTTATTCAAATGACCAATATCGCCATTTGCGGCCTGCCGAATTCTCGTCGGCGAACCGAAATCTCGCGCCCGTGGCTGCCAGCCGGGGTGCGAGTAGCCCTGTTCATGGCCTCCAGGCTTGTCCGCTCGCAAGGAGACGGGCAGGAGGGCCATGGAGTGCGAGCTCTGGCTAGCACAGGCCAGGGAAGAGCATAGGGATTGCCTGTTGTCGTTTGTGTCAGAATAAAAACGTAACACTCACCATTTAAACATGTAGTTTCTTGTTCCATATACTTTTGTGAAGCATTCGTCGCTCATTAAAATGTTTGTCACGTTAATCGGCGCATTCATCTATCTTTCAAAGTGCTTGCTGAAGATTTCAAAGTTTTCTCCTGCCGCCATGATTCGATGCGCATGCGCGTACAAAACCACGTTTCTGTCTCGCGTCGCGCGACTTCCGCCGTGAACGGTATTTTTGTAAACAAAAGCACATGGTCAAGGTAAACAACAACACGTGTAAGCCATTATAAAAGTATTCAACATTATTTGGTCAATCGTTCATCGTTATCACTTATTTTTTACTGAAATCGTTAAAGATGGATTTTGAAGGTTGTGTCACAACAGTTTTATCTGAATTGCGTGTGCCGTATTCTTTGAAAGCGGCCCAAAAGGAAGCTTTAGAACTTGTTTGTTCAAAGAAGCAGCACACATTTGTCGTCTTGCCCACTGGTTATGGGAAGAGCGATATTTACGGCCTTGCCCCGAAGATAATTCAGAAGGTGAGTTAAATATTTCTTGGGGGTTGCTAAGAGAACATACACATGAAGACTGACCATGAGGGGTCCAATCAATGAAAAGATATAATTACAAGTAATGGGTTATATGGTAATTGTGAAAACAAGTATGAATTAAACAAATTCTGCTCCACTTTTAGCTTATAGTAATATAGATATATAGAGAGATCTATATATAAATGATTACAGCATTTGATTTTAACTTAACGATTTTTTAGTTTATCAACATGATGATCTTAATTGCTTAAAAACACAATCTTTTTCATCTGTAGCTAAAGGAGGAGCCTGGGGCAAAGGTATTTGTCATCAGCCCCCTCCGTGTTTTGATGACAGACCAAGAGACCCGTTGGCGGGCAATGGGCATACGGTGCTATGTGTTGCGCCAACAGAAGGAAATGTCGGCAGATACCATCAAAGGTTCATATCATTTATTTTTTTCTTCAATGATTTATATTGTGATCACCAAGAGTCTCCATGCAAGAGTATCAATGTCACAAATGTTCCTGTAGTTATGCTTAGAAAAAAAACCGGATAGATATCAGGACAGTAATTGACATCAATATCATTTATGCACTATTCATGAATTATTGATGAATTATTTATACTCGACCACTTCTTGAATGTTACATACTTAATATGCTCATTTGCGCTAACAACCATGTACAAATATGAATGCATTGCAGAGGTACAAAATAAAAATGTAAATTCCTTCATTTCAGAGATCGAAGAAGGCAACTGGGACCTGCTTCTCTCCCCTCCTGAGTGTCTCTCAGTGACCCGGTGGCGCGATGTGCTGAGAAAGCACTACAAGAATATAGCTGTTGTGTGCTTCGACGAGGTGCACTGCCTGATCGACTGGTATGTACACTGTATTGCGGCTACTGGTTTTCCTGGTTTCAGTGCAGAATACTAATATGGCAGGCTACTGAAGAATAAATGCTAAATATATAACAGAAGATGAGTCTCATCGGTATTTTAAGAAGTAAACATGTTCCTTCCTCTTTCTCGATCCCTCTCTCCCCACTCCCTCGCTCTCCGTCCCTCTCTCTCTTTTCCCCCCTTCCTATCTCTCTCTAACTTGCATATTTTATCAAGTTTGCAATTTAATGTCTCTTTCCACAGGGGGGAGTCCTTTCGACCACAATACGCCCAATCTGCACAAGTCCGTGGCCTTCTGACCAGTGCCACAGTCCTCCTAATGACCGCCACAGCCACTGTCGAGTTGCAAAAGGCCATCGTGGCTAAGCTGAGCATGCAGCTCGAGCAATTTAAAACAATTGCACTTGTACCAAACAGGTAAGCAAGTGACATAATATCATTATACATAAAAGCAACATACGTCATAATATATCCTGTGCGTCTTCTCCAAAGTTAATGAGAGTCCTCGGTACGTACAATGGAACCATTAACTACTCATAGTAACAAGACATGCAGTACACATAGGCTTAATTATAAAAAAAACCTTGGTTCCTAAGTAGTGTTATTATTTACCGACAGGCCTAACATCTACCTGGATTTGAGTGACAAGAAACCGACGTCAATCAGTGATCTGCGATGGTACACTGATATACTAAAAGAGCAAACAACGGACAGCCCAAAGTGCATCATCTTTGTAAAGTATGTATGATAAATGTGTTTTTTCTCTTGTACTTTTAAGACAATTTACAAGCTAACCAAATACAGATATTTCCGATGTAGCAAGCACAATTAAATGAACTGTTAAATACATAATATAAAAATATTATGTGTATGCCACAACCAGGTTACTTAATCAGAGGCGCCCAGTTTGTAAATGATGTTATCAGCACTATATTCTATCACATAATACAAACTCGATCACAAGACAGATTCCGAATGCTCACTACTGCATTGCACAAGACAATTAATTCGATATACAATAAGCACTTGACTGACTGACCTCGACAGTATTGATGACTACGAGTAAGATGCAAGTTTCGCCAAACATATAACGCTGTTATTTTATGTGTAATAACCTTTTATAATACAGGAGTCAAAACGACATGCTCGAGTTGTTCGAGCATTTCGTGGAAAATCTGGGAAAACTCTACTGGCAAGGTCCCGCCGGAGCACCAGGCGACTGCTTGGTAGAGATGTTCTTCGCGCAATTGGATGCGATATCCCAAGTCGAACTCCCAAGTCAGTTCAAGAAGTCGGACTCGAAATGTCGCTGTCTTATAGCGACCGTAGCCTTCGGAATGGGAGTACAGATACCGGATGTGCAATACATTGTCCACTGGGGTCCACCAAAAAACATGCTGGAGTACTGGCAGGAGATTGGAAGGGCCGGCCGTGATGGGCGACAAAGTAAAGCAGTCATGTATCTGCCGCCATACTCCGTCCGGAAGGACAGGATGGACGAACCATTGCTGGCGTTTGTGGCAAAGAAAGACTGCCTGCGCAAGCTTGCACTGCAGCATCTAAAGGTGGGTCAGGTGACTGACGATGATGTCCGCAATTGCTGTGGCGGCGTCGACTGCTGCCGAGTTTGTGCGGATGCGGCCAAGGAGAAGCCAGGTTCGACGGGAGCAGGTCAAGACTAGCCAAGACTAGTCTACACACGTCGCTGACGCTGACGCTCCGCCGTCTCAGCTTGTATGTCCGTGTACATGTCAATGAGGTCGCATTGCCTCCTCAGGTAACGTCCGAGTTGAAACGGCCTTTGGACTGCCACAGGTGGTATGGCGGGCAAGCCTGGCTCACGCCGGTCTCGGACGAACTTTAGCAGCTGATTGTCCCTGAATGAGTCAAGGAACTTGACCAGCTGGGCTTTGTTAACGCCCTTGGCGCTGTGATGGGTGTCGTCAGCAAAGTCGCGATCGCACACTGCCGCAGCAAAAAGCCTTTCGAGCTCCTTGTCATACCCGCCGATCATTTTGGCGCATCGCTCGATCTGCGTCGATGTATAGCGACCACGTGCCGCTTTGATCATCTCTGAAATACGCGCAGAAGCAATCGATCCTCAGTTTAGTATCATCGTATCAAAGAAATAATTAGTCACTTAAGAGAGTCATTTCTAGCATCGCTGTAGTTGACATTTGACTTGTATAAGACCTAGACATGTATGTCATCCATCCAAATATTGTATTGCAAATTGTATATATGTACCATGGGCGTTGTGCCCGAAGTACTGAACAAAACATTTACTTACTTCCTTCACATACAGGTCAGTAAATGACCTAGTGATCTACCTATTCCCCACTTAAAATATATAGTATACAATGCTATAGCTGCTAGTCAGTGGCATGGTTTATGTAAGTTTCAATAAGAACGTTTCGTGAATTTGTACATTACAGATCTATTTGAAAGTAAGGTCACCTTTGAATTGGTTGTTGAGGCATTCATTTTCCAAGTCCAATCCTTTGTTGCCGCCGGGTGTTCCGCTTTTGTTCACTAGGCGCTCCCAGGTTAGTTCATGGCGTATCCGCTGTGGCATCACGCCGCCCACATCTGTTAAACAGAAAATGCAAATGCCATCAATGTGTAATAATGTGCCCGGGATCATCAAGAAATCCCCTGTTATTTACATGTGTTTTTACTTGTAGTAAAGGGACGGCGACTCAAAATGTAACGCGTATTTAAATTTCTATGTCAAACTGTTCAAGGTGTATATCTTACTGGCAAGGAAGCTATGAGCGATCCTTTTGTAGTGGGTGTGTCCTCGGCTCCACAGTTGGCCCATGTGAATCTTCCACATGGTCACCAGGGCAGCACCGTCGCCTTCCCGCACCATGTCCCGTCTAGCAAGATGAGTCAGTCCTTCGTGTAGGAGAGCGAGGTTGTGACTTAGGACCTCGTCGCTCTTGCCGTGTTGACAGATGACAGAACAGTACCACGAGTCTGAAATGTCATTTAAGAACAAGTTTTATCACGCATCGAATGCAATTTATGAGAAGCTGGGTGGCTACTGTACGTAATGAAATCGCGGTGAAATAAAAGCATTCCACTTGTGTACGCATATATTTGTCTGTGTCACCCACCAGGAATTTGATCCTCTTCTTGACCCACGCAGTCGGGATGATACCACTGGTATCGGGTGCAGTTGTCTGCAGCCTGGCACTCCACCATCATTTCACCAGGACGCCGCCGCTGGCACGTACAATATATGTACGAGGTGTCATCAGCGCAGGCAGGACTGCAAAACCAGTCGCCCTCTGGAACATCCTCTAGGGGCGGGCGGAGACACTGGAGGTGGTACCAGCTTCTACCGCAATCCGAGGCGCAACATTGCACCATGGCTCCATCCCGTTCTATAGTACAATACAAGATATTGTATATGCTTCGAGCTCAATATATGAACCTTGCAAATGCGGATTGTGGCCACTAAACGAGATGCGAGATGATTCATAATCCACTGATGTCAATAGAAGCTGTATAGTTTTTATATCGCACAAATGCTACCCTGAAAAAGTTATATGAATGACAACAAATATTTACCTTCGTGACACCAACAGAAGGCGTAAACTTCCACGTCCGTGGCTGCTTCGTAGCCGTATGCTACAGCGCTGACGTCTTCCAAGGGCGGCTTGCGCCAGCACTTGTCCACGATGGCTCTTGACATCTTCTCGAGCCATTTGGCCCTGTCCGCAGCGCTCTCCGGCAGATCGTTGGGGACGCTGTCCAAAGAGTCCATACCTTGCAACGAACGGGAATATAAGTCAGTATAAGTCAGTATTATTAGTCAAACGGGAATATAAGTCAGTATAAGTCAGTGTGTGGTATTTGAAAGTGCACCCCTCGGAAAATTCCGGTTCGATCCTAAGCAGAACGGGAATCAAACTCTGTAATATAGCATTTGTGCCCTTATTTGAAAAAAAAACTGCGATACATAGGTATATCGTAAACGTCCTTATGCATGATTCATTGTGTTTCTAATCGTGTCGATCAAGACCTTATGTTATTATAGAATTATTATACCGACGTGACCTAAAGTTATGGGTCTAGTATGATATAAATGGGGCCACGCGACACAGGCATATTTGGAAAATGGACATCGACACAGATAATGACATTTAAGAAAAAAGAAGGCATTAAGCATAGCGGAAAAAGAAAATCAAAATTCGACATCGGACACTAGACCTCTCTTTAAGACCCCTTAAATTCCATTTTATCCTGTCTTAAAAATGAACATTTATTTGTCATTGTTGTTTTGTGCGCGCGCGCGGAAGAGATAAGATGCTTAATTATTCATTCATATAACAATGTAATAACATAACATACACGTAAAATATGAACGTAATAACATAACATAACACTAAAATATGAAGCACATGAACTGCAACAACGTAATAACATAGCATAACACGTAAAATATGAAGTCATGAACTGTGACAAGGTAATAAACTATAACATCCAGGGGCGACCCGGTGGGAGGGGATGGGTGCTCTCCAAATTTTTGCGGCCGGGGGGGGGGGGGGGTAGTTGCTCCTTGAATGCGACCGGGAGGGGGATGGAGTGCCTATTTTTCATCAATAAGGGCCATTTGCTAAAAAAAGCTCGACTTTAACAGTGTATGTTCAACTTCCCAAATGGGGGGGGGGTGCAACCCCCATACCCCCCCCTCCCCTGCTTCCGCCCTTAAACATCGTCTTAGATGGTAACACAGAAATGTTAGTAATTAAACGCTTGACTACAGTACTGCACCTGTCCTGTCTAGAAACTCAAGGAGAACGAGTCCTTGTGTCGTCAACTGAAATAATTTTGCGTGGAAATATTTCTTAACCGAGCATTAATATCAATATATATTACTTCACGTATTTCTCCATATCATCGCACACGTCATATAAAGGCACAAGTGTCAGTAGGACATTACACTGTTTACCTCAATCATATGCCGGACGTGTGAGAAGTTGTCCATAACTTTGGCGTTCACGCGTTTCAGATCCATCTCCTGCTTCACATTGTAGAGTGTGCCTCGCACAGCCGCGCTTTCAGCACTGAAGAACGTCTTCATAGTGTCCTGCGAAATATAATAAAAAGGAACATATCTACAACCTAATTAGGATAGCTAAACACATATTGTAAATGCAAATACGATGGGAATCTTTTCTGCAATATAGCGTCTGAGAGATGAAACTTTTCTTAACAATCCAACTTTCACACTTTTCCAATTAAAGGGCTTATATATATTTCATATAGGCGCATTATTGCAAACACTTGGTCAACTTCCCTCACTATCTATTTAATTGGTCCTTATAAAGGATACCAGGAAATGTCATTAATTACCTGGAGCAGCAGACCCTCCATGTGGAATTCCTGCGGCGTTGGGATGAGGCCGTCCAAGCGCGAGTCGGCGGTTGGTGCCCGGCAACGCCGCTGTTTGGCAGTTCGCATACGGTCTAGGCTCAGGCCGTCACCGTTGCAAAGGATGGGGAGCACGTGTGCGCCGCGCCGGGGGACATATTCGTGCAAATGTTCCATTATGGTGAGGACTCCTTCTTGGGACGACGGGTTGGCGTTGATCACACCCAGGCTGATGACTTCAGACTTCTCCGACATCGCGTCCTGGTAGTCATGGGGCAGGTGTGCATTCCAGGTGATGCTGCTGATAGCTTCAACAGCACCCACCAAAATGCCTTTGACACAGTGTGTCATGCGTGTCCTGAGGAGATCCTGATCACCAGCCGTGGGCACAAAGGCTGACAACGGTAGTGTTCTGGCAAGTGACGTCGTATTGTCCTGAAAAGAGAAAATATAGATAGGATTGATTAAAATATACTACATAAACAAAATACTAATAAAAGGGTGATTTGGAGACCGACGATGAAAAAATATGTTGCTGGTACATTGGCTAATAATAAAAGGTTGAGAAGTGGAGTTTTGAAACTTGATACAAATTATTAGGAACAGTAAAATACTACGAAGAGAAATGTATGCGCCATACGCAATGTCCATCTCATTACCAGGCAGTGAAAACAGTAGCCAGAAAACTAGAATAAATTGGCATTCCGTTGAAAGAAAGTTACATTTGGCAGTATAATATAAAAACGGCTTACGGTCAAGTGCAAAGAGCCGGTTCTGTTCTTGGCGGCGAATGCCAGTGCCATCAAGTGAAACTTGTTGGCATCCTCTTTGCCTTGGCAATGACTCTCTGTCTCCCACTGTACGTTATCCCAGCACAGGGTGTACGCGTTTCGCTGGTCGAAGGCCAGTCGCCGTCGAATCTGCACTTGTCTTCGTAAGGCTGTCTGCATAAATGAAAGAGTTTATATCTATATAAATAGTCAATCAATAGCACAGCATACAAGCTTCGGAAAAAATACAGAATTATCAGTATATATCGAGTTAACCATTGCAAATATATCATTAAAAAAAGAAGTTCTATTCAAGCAAATCAATCGTTCGGCTGTGCCTGGTTCTACTTACAAAGGCAGTAATTCACACATAGGGTACTTTGGCTTTTGGTGATGTCCATCAACAACTGTGTGGGTATATATATCAAGATGCAAGGCAAATATTTCACATGCTCTCACCTCGATGTCTGCCTGCCAAATAACCACTGCCTGATCACCCTGTGCCGCCAAAGTATCCACGAGGCTGCGGGCCACCCACACAGATTGGCACAGACCAAAGAAGTTCCATCGCCGGAAAATCCTCTGTGTCACGCCCTGACGCCACATTTCCACGGCCATGCACGCCTGGAACCATTTATATTTCTGTGGCTTGGCTGAATGCAGGACAACGGACATAAGAAGCCCCTTCCGGGCCACACGTATGGAGTCCGCTTCGTCTATGTCCAGTATCCTTAGGGAAGAAAGGAAATTAAGACTAAATAATTACTTTATTTACATTATATGTACATATATTCGCTGACTTTATTCCAGTCTTCGAAAGTTAAGTTAAGTTAATAATCACGCGTCATTGAATAACTTACGGCGAAAAACTTAAATTTATATTATATATAGCTAATTGTCTACTAATCACAAAGAAGCCAAAAAAGGTTGGCCTTTGTAACTTTTCCTGAGAATCAAGTGCCGTATAAAATAAAAGGGAAATCTCTAATTAAACTTCTGAAACATATATATACATATATAGCAATGTGACATGTTTGTAAATATATGCACTTAATACATACCTCTTGGCAGTGCTTCTGCCACGCTGGTAATGCCTACGCATCTGCTCAGCACTGGGAAGCAGTGCATCCACCGCCGCGTTGACGGAAGGCAGCTTGCCTTTTACCTCCTCTTCCACCTGCTCCCAATGGAAGCGCTGAAGGGAATACAGGGAGAAACGCGCAGACAAGGTATCGATGTCTGTGTCAGCTCGTTTAAGCTGCGACATCTCGTTGCGTATCATCCACGCTGCTACATCACGAATAGCTGCCTTTGCTGCCGGAGACTCCTTGATGAGTAAACGCAACAGGGCAGGGTATCTGGAGTCCTCCAACAAGTCATGAGCTTGTTCCTGAAATAATAGCGGTTCGTGGTGTATTTTTCATTCTTCATTCTTCATTCCAAATATGGACGAAAGATGTTTGGCTGAAGACTTTCGTAAGGGCACAAAATGAGCAAATTTGTTATTCGTAAAGAGCACTACCGGTACATATATATGTCAACGACCATGGCAGATAGATATGCTACAGAGAACAAGTTCAAGACAGCAGTACCTTAAAAGATAACCGTCCAACTGGTTCTTCTTCAAAATCTTCAATGAGGCCTCTAAATTCTGGAGGCTCATCTTCAGGAACGCCTTCTCCAAGTAAGGCAGCATCCACAGGACATTCTTGCCTGTCTGCAGCCTGTATCAAAAATTGTACAAATGGCTAAGTAAACAGTTTTCTACATCAAACTATACATATCACCAAAAGAATAATTCCATAATTGTCTGATTAAAACCCTTATTTTTTGTAGACATAGTGATCAACTAATAAAGATTTATTACATACACCTAATACTAAATTTAATGAGGTATCAAGGCACTTATATAGTCTTACTTCTTCAAAGAACAGCCTATGTTCAGCGGATTCTCCTGTGGCACCAGTCAAACTGGGTTTATCTGTAGTGTCACTGGGGCTTTGTAGAGTATTCCTATGACCTGCAAATGGGTGATATCATACAAAAGTGTGACTAATGTTTGTACTTCATGCCATCATGCAATAAGATGCATCTTTCAATAATACAAGTCATTAAAAAACAGTGTCAGTTGACAGTATTAACTGTAGATCAGATATTGTTGCAATTGAATCAAACCCAGTATTGTTACAAGTATACATACCTAGGCATGGGTAGACTTAATTGATCATATATAGCTATCATTATGTTCTAATGCATACAAAAAATGGCATTATTATTAAAGTTACAGACCTTCAACATGGGTTTACAGATATAGATTACATATAATGATTCTTAATTAATTGCTATTGACTGTTGTGTACCAACCTTCATCTCCAAGACTTATGCAGCTATCAGGGGTATTCCGTTGATCTGGTTTCTGTCAATGGTAAATCAAATAATTGATCAGATATCCTTCACTTAAGAAACAATCATAACAACTACTTCACAGTTAAGTTATGTAGCCTGAAGGTTCAGACGTTACAATTTGACAGTCTGATGATGTACTGTAATGTTCAGATGTTACAGTTTTGACAGTTTGATGCAGACTGTCAAACTGTAATATCTGAACATTCAGGCTAGATTATGGTACATATCTTACATTTCACTTACAGCATATTTTTGAAATAAAAATCAGCATATTTTTGAAATAAAAATCAGCATATTTTTGAAATAAAAATGAGCATATTTTTGAAATAAAAATGAGCATATTTTTGAAATAAAAATTAGCATATGTTTTAATTAAAAAGCATATATTATATATGAGGGAAGATATGTCTGGGACCAACTGTTTCAGCCCCAGTTACCCAAGTTTGATTTAGGTGGAGGGGGGGGGGGGGTAGAGGGATGCACTTATCCCTAGAGAAGTTCAATAACACTTATTAAGGAAGAATGCCCCTCTCCCTCAAGGTCGCCCCCCCCCCCCCTGATATGAATACATACCTTAGAGCCTTTTGTCAGAGGGGTTGTTGCTGGTCTTTTTTTCGTGAACCGATATTTTGATCGCCTGTCCTTCTTCCCTACAGCTTGTCGCAGGCGGCCCAGACAATCGTAGCAACAGAAGCCATTCAGGCTACGAACATGTGGAAATACAACGCGTGCTGTCACAGGAGTTGTCACCTTCAATAATGTGTAACGATTAAAGTTTCGTCCGGTCTTCACAGAAATATCTTGATTACAAGTGACACAAACTTGTGGAGACATACTACTGGAGATAGAAGCACAAGTCCTTCGATTTCACCATGGCCATTTGTTTTGTTTACCTTGACCATGTGCTTTTGTTGACAAAAATGCCGTTCACGGCGGAAGTCGCGCGACGCGAGACAGAAACGTGGTTTTGTACGCGCATGCGCATCGAATCATGGCGGCAGGAGAAAACTTTGAAATCTTCAGCAAGCACTTTGAAAGATAGATGAATGCGCCGATTAACGTGACAAACATTTTAATGAGCGACGAATGCTTCACAAAAGTATATGGAACAAGAAACTACATGTTTAAATGGTGAGTGTTACGTTTTTATTCTGACACAAACGTCAAAATATATCTAATATGAATAGACATTGCCTAAGTTGCGAGCTCACCCAAATAAAAAAAAAATAAAGGCCTAGCTCTTAAAGCTGCTGTATCAACGGCAGCAGCCAGCTGTCCTAATCTTATAGGTTTCTAGACAACTAGACTCAAAACCAATACAGGTATAGTTGGTTTGAGGTTGAGTTAGCTTGGGGTCGAGTTGGCTTGGGGTTGAGTAGGTGATGGGTCGGGCATGTCGTGGGTCGAGTTGACTAGATGCCGTCTTATATCTGCTGTATTAGCTGAAGTAGTTTATATTCTTAAAACTACCTGTACTGAAATATCTTATTTAAGTTATAGAACTGATATTTTTATCTATTTGTTTTAATTAAAAATAAGATGGATGGCTTAGTTGTTTAACGGTAATATTTGGGCTTAAAGTCATATATGCAGAGAAATACAAAAATAAGTAGTTGCTTGAGTCTATAATTAATCATATTAGATCTATTTTATGATAATTAATATCTTATTCATTTTTTTTCCTTTTGCTAAAATTATATATAGGTTGATGAGATATTTTTAAATCAAGTTTATACCTGGTCATAGATTTATAGCAATCTATACCTATCTATGTACCAGGTATATGTTCATAAAAAAGCTAAATATGGCAAACAAAAATTGATGACAACATGTCCATAAATATTTCTATTTATATTAGAAGGACTTTAATAGATCTATATCATTTCTATTAAAACTATTTTCGAAGGTAACTCCTTCATGAAAAACATATTTTCATTGCCTGTTGTGACCTATCCATGAGAACAGATACTGAACAATTGCTAAATACACCATGAGTAAGCTTCTTGAACACTCACACCATGTCAGAAGTATGTTTTATCATCATCCTTCTTCTTCTACCATTCTAGCAATCTATAACATGTTTTATAGCAGGCTTTACGCGGTTGTGACCTGTCCATGAGAACATATACTAAACTGTTGCTAAATACACCATGAGTAAGTTTCTTGAACACTCACCACATGTCAGAAGTACAATGTATGTTTTATCATCATCCGTCTTCTTCTATCATCCTAGATCTATACAATTTGCTACCAATGTAATATTGGTATCTCTCACAAAACATGTTTTTAGAAAGTAAACATAAAAAAAGATAAGTAAACTGGGCATATGTTACCAAATTTCCAGTGTATAAGTCACACCCACCGATTTTGAGAAATTATTAGACTTGAGCCATAGATAAGTCGCACCAGTGTATAAGTAAAATGAAGTAAACTGACCATATGTTGCCTATTGCCTATTTACCGGTAGACACTTTTACATGCTAAACCCTGTTTATTATGTATACTTGGTATCTCTATTTGAAAGTAATACTGCTTGAGTAAGAGTAGTCCAGACAGTTTTCTGATCCTCAAAATGGTACACATTTGTGTTGCTTATCAATATGAACTACTAAAACCGTTGTTTCAGTAATTGTTGCCTTTTTTATTAAACTTTTAATTCAATAATTGTTGTTTTTTTCTATTAAACTTTAAATCCAATAATTGTTTTTTTTTTTATTAAACTTTTAATTCAATAATTGTTGCCTTTTTTATTAAACTTTTTATTAAATAATTGTTGCCTTTTTGATTAATATTTTAATTATTTGTCAGCAAGGGGATGTTGACAATACAAAGTACAACCATTTTTTGTGTGAATATACTCAAAGCTTGACATTTTAAGAGGGGCTGTTTAGTTTCGGGAAAAGGGATTTCATTCAATATTTGTTAAAACTGTTGATATCCTAGCTATATTTTTGCCAGTGATATGTTTAAATTTCATGCCCAAATAGACTGGATATGAAAATATTTGTATTTGTTTTGTGATGGTTATCTAGATCTATATTTGTCTGGCAGGGAAACCAGTTTTTGACATTTGACATTGAAAATGATTGTATTGGGACAATACATATATCAAAATATATCTACTATGCCTTTTCCTTTGCGCAAAGGAGCTCGCACTCCATAGGCCCTTCTCAAAAATTATGCATGCAGAGCGAGAACGAGGCTAGGAGTGTAAACGATGTAAACAAGCGCCACGTGCTACAGCCTAACGCCATGGCGGATCCAGACGCGTCCAGTTCTGGGCAAAGTCACGCCTTTTATTCAGTACCAGTATGTTCCTCGTCTGCGGGAAAAGATGATAATACTCACTTACATGCCTCTCCAAGCCAGTAAAGTGAAAAAAATCAGTGGGTACATGTTATCCGGCGGAAAGAAAGTCCGTTATTTAGGGTAAGAGTTATAATCCAGAGAGAACATCTGTGTCAAAAACGCAATGGACTCGGGTGTGTACTCTTAAATATAACGTCTTGGTATGACTCAAACGAAATGTTCAACACGTTGTGTGAACATCTTAAACACCTCTGCCCGGTCCTTGTAATATTATATTGGGTCTGACCTTGAAAAGGCCACGGCACTGACAATTTGAAAGCAGGCGCTCCGGCCTACCGTAAATGTATCAATATAAACACCATCCAAACTTTCTTTGTCGAACGCCCAATTGCAGCTAGTGTATCTATAGAGATCTACAATCTACATATATTCACATAAAGATTCACATTTACAGACTTAACTTAGTTACAAAAAATCAGACTGCACTATCATTATTATCGCATATCAAAGGGTGCGGCCAGCCATGGTGACCACGGGTTGACCACTACCCCACACTACATTGACTAGTCTGGAGAATGATAAAGGGTATAAGACGTTGCTCATACCAAAACCATACTTGTGTCCTCTTGAGGACTTCAGACTAAGACAGATTTTAGTCAGCTTCAGGTGTATGGTGCTAGGGTGCTAGATCTTAACTAGATCATTCTGCAGGAAGCGGGGGGGGGGGGGGAGAGTTAACTCCTGTAAATATTTCTTAGGTGAAAATACATCCTCTTGATGAGTTCCATAATTAATGAAATGCCTGTTGTATGATCATATCCGCCAAAATTACTTTCCTTCACGATATTGAATGATATATGATATTAAGAGTTTTTTTTAATGTATTATGGCATCCGAACATGTTTAATCACCTTGGCAAAATTTATTCAAAAAGCGTTCAATATTTATGAAAAAAGGTTTAGCCAGTTCTTTCTAAGTAACAAGATTTGCTCTTGTCGTTTTTTTTTGCATGTTATTTTTGTGTTTTGTTTTTGTACGATGGGCCTGGTGCCTGAAGTTACCAATAAACAATTTATCTAACAATTAGACACTTTTAATCCTAGCGGAAGACAAGAAAAACCTGCTATTCCTTCTTGTCTGTAACAAGAGTTCCGAAGCTTGTCCGGGTGCCTATACTCTATGTAATTTGACAGCTGTTATCCTATTCTAATGGTATTTCACACAGGGTTGTTGTGGCGTTGTATTGTAATTTCTTAAAATTTGTCACTTTCTGCTGCAGTGACTTTCAGCTGCTGTCGAATTCTATGAAGGCTTTCTTTGATAATACTGCTTGGTAGTTCTTATTCATGAAGTTGTCTAATGCACGATTCGGGAATGTGAACCATCAAAAATATGTTGATAGCTTAAAATGGAACCTTTGGGCAATTTGTCTACTTTATTATCGCAATATTTTTTAACTTTATTTTGTAGAACCTGAAAATTCAAAAGTGGTGGGTCTATATCTTGTAATCTATCCCTAAGAGTTTGTATGTTGGGTAAGGGATTGTAGATTGGGGGCCCTAGATTGGGTTTAATCGCATTGCCGAATTCCCTGTCCTCCATGGCCATTTTATCTGTGCCCTTACAGTCACATCCCGAGCACCTTTTGGCCCTAAATCTTAATTTTGACCGTCTATATTATGGGGGGTTTCTGACAGCCTTTGAGAACGGGACGATTTTGCTTGTACCTTGCACATCTCACCGACCTCTAACTGTCACTGCAATGTAAGTGAGTTCATGTACATGTACGTACAAAACCACATGCTCTTGTATTAGGGAAACTACGGTAAAGGTTCAAGGCGGGAAGATTAATGACAACAGGTGCCACAAGTGGTCCAGAGTCTGATGCTATTCCCCGTTTAACTGTACCTCCCACTACCCTCCCCATGCTGATGCCGCCAACTCAGATACAGTTTACACAGTGTGATTCCAAGACCCGGTTTTTCACATGTAAAGCTCTGAAAGTGTTTGACTCTGACTTCATTGATGTAACCCTCACTGAAATACTTGAATACTTTTTGGATACATGTCACTCGCCGGATGCTTTGGAATTCTCGTTCAGATAATTTTCCGCAAGGGTAAGTGACAATCTGGGCCCTACGGATAGATCGCGATCACAAGACGTTTTGGTTCCGTCCATGTTGCCACCGCGTGCGAGCGCCGCATGGATGTTTACACTCCTAGCCTCGCTTTCGCGCAGAAATTAATTATTCATGAGGAATATTAAGAAAGGTCTATGGCTGTTTATAGCGGCCTGTCAGATTTTTGCCGCGTTAACAGCCATGAGCAGGGCTAGGGTGCGAGGGGTCGGCGTAGGGTACGTATGACGGGAGGGGAGGGGAGGGGGGTGGAGAATTGCTGGCCGCGCCGACATGGCTGGCTGGTTGGTGAAGCCTGGGCATGGGTAGTGGTGGGAGGGGGGGGGGGGGAAGAGGTAGTAGGGGGAGGGCGGATTAAGTGCGGGCGGGTTGGGGGTATGGGGGTGGATCGACGCACAGTGAATAACACATTGGCTAATTGCTGTCTAGACCGGTTGAGCGAAGTGTCAGGTTTCACATCAAAAGCTCTCACAAGTAACCTATAAATATCACTCGTTCCTCAAATTGCTAGTTTCTACTGGTGTTCAAAGACGTGTCGGTCTGTTTAATGTCTGTTATAAAACTGAGTCATCGACCCCCGCCTTCTTACATTCACGCAATAAACAACTAAACCAGGAGTAGGAGTGAACAATAATGAAATGTTTTATTCCATTCAAGATGAAATGATGCAATATGAAATAACATAAACAACGAAAACATAACGGAAAATATGAGTCAACAATAATAGTAATAAATTATAACAGCCACATCTTAATAATGTAAAAGGTAATAAATAATAATAATACCAATAACAATAACAATAATAAACAACCACAAGAAGTCAGTGAGGACACTGATGATGACGAAAATCGAATTTGGGTCAAAGGGCGTGTACTTTGCGACCAGTCCCGACTCTCTAGCGTCGCTATTAAGCGAACGCCGGCCATCGACGAGTAAGGAGTGCCGGTCGATATCGCTATTCACTCATAATGGGAGCCTCAGCAAAGGGGGGTGCAACTCTTGCGAGCGCTCTAGCGGCCAAACTAAGCGTCCTAGGGCAAATCTGATGAGATTTACCATAGATGAGCCGACATCTCTCTCTCGCTTCATGTCAAATCTGGGTTCCCTAGCTCAAATATTAACCGAGTTATGGCCCTTTGAACTGAAAACGCCACAAAAGTCCCATAGAGAAATGCCGTCGGCCCTGGAACCGGAAGTAAGATAGGAACGTATCGTTTTTACTTTGCAGCTATACGGGGCACCACTTTCTCTACAAAATGGCGCTACTCCTGTATTTTTATGAATTTTTTCCGATTTTTGCCGATTTTTGGTAAGTACCAAAAGTGACGTCATCGTGACGTCACGTGACGCATCAAAACACTCTAAGATTCGACACAAATCATCTCAGTTCATATTTCTATGACATATTAGAACGTTATAGCGATAACTTGAAGGAAAATGGGTCATCAGGCGAAAACACTGACAGAGGTCATTTAGTGCGTTTTCCTCAGAACATCTGAGCTCATATTACTCGAAAATGAATATACGCATCAAAAAGTGAACAATACATGAAAACTGCGCCCTAATTAGTAGCACATTCTGAAACTGACCAGACATCTTTAGCTTTAATATTAACGGAGATATAGGCGTGTTCAATGATTTTTGTCAAAACATCGCTGTGACCTTGACCTTTGACCTTTCGATCTGCGTGATGAGTATATCGTAGCCCTATCGCCAAGCTATCAGGCACAAACTAATGCGAATTAATGTATACGGTTGTTAGGACGCAATGAGACTTGCAATTCTCGAGTGAGACAGACATACACGCCTTTTGGACGGGAAGACCGACAAAGAACCAAGAACTCAGTGGGACACTGATGATGACGAAAATCGACTTTGGGTCACAGAACGTGTCTTTCTGAACATGGTGATCCAAACCGCGACCCTCCACGATGATTATTAAGGGAATGAGGGCCATTTCTAGATTCCGGTACATTGAGTACATATGCTCGGTCCCCTGGCTTGAACTTTACATTGAATATGATAGCGTGGTTTTGAGGTCAAGACGGGGCCTCGGAATTAGGTCAGCGGCTTGAGTGAATGGTATTACAAATGCTCGTGCCGACCTAGTGTGGACCTTGGGGTGTGTGTTGGGATGACAGCACCGTGGCCACTGGTCATTCATTAGAGGACTAAACAAAATCACCCTGAAGTGATCAGGCGTGTATCGATGATGCCTTGGGTTGTCCTCCGCAAGTGGCGGTCCGCAGGGTCTTCGAATAGGGATGCTAATCAGGATTCGGGGGACCAATAGGGATCTGATGGGTCGATTAGGGTTGTGTGGGACAAATCGAGATGTGCAGGGTCGAAGTCGATGGTTCGAAACGGGATCCGTGGGACACATTGGTATACGACGGGTCAAAGCTGGTTTCGTTGGGTTCAATCTGGATTAGCAATGTTCAATCAGGATCACCAAGGTCGAATCGGGATCTGAAGGTCAAATAGGGATGCGACGGGTCAATCTGCATTCTAGTTGTCAAATCTCTATCTGGCGGCTTCCATCAGGTTCTGAGGGAGTCAATATAAATCATATGAGTCCAATCTGGATCCGACAGATTAAATCTGGGTCTGACGGGTCTAGTGGGGATGCCAGATGCCTACTCGGGATCTGAGAGGGCAAATGTGGATGTCCAGGTCGAATGGGGAGCTGAAAAGGTCAATATGGATCTGAGAGGCAAAATAGGCGTCTGTGAATGATATCTGGATCTGAGGGATCAATATGGATCTGAGAGGTCAAGTCTGGATCTGATACGTCAAATCTGGATCTGAAGGATCACTCTGGATCTGAATGGTCAATCAGGATCTGAGAGGTCAAATCTAGATCTGAGAGGTCAATTCTGGGTCTGAGAGGTCCAATCTGGATCTGAAGGATCAAATCTGGATCTGAGGGATCAAATCTGGATCTGAGGGTCAAATCTGGATCTGAGGGATCAAATCTGGATCTGAAGGGTCAAATCTTGATCTGAGGGTCAACTCTCGATCTGAGGGGTCAATCTGGATCTGAGGGATCAAATCTGGATCTGAGGGATCAAATCTGGATCTGAAGGGTCAAATCTTGATCTGAGGGTCAACTCTCGATCTGAGGGGTCAATCTGGATCTGAGGGATCAAATCTGGATCTGAGGGATCAAATCTGGATCTGAAGGGTCAAATCTGGATCTGAGGATCAAATCTGGATCTGAGGGGTCAATCTGGATCTGAGAGGTCAAATCTGGATCTGAGAGGTCAAATCTTGATCTGAGAGGTCAAATCTGGATCTGAGGGATCAAATCTGGATCTGAGGGATCAAATCTGGATCTAAGGGATCACATCTGGATCTGAGGGTCAAATCTGGATCTGAGGGGTCAATCTGGATCTGAGAGGACAAATATAAATCTGAGAGGTCAAATCTGGATCTGAGGGATCAAATCTGGATTTGAAGGGTCAAATCTGGATCTGAGGGGTCAATCTGGATCTAAGGTGTCAATCTAGATCTGAGAGGTCAAATCTGGATCTGAGGGGTCAATCTGGATCTGAGAGGTCAAATCTGGATCTGAGAGGTCAAATCGGGATCTGAGGGGTCAATTAGTGCCTTCACTTGACAATTTGGATCAAATAGAGGTTTCAGCGGGCAAAATAGAGTTTTAGTGAGTAAATTTGACCCAGTAGGCCATTACACATACAATTTGGCCCAAATAGAGCTTTTAAGGTACAATCTGGGGTAAATAGTGGTTTTGCTGGGCCAAATATAACCTTCAGAGAGCAATTGAGCATAGATATCGGCGTGGGATAGCAACTTAGTCCAAATATAGCTTTCTGTTTACTAAATAGCGCTTTCTGTGTACAAAATCGAGCTTTTTGTTGACAACATGGAGCTTTTGGTTCGCAAAATAGAGCTTTCTGTTGGCAAAATAGAGCTTTTGGTTCGCAAACTAGAGCTTTCAGCATGCAATTTGAGCTAAATATCGCACATACCTGGCAATTTTGGCTAAATAGCAAGTATAACAGGACATTCTAGGTACACTGGGCATCTAAGGGGCAATTTAGGGTAAACAGCGCGTATAACGAGCAATTTGGGCTCAATTGCGCATGTAGCGGGTAATTGTAAGTTAAAAAGCGCATGTAACGCTCAATTTATGCTAAATAGCGAATATAACGGGCGATTTGAGCTGAACAGCGCATATTGGGGGCAATTTTGGATAAACAGCGCGTATACCGGACAATTCGGGCTAAACAGCGCGTATAACGGGAAATTTGAGCCAAATAGCGCATTCATCTGATAACGTGCGCACCGCAGGCTCTATTTTGAGCAGTGGGCAATGAGCAATTAATTAACCGATATTGACGGAATTACAGGTAAAGCCGTCGTTTGTGCCGGTGACGTGATAATCGCGTCATGTGACGCATCTTCCGCCCGCGAATTTAATGCCATATTAGAGTTTAAGTGAACATGAAATTTTTATTCTCAAGAGTGATTGCTTGACTCATTATGAATGGCGCTACGAATTTTACTTTTTATCTAATAATGCGTCATCGTGACGCGACATGACGTCATTTGACGTTTGCGAAAATGCTTAAGATGGCTTCTATTTCTTTAATATACCTACGTATCAACTCAGGCTATGACAGCTATTGCCAAAGTGGCTGAAAATAAAGCAAACCCAACATGTCGTAGGAGCACGTTAGCTATGACGTCATTTTTGACGCATACTTATCCCCTGCGCCAAACAAGTTACACACGGCACAAAATGTCCCTGAACACGACCTGCAACGTCAAGCAACCCGAAAGTCGCCATACCTTGTAATAGCTGAGTAATAGCCTACGTAAGATATGTGACGTCATGACGTCAGGGTGACGTTATGACGTGACGCACGACAACGTCCAAGCGGCAATATGCCAAGCTTTACTGCCACAACTTATTCGATTAAAGAGCTAGGCGATAGTAAGATTAGTCCTTCAGCTATGGCTTGGCGAAATGGTCAAAAATTGCATTAGCTTATCATTGCGGAAACACGGAGACCGACGACAAGAACAAAGAACACTGTAAGCCAAGTGATATAGCAACTAATTTGTTTCTTTTACTATTTTTCTGACCATCAATGTTCCCTACCATCTGACGCAAACATCACAGATCTAGCTTGTTTTTCTGATTTTTGACGATTTTTTCAAGATGGACACAATCTCCATTCACTCATCATTGGCGGCCCCGCAAAGGTGTCGTCCCACTTTGGAGCGCTCTAGCACCATAACTAAACAACCTCCGCCTAACTAAAGCACTGAGTGATCTGAAGATGCATATTGGCAATTAGTTAGCGAAAAGATTGCAATTTTAGCATTTGTATCTGTTTTTTGACGATTTTTCTTTAAATGGCCACAATCTGTATGTTTATCATTAGGCCAGTGGCTTCGTTGCCATGGAAACAAAAAGTAGTACAGAGATCGCCGTGTTTTTCTTATATCTTGCTTTAAAGTGATATTACCTCACTGTGTGGCGAAGGAGACTGAAATAGCTTGAGCGGAAGTAGGTCATATTCGATCAAGTTCATGTTTCCCCATAGGATCCCATGTTAAACGATTTCGACTATATACCGAAAAGTTATGTGGCTATGGAACCATATTGACAGATTATGATTCAGCTTAGTATTATCCATCCACAGCTGCAAGCATTGAGTGATGGCTTGAATAGAACACCCGTGGGGGCCTCTGCTGACACCAAAAAGCCGTATCTTTCACCATAGGCCAAATTTCGAAAAAATCCTGTGACGTCACTTTTTTCTCCAATTGCATATGATAAGCACTGTTGCTACTAGGTATCATGTTTAACTAAGACAAAAATCCCGGTGTTGTTTGCTGGAGGCACTTGCGACATACGCGACAAAACATTTTTTCCCAGCCTAAAGATACAGCCCTTTTAACATGGGAAGTCCCATAGAGAAATCTCCCCGGCCCTGGAACCGGAAGTAAGATAGGAACGTATTCTTTTTAGTTTGTAGCTATACGAGGAACTACTTTTCCTACAATATAATGCTACTCTCGCATTTTTGTGATTTTTTTCTGATTTTTTCTGATTTTTTGTAAGTACCAAAAGTGACGTCATCGTGACGTCACGTGACGTATCAGAAAACTCTAAGATTCAACACAAGTCATTACAATTCATATTTCTATGACATATTAGAACCGCATAGCGATAGCTTGATGTTAAATGTGTCAAAAAGCGTGAAAACTGACAGAGGTCATTTTGTGCATTTTGCGCAAAACCTATTAGCTCATTTTGCTCGAAAATGAGTATTACGCATCAAAAAGTGAACAATACCCGAAAACTGCACCTGAAAGAGGGGCACATTCTGAAACTAATCCGAGATCTCTAGCTTGAATATTAACGGAGATATAATCGTTTTTAGTTATTTTTTCAAAAAATCGCTGTGACCTTGACCTTTGACCTTTCGACCTGCATGACGAGAATGTTGTAGCCCTATAGCCTAGCTATTAGGTACTAAAGACTGCGAACTAATACATACAGCCGTTAGGCCGCAAGGAGACTTCCCGTTTTTGAGTGAGACAGACATACAAACAAACATACAAACACGACCGACCGACATATGACGAAAATTGAAAATTTTCGTCATAATAAGCAAAGCCAGCGGAATTATATCTATCCTTTACACATGGAACAGATGAAGTCAGCGTCCACGGAAACAATCTGTGCGCACTTTTGGAATAGCCAAACGTTGCAAGACATGCATTGTATCATGTCATCATAGCACTCTGGCATATGACAACAGCAATATAATTGCAGCTTGATCTTTTTTTGCTTTAATTTTTGCGATAAAGTGTGTTCTTTCGGAAACTGCCCCATGTGACGTGACTTGGCGATGTCACGCAAGAATGGTCTAATTTCCTCTGGCTTATACTTAAATCAAACAGTTCCCTTCTCTAAAAGATCCTTAAAGCCGCCTGAACAGTACTTCACTAAGTTAGCTATAGCGAAAACTCCACAGTCGTAGCCGTTGCCTTGTCGCTGCACCATGGGTAGTATAATGTCTATCGTGGATAATCCCTGTCCATAAATCTGCGCCAGTTGAATTTCCATGGATGGCGTCAAGGGTAGTGCAGTGTTGAAGGCGCTGTCTAAAACATAAACGCGACCGCCAATAACATCTTGGAATGAAGCTACCCAATGGTCCTTACCTGTGTGGTGTATCTGCGCACTGGGTGCTGCTACCGGTCGAAAGCCCTTACCTGGTATCAACCACTTGTTCTTCCACATCGGCGCCAGAGTGCTCGGCTGGAAACCGTTCTGATAGTACTCACCTTTCATGAGGCATTGGATCACTTCCATGTGGTCGCTGGACAACCAGGCTATTTCGTCTAATGATTCAAACAATTCACACGTGAAGACGCAAAGAAGTCTTCAAGGAGAGATCAAGCAACATAACACCCATTTCATATGTACCGCGCTTGACTCGTTCTGAAGCCAGTTTAACAGTTATCAGAACTTGAAACACTTGAAACAAAATAACGCATCATAATTGCACCCGATCCAATTCCCGGTACACAGCTTCACCACAACCTAACATCGATGAAAATCGTTCACCAAATATACCTGAACTAGCGCTAATAATTTCCGTTTTCAAAGGTAATTCAGGGCCGTCAAAAATAGTAGTCCCAGTAGAGGCTAAAATAGATGTCCGTACCTATATGGCACGCCAAACACGACTTTGTTGCGTGTTTTTTTTGTTGGGTGTCAAAATCCATTCGTCGATGCGTGTTTTTCATTCGTTGATGCATGTTTTTCATTCGTTGATGCGTGTTTTTCATTCGCCGATGCTTGTTTTTCATTCGGCGTTGCGTGTTTTCATCTGTCGAGGCATTCTTTCATTCGTCGATGCTTGTTTTCATTCGTCGATGCTTGTTTTTATTCGTCGATGCTTGTTTTCATTCGTCGATGCTTGTTTTCATTCGTCGTTGCATACTTTCATTCGTCGAGGCATACTTTCATTCGTCGATGCTTGTTTTCATTCGTCGATGCTTGTTTTCATTCGTCGAGGCATACTTTCATTCGTCGATGCTTGTTTTCATTCGTCGAGGCATACTTTCATTCGTCGATGCTTGTGTTCATTCGTCGAGGCATACTTTCATTCGTCGATGCTTGTTTTCATTCGTCTGGACCAGTATTTTCATATTTTACTTTTTAAAAAAGTGTTTTTTTTATGCGTAACTTAGTAATTTGTTGATGGCACTGTTACTTTTTCTAATCCTGTGCACAACTGTGCTTTGACTAGCTAGAGGCAGTATACTTGGAATATAGCATACATATTATGTAATGTTATTAAGCCAAACTTTCTGATGATCTGTATGTCAATCCTGCAGGCATCTTTGTCTATTATATCTCAAACATAGCAGGCAGTTATGTGCCAGTCTATTGGTTTAATATTGATAAAGTATCTATTAATTTTTATGATTTAACTTTGTATTTATTTTACAATGGGCCATATGTATCAATAATGTATCCTGTTCACCTTACCTGCTTTGTTATTTTCTGATGTCACACATACTTAGCAGTAGTATATTTACTTGTAGTTTGGTAAGTTCATCAGGATGTTTGAATTTAAAGAAATGTTGAATCTAAGAAATCGAATTTATATTCAGAAATACTTTCTTTTTAGAAATAAAATACATCTGTTAGATGTATATGCATATTGACGTATACACTTTATGATAAATGCATTCGAAGTTTACTGAACATAGTTCAAGTTCATGTTCAAGAATCCCTATATGGGGGGTGGGGGGGCTATATGTGCGGTTAAAAATATTCTTGTTAAAAATTCTCAATAAATAAGTTAACCGCATGTAGCCTAGCTGATTCTGAGCCACCTCTAAAGTCTCCATTTTAGTCTAATTATGTTTGTTTAAGTTTGCTGACCAATAGTACCTAGCAATATTGTAATTAATAGCTCATTTTGCCTAAATTGCCTTCATATTTTCTGGCCGTATGGCCCCCGTTGTTTCACGCACGGACGTGGTGACTTCAACATGTGCAAGCGTAGAATGACTTGCTGTAGTGAACCGCGGCCAGAAATGCCCGTGTGGGCGATAATAGGCATAATTGCACTAAAATCGACTTTCGTGTCCCGCAAAGGCTCACCGAAGTTATAATTGCGGGCAATTATATGTTTTAGTGTCCACATGTAATCAACAATGTAAATCTGCGCGAAAATGTGCATGCAAATGCTGATCAGAATATATCTAAGTCATGCATCGGGAGTCTAATCTTTACAAAATTGCCTGTCTTGGGGATTTCGACCGGCATTTCAAGTGAGCAATACGGCTTTATAGACTTTATATGGGGAGCTCTTCCGGAATTTGATAGAGTAGTCTTTTCGCAGTATTTTTTGGGTCTAGTTTGACTGGAAATTACGTTTCATAGAGGGTCAATCGAAAGCATCTAAGGAAACTGTTTGGATAATCGGTCTTCTGTTAAGCATTCCCCAAAAGGATTTTTCAAATGTTGATACCTTAGTGGAAATATAGACAGAAAGTCAACACCACCGAAAACCAATTTATCGAAGCGAGCACGTATAAGGCGAAAAAATGTAACCACACATGCGCATGGGTCGAGTCTTCCAACCCCCCTGCCATCAGCCCATAGTTCTTGAAACGGAAGCCATCAAGAAAACTACGCAAATGTTTCTCTGTTTCTGGGGATCATCTATTTTCTCGGTAAAACGCCACGTTTTGTCCTCCACTCGCTAGGTGGCAGGCAAGTTTCTAGTGAAATTTGACACCAACGAATGAAAGTATGCAACGACGAATGAAAACAAGCATCGACGAATGAAAGTATGCCTCGACGAATGAAAGCAAGCATCGACGAATAAAAAGACGCAACGCCGAATGAAAAACAAGCATCGGCGAATGAAAAACAAGCATCGGCGAATGAAAAACAAGCATCGGCGAATGAAAAACAAGCATCGGCGAATGAAAAACAAGCATCGGCGAATGAAAAACAAGCATCGGCGAATGAAAAACAAGCATCGGCGAATGAAAAAACACGCATCAACGAATGAACAACACACATTGACGAATGGATTTTGACACCCAACAAAAGAAACACGCAACAAAGTCGTGTTTGGCGTGCCATACCTACAAGTCTGGTGAACTAATTCAGGCCTACGCCGGCCAGTCGCTCGACACGACTTGATCAGTTAACAAAAGAACTCACAGGTGGGCCTGGCTGTGAGGTCGAGTAGTATTTTTCCCTGAGCTGGTCGCCATCTTGCCTTCTTGTCCAAAGCACCTTGAATTTACGTTGCATGCTGGGTGATTTCTTTCCCGCTGTTTTATGAAATCGTGCAGTAATCGGCCGTTATCGATGACTGATGATTATGTCAACTCAAGAAATCAAACTATTTTGACGGACGAGAGTGTGTTTCACATAAATTTAGTGTGCCGATGTTACCTTCACGTCTAACAGCGAACGGGAACGGTAGGAGGTTGCGAACTGAAGTATGGTCACTTCATGGGACTGTATGCAAATTATGTTGCAGGCTGTTCCAATTATTGCACTCCCGCCTCAGATACTTGTTTCGGTTTTTGCAGGGGGAGACATAGTATTGGAATAAGTAACACTGAATCAGCCAGCTGTGCCTTTGGCATTGCTTCTTCACCGATCTCAATATGTATCGGGCGTTGATAGAGCTTGTTAAAGAAACATTTTATTCCTAATCTTTTATTCTGTTGTCATAGCAAAATTTTTAAGTCGCTTGCTGAAAACACCGGGCCGATCAATCTATCGATCTTCACAGGGACATGCCTCCACCCGCACATACCCTGGGACATGGCCCACCGTCCGAGTTAACACCTATGACAATAAAAACATACATAATTATCAATACCGTGATTCTTGTGATCAGCGCACGCTGTGAAACGAGTTAACACCTATGATAATGAAAAAGATACCTAATTGTCATTAACAGCAACTCTTATGATCAACGCACGCTGTGAAACGAGTTAACACCTATGACAATGAAAAACATACCTACTTGTCATTAACAGTAACTCTTGTGATCAGCGCACGCTGTGAATCGCAAAGAGGCTGAGCGCAATCTCGTAAAATCGGGAGGCGAGATTGTGCAAGAGGCCCTTCTCACGCTCGCATCGGAGCAACCAGTTAATAGTCTCCCGCAAGTGGCTACACTGGTGAGAATCACCAATCGGCGACGACAGGCCATGCGCCCTGCCGAACCGGATTCGCTCGATTTCGACGTGGATGACAACCACATTCCCCAAGGGTTTCTCCAGAAGGACATACGCGTGGGCGATCGTCGGCACCTCCTCTTCGCAACAGATCGACAGCTGCAGCTTCTGCAGCAGGCGAAGAGGTGGTATATAGATTCCACCTTCTTTGTGGTCAGCCCCCCCTTCAATCAGCTGTTTTCCGTCCATGCATTTGTGAGGACAGGCGATTGCCAGAAGCAAGTGCCGCTGGCATTTTGTCTGATGTCAGGCAAGAACTCCAAGGATTATAAGAAGGTGCTGAAGGCGATCCGGTCATCGCTGGCCGGTGAACCGAGGGTATCGTCGATCATGATGGACTTTGAGAGCGCAGCGTGGAAGGCGGTACGGCGTGTGTTTCCTCAGGTTGCCCTGCAAGGGTGCGTCTTCCACCTGACGCAGGCCATCTGGAGGAAGGTGCAGGCGCTAGGTCTGCAAACAGCCTACATGGAACGGAACTCCACGCACCGATTCATCAGGAAGCTCCTAGCGCTACCCTTCCTGCCAGAGGAGCACGTCGGCCCTGCCTTCCAAGAGCTCCAAGACAATGCCCTGGACCAGGAAGAAATCGCCAGCCTGCTCCGGTACTTTGATCAGACTTGGCTGAGCAGTTCGCACTGGACACCGGCGGAGTGGAGCGTCTTCGGCGAGACCGTCCGGACGAACAACGACGTTGAGGGGTGGCACCGGCGCCTCAACGTTCGTGCTCGGCGAGGACGACTTCCCTTCTACGTGTTGGTGCCTTTGTTGGACACCGAGGCCCGCACTGTTGCTCTGAACGCGAAGCTGGTTTCTGAGAAAAAGCTTCGCCGGTATCAGAGAAAACAATACCGGACGCTCCAAGGGAAGCTGCATGAGCTGTGGGACTCGTACAGCCAGGGTCAACGTTCCACAAGCTCCCTTCTGCGGGCATGCTCGAAACTGTGCGACCCCAGCCGACCAACTGCCCAACCATAAGCCTTTTGTTTCTATCGTCATGTTCTGTACAAAAATGCTCAGTCTTAAAAAATAAATTACTCTCCAGTGTATCAACATCTTTTGTCTGGTTTTCCCCCGCCCCACATTCCTCACGAATTCGTTTCATTTCTCTGGTCGCAAGAGTTGACAATTAGGCCTATTGGTATATGTTTGTCTTCGTCGTGCTACACGAGCCCCCAGCCGCTACGTGAAGCCCCCACTCCCGCCCCATCTCCTTAATACGCGAGACCCCCGCTGGGCCACCCCTCAGACCCAGCGGCTTCGGCCTCGCCCTACGCGACCTCGCGGCCAAGCACACCCCGCCGGGCTCAGCGGAGTCGCCCTACGAAGGGGGCGAAACAGCCGGCTTGGGTACGGCTTGGTTGTTAGCGTTCTCCAGTGGGGGCGAAAAAGCCGAGGGCGAAAAAGCCTGCGGGCGAAAAGTCTAGAAACCCCTCCTACGATAATGATGGATCCCTCACTCCACTCCCTCCCTATCAATGCAATACGGTTTAACTGACTACGCATCACATCATGTATAAAGAATGCCTAATTGACATGCTTGGCACTTTTGGTCGACTGTTAGCCGCGGGATGTTAAGCCGATGCCACTGAGTAACAATAAAAGAAATATAAATCAGTCAGTTCTAATAGCCTTTGACCACAGTGTGGGAGTGCCAAGTTAAATGCAATTACATATGTATATATATACCTTAGCAACAAACTTTGAGGAGTTAAGACTTGGAAACTGAATGAGTAGGGCAGTAAGTTTATATGTTTGTAAGACAAATATTGCTCAAAATCTACGGCTGCGACCTATACCCCAAAAATTACTGTACATGTACACAATTGATGGAGAACGCAAGTGAAAGGTTTTAAACCATAATCAGCATAGCAGCTTTGTGAGACTGAACGCGGATGCTATCATGGATAAGTGGGAAAAAGAAGCCAAAGCTGCATTAAAGATTGAAGCTGTATTACAGTGCCATTTGAGTGTGACAATATTTGAACAAAATTGTTCATCTCGGGGCATCCCTCTATTATACGACTCCCTCCGCTATACAGTCTTTTCGGGCTGGCAGAACAGAAGTATAATGCAGGGACTACTGTAATATACAAATTGGCACAGAAATGGCGCCCTGTTATTAAATATGAGTTTAAAAAATAGTTGTAGACATATTCGGTTCGCTCACTAATATACCAAGGAGTAATCTGTGAGTGAGAATTAAGTAGAAACACATGCCTGTGTCATGTGGATAGATAGGCTGCTTATAAGAGGAAGGGTGGATCAAGGGGAGGGCCTACTGCAGTTAATTGCAGGCTCGAACTAGCACATAAGCTGGCTAGCTTTCCACCCTGACATTGCATGTACATGGATTAGGGGATTTGTGCACAACCATTTGGACGTGCACCTAGGTCTCAGTATTGAGCCTGCCACTCCAGCCCCCCCCCCCCACACACTCCTCCAGTACCACTATCTTAACCTAGATCTATACTGCTATATTAAGAAGACAAAGAATGAAATTTAAAGAAAATGTATTGTGCGTGCATCAAATATTACTGATGGATCGAGTTGCCACAGCCCCTTTCCTTATGGGGGTCTAGTTGGTAGGGGTAGAGTAGGTGTTGGGTTGATCGCGTCATGGGTTGACTTGGTTTTGGATTGAGTTGTCTAGAAACCATGAAACCAGCCTAGACCGTCAGTGGGTGTATTTCTTTGGTAACCTGGGTGTGTGCCGAAGGTGGACCAAATATGCACATTAAGTATCGGTCTACCGCCGGACACTTCTTTCACTCGGGTCGGGTACACCCGCATCCATTCGGTATGCTGATGTGTCCAGCTCAAAACAGCATGGGATATTCGGGAGAAATTGGTGGCTGGGAGTGGACCCCCATCTCTCATGCTCCAGGACATCATATTCAGTCAAGATGTCAAATGTGATAATATCCATGGTTGGAGTTTCGTTTTGTCTCTTGGTTGGCTTGAAGTATCCCACTCCCTCTGTAACATGCCTAATTCAATCTGATGCGCTTTCTTGAATAAGCCTGTATCTATATCCCTCTTTACATGCTGGGTAACCAGCCCTACTACTCTGCAAGTGAGAAGTTGTCTACATTCATGCTCTACAAGTGTAGAGTAACCAGCTCTACAATTGTAGAGCAGCCTACTCTGCATGTTTTGCGTTTCAAGAATTATGAGAATAAATGTCAGTGGGACTGAAAACTACATCATTTTAGTAAAACCATTCTCTTTCAGCCCTTATTTTCCCTATTCAGCCTCTCTGATGAGCATGGATATTGTGTTCAAAGTAAAACGGCACATCTGTTCGTTGCAACTAAACCTTGGGTAGCTGTGATGTTTCTACTTGACTGAAACTGAAACATTTCTCATATTGTTTACAATGTCCTGGTACTAGTAATTATTTTTATACAATTTAAATGGATTTTCTTGCAAATATTTAATCTTTCAATTATGTCCGGCTTTATACTGCTTTATACCATATTGTTTGATCCTTTAATTCCAAGAAGAAATTGCTTGTTCTGGTTTCCTCTTCTATCATTTGTGAATTATACTGGCATTGCTGGTACTTTAATATTAGGTGATTTGTTTTTCAGTTTTGATCCTACAAGTCAGTTAAGAAGCCAAGAATTGACTTCCAGGTAGTTTAACTGCATGTGACTTACTTTTATTACATTACTTGAATTCTGCAATTCGAATCATTAACTGGCAGATGTATACCACTTTACATTAGTGCACTATGACATTGGCATAAAAATTATGGAAAAATCGTTCATAAGGAGCAGGTGGTATCCAGCAGATAATACCGGTATGTTGTTATATGTTGTTATGTATTGAGGTATTGCTGATGATGATAAAGACAACAAATTTGCTGTGTAATCATATTTCTTATATTAGTTCATGAGAATTACATATATGATGACTTCTTATGATACAGAGGCTAGGAGTTGATGTAAGGCCACAATGCAGATTGATAGCAGGTTGGTGTTGAACGCCCTGCGTCGAGCCTGCAGCCGAGACGGAGTTTTCAGACGGGGTGAGCAGGAGCTTCAGCAATGGGAAGCACAACCGGGCTTCTATTCTACGCTTATGGTGAGTTCGAGGATGTCCATATCATTCAAAAACAATTCTTTACAGCCCGGCATTGTTTGAGTTATATTATATTACATATTATATTGGAGATGATTGATTGTGAGGTAACTGACATTGGTGTGACTGCATAAGACTTAACCCTATCATTAGACTGGCTACAGCTTTCAAACCGACAGACCTAGTCTACCGTAGAACCACCGTGACGTGTTTATGCGTTGAACGCTTTACTGTCAGCACGCACAGACGGTTCTAGAGTACTCAGGAGGGACCTATAGAAACCACTGCGCATACAACGAAACAGCGGTTTAAAGGATATAAAGCTTTACCCCGATCATTAGCCTGGCTATATAAAGGTTTAATCCTAACATTGCTCTGAATGCATAAGGATTGGATCTGGTTATTTATTACCGGTAGGTTAAACTGGCGTTTAGCAGTGTCTCTTGTTTACACATGGTCACTTGTAGATTGAAAGATACGTTGAAAGTTAGCGGATTATTGTCACGTCTGTTTATTTTCCTTTCAGAACATTTTCTTTAATCATGCTGTCGATGTCAACACCAGGTTGCTCGCTGTTTTATGCTTCAAAACTGGCGTTGATCGTTATTGGCCAAGGATGGCCCACAAGTAAGTGCACGGGGGTAGGGACTGTCTAGGAATGAGCCGTCGAAGTACATGGAGTCGAAGAAGTGAAGAAGAGACAGGTGCATAATATGATCTTTGGTGAACCTGTGTTGTCCCGGTCTTCATTTGTTGACGTACCACAGAAAAATGCGCCTTCTTCTGTATAGATCTCTCGTTGTTTGAACATAAAATGATATGTAAACCATCCGGAATAAAGCTATGTACCTACATGGCACCGCATCTTAACCTCATTATGTGTTTCGTCCATAACAGTGCCCGATCAGACCTTGGGAGGAGATTACTCAGTCAAGGATTGATTTCGAACCTGGAAAAAGAACCCGTTCACCAGGTAAGAACCGTAAATGTTGCCCCAGTGCCTCGTGTCCTAAGACTAGGCTGAACACAGACAGCTACGCTGAGGGTAGAGTTTTCTGGCCTCAGATAATGACTACAATTTTTACGCAGTGCAACAATAATATGTATGCCATATACGGTGCCCTACTATTATAACGATGTGTGCTGGTTTGGGTTTCAGATTGCCATTCAGTTATCGGTGCTGATCGCCAAGGTGTTCCGCCTGGAGGGCCCCTGGCACGAGTGCTGGGGCATGCTGTTGGGGGCTGTGCGCTATAGTGACAGCTGCATTGCCCAGAGGGCGCTGTTGATCTTTCACCAGGTCATCAAGTCCTTGGCGTCCCGCAGATCGGTAGGAGATCGTCTTGTAGTTGAAGGGGTAAGTCTTTCGTTTCTCCGAGGTATTTTAATCAATGACATCATCGCCTTTACTAACTGCTCTAGGTAAGTATGATTTAAATTTCGTTACTCGACGGGCAGTTTCAGGAATACTGAAATGTTGTTCCATGTTTAATTCTTGCCAGCGTCTTAGAATGCTTCGATTCGAGAAAATATCTAATTACCATATCTGGGGCATGTTTTTTCCACCCTCATGATCCGTGGAAGTCTGGATTTGCAGTATTGTATTCACGATTGTACCATTATCTTTTAGCTGACGACGAAGGTATTTGAATTCATGTTTCGGCGTTGGAACAAACTCACAACCCGCTTCTTAGAAGAGGTTTCCCGAAACGACGCCCATGCTGCTGCTCTTTTATTGGATCGCTCAATTCTGACGTTGAAAGGTAACATTGAAATGTTTCTGTTCAATACTGGTTTCTGTGTATATTCTACATTTCGAAAGATACGCGTTGTAATTTAAGGTTATTAAGTTACGGTAGTATATTTTTAAATCAATAATGTCTTTCCTATTGCTTTATAATTTAGTATTGTCAGTTTAATCGGCGACAAACGGGACCAACATATTGTGTAACCGTTTTATTTTAACGTTTTATTTGTTGCACCAATTGATCAAATCAGGCAATTGATAATTAATGGCGTTAATAACATGTAGATATGTGTTTCCTTTGCAGTGCTGAGGAAATTAGTAACGTTCGGCATCAAGGACTTAAGTAGTTCGGAGACTGCCCTTTCGTTCATTAACGTTGTACTAGAAAAAACAGAACAGATCCTGGAAATAAGTGAGTTATATGTGACACGTCCCTTTGATAACAGCTTCCATCGACACCCCGATAGCTGACAGCCTAACGGCACATGGATCGGAGCCCCGCTATGATCATGTGTGTGTGGTCACCGGATACAGATGCCATGTCCTTCTTCGTAAAGAGAAGGGGGTTACCCCTTCGGGACATGGCTCTGCTCTTCCCTTTCCTTTCCCATGGACGCGATATGACCAGAATTGGTTAACGCGTCCTGAATATACATGTACAACCAACCATTGATATCATTGTGGCAATGTTATCCTTATCATGTCCACGGCGTTTCCCACATAAACCCACAGAAGCGAACGTGAGTTGTATTGCCTCTGAAGGTGTAATTGTTATCGTTGGTCTCTATTTTGTTTTCCCAGGAGGAAATATAGGGGGACATAACAATAACTTGCTCGCGAAGAGAGTGAAGAAACTGATTTTATTGACGAAGGTGGTAAGTAAACATTGTGGTTCGTTATCTTACAGACTAGAGTACTATTGAGATATTTATTTTTGTTGAAAATTGTCCTTCAGTAAATATCACTTATCAATAAGTAACAGCATGTATTGTTATCGCCTTTGTGGAATCTCATGTCTAATACACCAGTCTCTATACAGTCGCACGACTGCATTGTTCTGCGTGTTCTCTTGCCTAGTAGTGCGTTGCCATGTCTTCCGTTGCCTGGTTACAGCTATTGGAGACTCAGGAGTGTCACCCCGACGGCTTCGTTCGCTTTATCCAGCCTGCCTTAGAACTCATCCGCTACAGCTTCACAGAGGAAGGGCCCGGTAGGTTGGCAGTTATAACACACAATAAGATGGAACGAAAATCCTTGTATTGTGAATCACACACAGCTTCTGTAACTCTCAGTTCACGCAATTAGCTTCTACTTTTCATTTGTTAATTTATCTTGTAACTGCATAATGTGTAAACCCATTCTAAATATTGATATTAACTTATGTTTTGTATATTTTCCTTTAGATTTCAATTATGAACGTTTCACAGTCAACCGCTTAAACTTGATGCGAGCAATACTTCGTTGTGATGTGTACACACCCGCAGAAAACATAGAAGGTAAGACATTAATTAATACAGACCCGAGAGAAATACAGACTCGCTCAAATCATAGAAATTAAGGCATTGAGACCTCCAGACCCGCCATAGAAGGTGAAATTTTGAGTTATACAGACACGGCAAAATCATGCAACGTAAGAAATTAAGTAGTACAAACCGCCAAATTCATAGAAGTTAAGGTATGAGGAAAAACAGATCCGCCAAGTCATAAAAGTTGAGGCATTGAGACATACAGACCCGCCAAAGTCATAGAAGGTAAGAAACTAGGCAATATGCGCAAAAGTATGCATCCCAAATATTACCATTTCAATATTACGTCGAAATGGGTAATATCATTTAATTTAATACGCCCCGAGTTCCATATTTAAAAATTGGTTGAAATTGTAAGGGCAATGGATGGTATTTTCTTGTCATCTTGGAAGAATAACTCCGCGCCGTCCCGTGTAGGATATGTTTACGTGCCATATTGAGGAAATTATGTTACGCTTACGTCGTAACTTAAAGGAGGAATTTACACATACCCTTGCGACCACATGTTTCATCATACTCGGCATTATTCTGCGTCATTAGTTGTCTTTCGTAATTATCTGTGTGATTGTGTTTCATATACCAAAAATCCCGTGACGATGAAAGCCTATGAAATCAAGACGTCTTTCTTTACGACGCCGGTGATGAAGTATATCTGCCGTCGTCTGATTGGTCACATCCGGCTGACCAGCGAAGACCTCCAAAACTGGGACGCTGACCCCCAGGAATATTGTAAGTTTGGTGGCGTCTTTACTTGCGGAACGCGCATCTGTTAACATGCTTCATAGGCTTAGTATGTTTACGCCTTTTTTAACGTCCTGTAAAGTTTGAACCCGCTGGAACTGAATAATTTACTTGTTATGGAGTTGTAAAGAAGCTTACAATTGTTATATTATTGAAAGGGAAATATATTTCATGTGCCGTGTATTTTGTACGATGCGTAAGTTACTTATGGGAATATATTATATTGGTAGTTGGGCTAACTTCTCAATGTATGGTCAAATCTTAACTCGGACTCCTGTCTGCACACAGATGTCAAACTAAGCTCAGTTTGGTGCAGTTTGCATTATACGGATATCTGTTTTTCGTTTCTGATATGACACCATACACTAACTGATATGTTCTTGTCTTTCAGTGTCTGAAGAGTGGGGAGACTCTTGGAAGTCCAGCATACGGGTAAGTGTAGGGATCCTTTGTTAATTGATTACCTATGCTTAAGCTGTACTTCAACTATTCGTTATCCCAGTAGACTCCTGGCCTGTTACAGCCCATGTGTGCTCAATGAAGGCCTAAATAAATTAACTGATACATGTCCTTTGGGAGGCACGACAAACCTACCCAAAATCTCTCACCGTTATTGCTTTATTTGCAATTTAGAGACTATACTTTGAAGAAAGCGCCCAAATTTTTTTTTACTTTTTTGTCATATTTTAGCCTTGCACAGAAAACCTTTACCTGACATTGATGAAGGAGTTTTCGACGACCTTGACCCCTCTGTTGCTGGAGATGATTCAACCGCAATAGGAGGAAGAAGCTCTCCCCTAGATCACCCTGTATATAATTATGTGTGCCGCAAATATGTTTGCACCCGGTATATATTTGGCGAGACGAGAAATACGAACGAAAAAAAGGAGGATGGTACAGCGTTTATTATCATCAATTTGTACGTGCCCCGCCCGGGCCCCGCTCTCCCCTAAAACACCTGTGTCCAGCCAATTGGCCTAAAGCAACACAATAACCGTTTGATCGGTTCGCCCTTCAGCCTCCGCTTAATCCCTGATCCCCTCTGCCTAATACCACCTCCCCCGCGCCCCCCACCCTGCCCCCTACCCTCTGCCCCTCCCTAGCGGCCGAAATGTCCCGCGACCGAAACATCCAGCGGCCCAAGTGGGCATACACCGGGAAAGGTTAATAGCGAGCTCTAGCGAGCTATTATGGTAACGTATACGAAGGGGAAAAAAAAAATGGTCGGCGTCATGGTCGAGAATGAAGGCGATAATAAGAGCCATTTCAGAAAGTTCCAGACTATATAACAGAATATATACGCCTAAAATTATTATTTTTATTATTTTACTGCTTTATTTGTCTGAATAATGAAGGATTATGATAATGTAAACTATAAAACATTGATTACATTTGTATTCACCATTTCTCCCGGCTACTAGCGGAACGCCCTCTGTTGGGACATTGATGCTAACATCCGGAAAATGCGAACCCTGGCGAACGCGTTCGAAACTTGACTCAAACTTTTTTTTTTCTTGCTGTTTGGCATAGATCTAAGTCATAAGAAATTTAGACAAGGTGTGTATTATTTTTGAAGGTCATCCGTTTATTTCAACTGATTGCTATGACAGTTTTCATGAATATTTCAGCCCCTGGTTGTCAATTTTTTAAGTCAGACAAGTGACAAAGTCGAGTGTCGTCTTCGCGTCGGTCTGTCAAACTGTCGTGTCAACCCTGGTCAAATTAGACAAATAACTCACTCAGTCGTTGATTTGTTGACGTCTACTTGTCAGTACGTTTTGTTAAGATTGAAGGTTGGTATTTTGATATAAAACCATCTAACTTGACAGCTTTGGCTAATTTTGATCTTGAACTAAAGTTTTAGTCCAAGCTAAAACAAGTCAGATAGTCATAGATTAGCCTGAATGTTCAGACGGTACAGTCTTGACACTTGTTCTTGTGACTGTAACAGTAAGCATCAGACTATCAAACTGTAACGTCTGAACATTCAGGGTAGCCATAGATATCATATGGATATGGTCAGGGAGACAGGAATGTCTGATGAAATCAATCTGGACTGGTTGAAAGAACAAGCATAGCTGTGGTCAACACCAGTGTCAGTGACCCTGACAGAAGTAGGCCTATTGCTATTTGGAATGCAGATTTTACTTTGATGTTTTTGGAATCATGTTTAGACCCGAGTTATTTTGGGCCAATTGGGGCGTTTGGCTTTAAACCACTGTCTGTGACTGTAAAACTAAAAAGTAGGTACGGTAAACACTAAATTTTCCATATGACATCAAATTTCAGCTGCAGTTTTTGCCTTTTTAAATATAACAATTTAATTCTGGTCTCTATTATGATTCCAAACCTGTATTTTAGATGTCTCCACCCATGAAATATATATAGCTCTAATTTGAAGAGTTTATTTGAGACAGATTAAATAGGATTTTAAACAAAAACTGTAAATATTTTATTACCGGTAGATCTATATATTGTTCATAGATCTATACTATTTCCTAACATTTGACACCTTTTGCCTAATTGTGACACATATATCTAGGACATCAAAATTTCAGCTGCAGTTTTTGCCTTTTTAAATATAACAATTTAATTTTGGTTTCTAGACTCCAAACCTATATTTCAAATGCCTCCACCCCTGAAATATATAATTTGAAGAGTTTAATTGAGAAAAATTAAACAGGAGTTTAAACCAAAACTGTAAATATTTTATATATTGTTCACATGACTTACTATTTCCTTTTTTTGACACATTTTGCCTACTTTTGACACCCCAGGATAATTCAGATTTATTCACAACCATATCACTCATCTATGATTTTAAAAAATAGCTGTTTTTCAGTGCTATTTTTGTTAAGTTTCAGATGATTTTAATCTGTATAACTTATTTAAATTAATGCCATTATTACGATTTTTAATCAAATGCAGAATGTATATATTTTATTCATCTTAAACAAACATTTTAATTTTATATTAATAATATCCAAATGAGTAACAGAAAAATAAATAAAGAATAATTATCATAAAATAATATCATGATTTATTAGCCCAATTAATTACTTATTCTTATATTTCTCTGTGTATGATCCTAAGACCATATATTAATGCTAAACAACTAAGCCATCCATCTTATTTAAGTAAAACACACATATATAAAAATATTATTTCTATAGAAAGATAAGATATTTCAGTATAATTAAGAGGCTTTAAGAATATAAACTAGAGCGACTTCAGCTGATACAGCAGCTATAATTAAGACTCTCACAACTGCTGCAATTGACATAGCAGCTTCAAGAACTACATTGTAGCACGTTGACTGCGTCATCGTCTGATAATATGCTTGTTGATGATGTGTTAAATAATGAACTCTCTAAGATATACGGTTGGCTATGTGCAAATGAGTTATCACTTAACGTTTCAAAAACCAAATTTATGATATTTTGTATGCCGCGCAAAGTTGTTAGAATTCCACACTTGTCTATAAATAACATACCTCTAGAGTGCGTAGATGAGTTTGACTTTCTGGGACTGACAGTTCAGAAGGATCTCAAGTGGAATGGTCATATTAACAAGATATCTTCTAAAATATCCAAGGTTATTGGAGTTATGTGCAAGTTAAAACATACCGTACCATCCTATGTTCTGAAACTTATATACAACTCTTTAATCCTACCCCATTTACATTATAATGTTCTAGCATGGGGTTATCAAGCTGATCGTATAAGGCTATTGCAAAAAAAGGCGACTCGTATCATAGCCAAGAGCTCTTATTTTTCTCATTCGGAACCATTATTTAAACAATTTAGTATATTGAAGTTGGCTGATATAATGATTTACCACCAACTAAAATTTTATTACAAGTATCTCCACGGTGATCTGCCAGATTATTTTTTAACTGAATTGTCTATTTCTAAATTGTCGGATCTGCATAATTACAACACAAGACACAAGGATGATCTGCTAGTTACACGTGTGAAGCATAAGTTTGCCGAACAATGTTTGAGATATCGCGTTGCCAGATGCATAAACCAAATGCCAGATATTATATTGAATAAGATTGAGACACATGTACTGGACGGTTTTTCAAGATATGTCAAAAATTTCTTAGTCGAGAAGTATTCTCTGGAATGTCATTTAGTTAATTGTTATATTTGTAAAAATGATTAGGTTATTAGAGGTCCTCCCCTGTTTTATATATCTCTAGAAATGGGCTATGTGTCTTTAATTTATCTCTCGCAAGATCTCTACATTTTTATACAAATGAGTGCAATGTAACCCTCTTACGATTAAGCGATAATTTTTTTTTTTTTTTGTTGTTGTTGTTGTTGTTGTTTTTTATTTCTTTGCGGTGGCTCCTATGCTAGCGACCATCGTGGTCTTAATAGGAGTCTCCAGGGTAAGAATGAATTAAGTTACCACTTTGTTTTGTATTTTTACGTTTGTATGCACTCGTTCTTGCCCAAATAAATGATATTTGAATTGAATTGAAAAATATTCAATTTCTTTTTATTTATTTATTTTTGTTGTCAGCCATATTTTTGTACACTTGAGTTTAAATAAATGATATTTGACTTGACTGGCTTGACTTGGGTGAGCTCGCAACTTAGGCAATGCCTATTCATATTACAAGCAATTGTACTTGAAACCTTTTAGAACCAGTGGTTTTCATTGGACGTCGGTTAATCTTTACTACACCCAAGGACCAGATGATAGCGAGCGTAGTGAGCTCTTTAGATAACACACACTTAAAAAACTGACAAAATCTGTATCTCAATCCCATACTGTAAAGCGCGAAAAAAAATCAACCGGTAGTCGACCCCCAGTGGTGTGACATGCGCATGCGTTTAAATGCATTCCGGGAAAGTTCATGTTTATTTTTTTGTCAAAAACTTATATGCAGCCCAAACCCGCACATTCACTAAAGAATATACATAATTGGTAGATAATTCACATACAAAAACAATTCCAACTGATGAAACGCTGATCATAGCGACAACATGCATGTGTCCTCCTCTCTCATGACAGAGGGCGCTCAACACGCGCGCGGGCTGCATTCGCTTGGTGGCAGCACAAGTCGAACGCGCAGACGACAGTTTCAGATTTGTCAGCAGTTTACCAGGCTTCGTTGATGTTACAACATTTTCACGTCTAGTCTAGCTTTTGTCAATTTATATCAAGGTTGGTGATACATTAAACTGCTAAGGTAACTTATTTGTGTAATATTTAGATCTAGCCTAGGAGTTAGATCTATTTGACAGTTCATCAGGCGCCAGTGTAGGATCCATAGTCGGGCATAGAACAGTCTGACAGTTTTGACCCTGACCAGGGGTAGGGTGGACAGGCCAAAAATCGATTGTAAGCATTAGGCCTAATTTTAAGTCATATAGGTAGATCCATTCAAAAGAACAATAACACTTTTTATTTCATTAAAATATCTCAACCGGTTGCGAAGATATATGCATTTATACATGATAAATTTGATGTCAAACTTGATAATGGCTATAAAAAAAATTAATTTGAACAAAAACCTTGAGTTTAAGCGTAGATATAGGTTATAATTAATTATTGTATTATAACTGAATCAATTTTAATCACAGTACTTTTAAGTAAATATAATAAGTATATAGAGTAAAGTTGCCTATTTTCGACCCCTTAAGCATCAAACTTTGTTCAGATGATAATTATTCATGATAGAACGTTTTCAAAATAGCTAACATGTGAAGTACTAAAATGCACAGTTTATGCAAATGAAGACCGGAAGTACATGTATACTCTCAGCCTAAAAATGTCATTTTATATCCAGGGGGGGTAGTTTCCTATTTTCGACCCCTTTTGCCTATTTTCGACCCCCTCCATATTATGGTTCTGGGAAGTGTATTTTATTGTTTTAACTGCTATGTAATTAAATGAATTGGTATTTTAGGCCACTTGTGTACCCACAAGGGCTAAACTGGACCAAGGAACCTGCTGGGACTATGAAAGATAAATAGATGAAATGTACCCCAAATTTGAAGCCTCATGTATACATTTGCGGTCTAGTGCGCTAACCACTACATCATGTCCCCCTTTGTAACTCATATGAAAAGTATAAAAAGTATTGTTGGTGATAGTTGACTACATATAAACAAAGGAATTGGGTATTTCATATATTTATTCAAGGCACCAGCTGTATTTGCATGTGATAGATCTTCTACATTCATCAGAAACAACGTAGCAACTCGCATACCGGCAAACAATCACGATGCTGATACCAGTGTGCAAAATAAATCAGACAATGCATAAATTACAAAAAAACTGGATGGATTCCAGCTGGTTGGGGGATGCCATAATAAGGTCAGGTTGGCCGGTGCACTCTCTGTGCCACCAAGCTTGGCAAAGATCACAGCCGACCATACTCTCTTCATTTTCGCCGCTGCCACACCCAGGACATTGTACTGGCACCACGTCGATTTCATCGTCACTCGAGTCCATGTATGTAGGTTCCCCATCTACATCAGACCCCGACTCAGACTCCATCTCTACGCGTTGCATATGTCTCCCCTTGCCTTTCTTAACCCTCTTTGCTTGTCTTTGAGCTTTCTCAGCCTCCCTTTTCTCCCGATTCTGTTGCATGCATCTTTTTCTCGCCTCTCTTTTCTTTGCCTTCTCTATGTTTTCCTTCTCTCTCGCCTCCCCTTTAGCCTCCCTTTCCCTTTGTCTGTCTAACTTTGCCAACCTTTCTTTCTCCTTACGCTCTTCGATTTCCCTTAACACGGTGAGAGCAGCAGCCCCAGAGATGGCTTTTGGTAATGTTTGCCGCACGGTCACTCGTTTGCGAGACTTTATCTGGGGGAGTGGTAAGTTCATGAAGGCAGTACCTACGCCAGATTTGGCCTGAACGGAGGTTGGGAACAACGCCGAGGGCGAGGGACCGGCATGTCCACGCCCTGCGGCAGAGAAGGCGTCGGGGACGACTTGCCACAGTGACGGAACCTCGGCGGGGACAGCTAGCCATGAGGGCAAAAACTCTGCAGCTTCCGCCACACCCCCGGCGGGGTGCCTGGAGCCGGCAGGCTCACGCGAGAGAGATGAGGAGGAGGGCACGGGTTGAAAGAACGGCGGAACATCTGCAGCCTCCGCCACACACCCGGCGGGGTGCCTGGAGCCGGCAGGCTCACGCGAGAGAGATGAGGAGGAGGGCACGGGTTGCCAGAACGGCGGAACATCTGCAGCCTCCGCCACACACCCGGCGGGGTGCCTGGAGCCGGCAGGCTCACGCGAGAGAGATGAGGAGGAGGGCACGGGTTGCCAGAACGGCGGAACATCTGCAGCCTCCGCCACACACCCGGCGGGGTGCCTGGAGCCGGCAGGCTCACGCGAGAGAGATGAGGAGGAGGGCACGGGTTGCCAGAACGGCGGAACATCTGCAGCCTCCGCCACACACCCGGCGGGGTGCCTGGAGCCGGCAGGCTCACGCGAGAGAGATGAGGAGGAGGGCACGGGTTGCCAGAACGGCGGAACATCTGCAGCCTCCGCCACACAACCGGCGGGGTGCCTGGAGCCGGCAGGCTCACGCGAGAGAGATGAGGAGGAGGGCACGGGTTGCCAGAACGGCGGAACATCTGCAGCCTCCGCCACACACCCGGCGGGGTGCCTGGAGCCGGCAGGCTCACGCGAGAGAGATGAGGAGGAGGGCACGGGTTGCCAGAACGGCGGAACATCTGCAGCCTCCGCCACACACCCGGCGGGGTGCCTGGAGCCGGCAGGCTCACGCGAGAGAGATGAGGAGGAGGGCACGGGTTGAAAGAACGGCGGAACATCTGCAGCCTCCGCCACACACCCGGCGGGGTGCCTGGAGCCGGCAGGCTCACGCGAGAGAGATGAGGAGGAGGGCACGGGTTGCCAGAACGGCGGAACATCTGCAGCCTCCGCCACACACCCGGCGGGGTGCCTGGAGCCGGCAGGCTCACGCGAGAGAGATGAGGAGGAGGGCACGGGTTGCCAGAACGGCGGAACATCTGCAGCCTCCGCCACACCCCCGGCGGGGTGCCTGGAGCCGGCAGGCTCACGCGAGAGAGACGAGGCCAGGTCGGTCCCTAAGCCAGGAGCTGCGGCCGATACAAGAGAGACAGGGAGCATAGCGGCTGATGGCAACAATTTTGTCCGGTCCACCTGCGAGAGGTCCATCGGAAATAACCCACATCGCCGAAAGCCGCTGACCGCCGTCTCCCTCTTTGCAGCTCGCACAAAGGCTTTCTTGAAAACCCCTGGGAAGTCTTTTTTCGTGAGGTGCTGGCCAAGATGTGTCATGTGCCAGCACTTCACTTCCGCTGCCCACGCGCTTTTCATTGGGGCAAAAAAGAGACGTCACATGGCTGAAGAATATGTGTTGCATGTGCGGGCAAACAATACAAAATGATATCATGGGTGGAACAAAATTCGGCCGCCTGTAGAGTAACATGTGTTGAGTGGCCATCAACAAATAATAGGATGGGGCGTGGTATAGTTTGAGATGTGACATAAATATCCAAGTGCTGTAGATAAGAAAAAAAGAGGTCGGAGGTCATCCACCCGGACTCGGACATCCCGTACAGCGCTTCTGGGAAGTCGCCAAGGGAAAGGTCTCGCAGGCGCTGGCCGGGAAAAATGATCAGGGGCGGCGGATAATCCCCAGTGGCATTGAACCCACACAACACAGTTATTTGGGTTTTGTCTGGGTTGGTCACACGGTAGACGTGTTTGCTACCACATGGGGCCAAGACTTTCCCGGACGAGACCTGCAGCGGGAACCCAGACTCGTCGCAGTTAAATACACGCCGCCCGTCTCTCAGGAGCTGCGCGTGATCCAGTACCTCCTCCCGGAGGAAGGTCTGGAGTCCAGTGAACCAATGCGTTAATGTTTCCTGGCTCACAGCAGCTTGGTCCGTGCCAAGGGCCTGAGTCATCCGGCTGGTAATGTGCGGATGTCGCCGCAAAAAGCGGTAATACCATTTATTTCCTGTAAAGAATGATAGTTTCAAAGGATTAGCCACATTGTAGGTAGTGAATGGGACGTTGTCGGCACCACTCTTACTAGCAATTTATCAAACCGACAGTTGATGTTCGTGTATTTACTGAGTAATATTTGGCAATCCCCCGCAGTGTCTAAATAGGGTTATTTGATGCCAAATATGCAGATTTTTTTATATAGTAGATCTACGTGATTACAAAATAATCATACCGGGGAGGTTGTCCTTGAAGGGTGTGGTCCGCCCATCCCTATCCAGAGCTGCCTTCACCTCAGACAGAAAGGCGGCCTTAGACAGCGGAAACCCGAGGGATGCCATGCGCTGAATGTAGCCAGTCAGGGCCAGCTCCTCACCATCCGTTAAAATGGTTGCTGGCCCGGACCTTGCGACCTCCGGCACCCGCCCGGCCAGCTTGTCTAGCAATGTGGTGCGGGGAATGCCAAAAACCTTGGCCGCTTGTCTCCCTCCCTGGCGGACCAACTGTATGGCGGAGGCCATGGCTTCTGGGTTATATCGCCCATAAACTTTTGTCTGGTTACTGGCCATTCTGTAGAGATAGAGTAGATCTATCAAATTTGGTTAAAGAATTAAAAAAAAAAATAAAAAAAAAAAAAAAATCTGCCCCCCCCCCCCCATCTCATTGGTATAGAAAATGACTGGTTCCTGAGCTTCCGTTTTGAAGTACTCTCAAAAGTAAGCATCCAACATTATATTATACCTTTTATATCCGTTAATGCAATATTCTTCACTGTATAATTCAATCTTATAATTGCTTGTAAGTCTTAAAATGAAGGGGGTCGAATTCTGGCAACTATTGGAATTCCCTTTCCCAGAAATCGACACCCTGCTGGAATGCCATCGTTCGAGGTTAGAAAACAAAATGGTGGCACTGGATGTCAACAAACTTGTACTGACGGTTCATAATGAATTTTTACGCGAAAAAACGTAATTTATCGGATATGTGAGCATTTTTAAATGCCTGAGAAGTTAGAGCATATGATTAAGGCACCATTTTGGCTTTTTACTTACCTAACAGCCGTACAGTTTTCAAAAGCAGCGTTGTTCAAAAAATCACCTTCCGGATTGAGGATTTGAACAGTCAGAGGTGGGCGGCAAAATTGCGCGTGCAGGTAGGGTTTCCTCCACGTCATATTCGGTCAAAATCATATTTATGATAATAAAAATAGCGAAGGGGTCGAAAACTGGACCATGTCGAAAATGTGCAACTCTACTCTATATTGTATAATTTAAATATTTCAAGACGTTCTAAAAAATTTACACTCAATATGGGAAAAAAAAACCTGAACTCAGTTAATTTTACGCGTGTCACAATTGACGTTAGTGCTTTTGTCTAAATTTAAAGCCTTATTCATTAAAAACTGCAGTATTTAGAGTGTTATATATCATACTGGATATATTAAGCTATAAGTATATTTCTAATAACTCTTTGAGTTAGCCTAAAATATATCAAAAGGAAACTTTTACGTATACGCAAAGATCGACTTTTATCCATTTTGGAAAATGGGGGTAATTTCTCCTGAAATTTTAGACATTCGGTATATTTTGGGGGAAAATTGGTTATAATTCAAAAACTATAAAGGATAGAATAATAAATATAGTATCAATTTAAAGCTTATTCATTATATTCTATGATGCTATGCATTACTTATATCTTTGATCAAATACAGATAAGATATAATCAATTTCACAACAGGGGGGTCTTAATGATAAATAGATAAATTAAGGTACATTTTTATCGAAAAGATATATTTTAGCGAAAAAAAATTATTTTATATGCATGTGCATGATACCTTAGTCAAAAAACACCTAACTGAATATTAGTTACATGATATATATATAACTACTGTGAATTTACTGGTGTTAATCTAGTCATATGATGTCAGCTGCAATGGATAGTTCTTACATGTATAGCTTCAGGTATCGGATAATAATATTTACCATGAACTTATTCTTTAATCACAAGCATTTGTCATGTATATGTTTACTTCCAATACCTATAGTCACATATACTGTGGCATTACTACCACAGAGTAGGTATTATTATACCTACTCTGTGCTCCCAGTGGGAGTCTTACAACTCGTGATCAGCTACTCTAACTATATGGCTAAACTAAAAGGGTGATCCCTCTAGCCAAGACCAGAAGAAATCACAGGCACAGTAAACCATGAAGTGGAGAAGAGAGGAAGAGGGGGTGTGCACCCTCTGTTTTTTCTCTCCTGATTTACTGTGCATGCTTAGACTCAATATACATTTGGCCACTTGACTGTTATATTATTTATGTAAATTATTTATATTATTTATTCTATATTATACTTGTTCAAACTAGCTGGCAAGGTGAGTGTTGTAACCATCCTAATATCCTGATGAAGGTAATGAATAAATGGCCACTACATTGAGGCATCAGTTTTGCCATCTGTAGGGCTCACAGTGTGATATATGTAAGGTATCAGAAACAAAATCATTTGCTTTATCATGGTTACGTCACCTGCATATAGTCTTTAAGTGCCCTCTGCACTTACTACAAGCATAGCACCAAATCCACATTATTCAAACCAGCAGGGTCCTGCCTCCCCCCCCCCCCCCTCCGCCCACCATGTCCCACCAAACTAAATAATGGCCTGGTCTGCGTCATGAGTCCCCCACACAGGCCCTTCTAGCCAAAATTAGCTTCTCATTTTATGATTCTACTTGCCTCTTGCCTTACCCAGCTTTGGTTCGAGTAGTTCTGCCCCTCGATCTCAGGTATTACAACTCACACCTTCCGCCCTTACCCAGGGTTCCCGATCAACTTAGTATATTGTCACGGTATTCGGGTCGAGCGGTTGGGTTTATTGATTAAATGATCGGACTTAGCACGATACGTTTAAGTTGTCAGGCTTGCCGTGTATCGTGTGGAGCGATAAAGTGCGGGACTTTGATGCGTTGCCTTTCTTGTGTGAAAAACAGGACTTGAAAGTTTCTTTTCTCTTGTATTTATTGGTTATTGTGACGTTCACTACTTGGTCCATGTACACAGAGCTTAAATAAACTTAACAGCACTTATTGCTTAAAAAGAGCGCACGGCGCATAAATCGACTTGACCCGCCCCTCGCGTCTACATGTTCCGCGTACAGCTACGTGTACGAATTTAAATGGGTCAAAATCTCAAACCCGTTACAAAAGTATTTATATTCCCTCAGTAACCCGAACTTAAAGATTTACGTGCTCATAACAATTCCATATATGCTAAATAATAGTTCTGAAGAAGAGTTTTACCTCAACTGGCACGGACAGCGCTCTGGAGCCAACTGTGTCGTCTGCTAAACTGGCCGCCCTTTTATAGGCCAAAGCTGATCACGTGACCCATACAGAAACTCATGTGTTTTGATGGGTTTTGTACTTCAAATGACTCGCGGAGTTTACAAAAATGCCTTCTTGTACTTCGATTGCTGTTACTTAAGATCCAAAAGTACACTCGATATTGAAAGAACGTCTTACATAACCAGACACTAACAGATGAAGGTAGGTTATGCCGTATTTGTAGTTTAAATGACAATCTTTGATCTCGAAACTCTATTATCGCCCCAGTGTACTCGGGACTGTCATCTGTCAAAGCTTGACAGATGGCACAAGATGATTAAATATGTCTTCCCTAGCATCCCATATTCTCTGAATCTCTATATGAAGCAATATTCTATCCCAGAGCAAACAGATTTACATCTTTCAAGCCCTCTTTTGACCTGAAACTAGTAATATTCACTAAAGTCAAAAGTCAATTTGGTTCAACAACATGTCAATCTAATAACAACCAACTAGACTTGGCTCTTATACTTTCTTCTACACTTTAGAATGCTCCTTATAATTATTTGGCTAAACCTCAGAGTTAAACCACTTATTATACTTAGCTTTTAACAACTTAACCTTCTAAAGTCATATAAAACATTACAGTACTTCAATTACTTAACTTTATAACGTTACATCTGCTATTTCGTCACATTACCCCCCACTTAAATGTTCAGGTCCTCCTAACATTTCTAAATTACTTATGGCAAGCTATGCTATATAATGTTATACCACCTTGCCTAAAGCAGTTATAAATTCTATGGAGAAATTTAATATGAAATTATTGATTCATATTCTATGACTTCACATTTTACTAATACATATACAGGTCATATACCGATCCATAGCTTGTTTGTTAAAGTCTATCATGACATGTCTCACGTACAAGAGAAGTTTGCTCACATATTCTTTCATGTTTATCCATAACTACTACATCTTAAATACTTGATAACCCTTAATTCTATTTCTCTTGTAGCTCTAATATACATTCTTGTACAAATTCATTCCAATTCTTCAGCGATGTCTGGCATATGGCTGTGTGGTCCTCGAGACAGATCGGTGGCGGCTTAGACTCCTGTTTACCAGGTGTCTGGCACGCTGCAGTCCAGGGTGTCTGTAGGTTGTTGGTGGCCGTGGAGGTGGTGGCATGCGCTGTACAGGCGGTGGAGGCAAATGGTTGATCAGGTCCGCAGGCAGCCCTCGCTGTGTTGTGGAGCTGGGAGGATGGAGACAGCGAATCTCCGCAATGAAGGTGGTCATGGTCGTGCGGGCCATTGCAGCGAAAGACTTGATGGATGAATCCAGGCTGGTGACACTTCTCTGCAATCCGATGACAGCATCATGCAGCTTGTTACTAGTCTGATGTTGGCTGATCAGAAACTTCTTAGTGTCTGCGGCATTGTTTAGGGAGGCATAGTTCACTAAGGAAGATATATTTTGGTTTAGTTCATTTAGGTTTAAGTTGGTGTCCATGTATTGTCTTGTCATATCATGCATGGAGTGCTGTAATACATCTTGTTGCAGGTTTGTATGTGTGGATAGTGTTGTATGTGTGGATAGTGGGCATTGTCGTGGGTCTCTATCATTGGTGGTGGCTGCTTGTTTCTCTTCTTTTTCTCTGTTGTTTTTACTGGCCTCATCCCTTGACCCTCTCTCTCCATCATTGGTCTTAGTCGCTCGTTTTTCTTTCCGTTCTATATTGTTCTTGCTGGGTTCATTCCTTGGCTCTCCCAAACTCTGTTCAGTTCTTTCTTTGCTGTGACCTAGCCTGCTCCTGCTTCCTTCACTCCTGTTTTGCCGATAGCTTCTGTTCCTTTCTGCATCTTCGTCCTGTTTCTTCTTATCCACGTCTCTAACTTCCTCGTTAGTCTTTCGAATATCTTGCTTCTTACCACCTTCTTTGATCTCCTCTTGACTAATTTCTTTTTGATTTCTTTCTTCTGTTAACTTTGTCCTCTTTGCTTCTCTAGGTTCTGGTTCCTTTTCCATACTCTTCCTCTTCTGCAACCGTTTACCTTTTCCCTCTTCTCCAAGTCCTTCTTGATGATTCCTGTTTTCTTCAGTTTCTTTCTTGCTATCTTCAGGGGGATCTTCATCTTTGCTTTCCTTTCTTCTCTTGAAGTTGTTCTCATTGCACGAATCAGAGTCGCTCTCGGTGGTAGTAGTGCAGTATTTTCTCTTTGCTTTAGTCCTATTGTCCGAGCTGCTATCACTGGAGCTGCTACTGCTATTGTTGCTGTCACTACTGCTGCTCACGTACCCCATGACCTCGTCGTCTTGAGTAGGTACGTCTGTGGAGTCGGACGCTGCGGGCAGACCACTCAGCTCCATGGCGGTTTTTACCGGGTCCAGGTCCCGTTTTAATAATTGCTGTTTGAAGGCCTCTAGGAGTTTCTCTTGCTGGGGTGAAAGACATTCGGAATTGTTCTTCACCCTAGACGACCAGAGATTCCGTGATGTTTTCGGGCTCATTGCCTTAAAGTTGTCCTGGATGTACCTGTTCGGTTCACACCTGTTTTCATTTGTATCCCCGGCTCCCTGGGCCTTGTCCTTGTGCCGGTTCGTGGCAAGGTGCCGGTCCAACTTTAACGTTGATCCCGTCAGGAAGTTACAGGCTCTACAGCTGAATGGGGCCGTTCCTGTGGTGGAGTGCTTCTTGGCAAAATGCTCCAAGCAGGCGGATTTCTCGCCTACCCACTGGCACTTGCGGCATTCGTAGGCACGTCCTCTCATCTTGAATTCTTAATCTGGAATATTAACATTTTGAAATGACACTTGACTGATCAGTTTTTAATTTTTTAACCAGTTTCTTGGCCCAAGTAGGCGAGTTATTTCCTTCATATGGTTTCAACTTGTTGTGGTGTATGATTTTCTGGGTTCCTTTGGCGTTGATTTGTATTAGGTAGTCTAAGTAGTTCAGTCTTTGAATTATTATTATCGGTCCTATGTATGGTTTCTGTAATTTAGGACAAATGCCCTCTTCTCTTTTTTCATTCAGCAACCAAGCTGGGTCACCTGGGTTGTAGACGTGGAGTGACGTTGACGTGTCATAAATTTCTCGTTGTTTTTTAGCTGCCTTTTTCAAGTTTGATCTTGTGAGTTGATGAGCTTTGTAGAGCTTGTGTTGTATTTGGCTAACATATTCTCCATAACTTGTCGGGGAATCTGGAGTATTGGTTATGAAGGCTTCTTCTGATGGGAATCTTACTTCTCTGCCATTCATGACCATATTAGGTGTTAATTTAGTACTTTCATGGGGCGTGGCCCTGTATGCTGCTGTGAGTAATCCTAGATGTAAGTCCCAGTCTCGTTGATCCTTAATGTAGGCTCGAATCATCTTGATCAGAACCTGGTTAATCCTTTCTACTTGGCCGTTTCCTTCTGGATGTCGTGAGGATGTTCTGGTTTTCTTAATTTCAAGCAGTTGACACATTTCGTTGAATAAATTACTCTCGAAGTTACGCCCTTGATCACTATGTAGTTGTAATGGACATCCAAACTTTGTGATGAATTCTGAAACAATAGCCTGGGCACAGGTTTTGGCGGTTTGATCCGGTAATGGATATGCTTCAGCCCACTTCGAGAAGTAATCTACCAGAACAAGAATGTACACATTTCCGTTCCTTGTCTTTGGCAAAGGTCCAAGTATATCAACTGAGATTCTATCCATTGGCGCTCCTGTTCGCATATCCCCTAATGGTGCTTTCGGCTTCTTTGCAGGTTTCTTGTTGGCTGCACAGTTATCGCATTTCTTTATCCACAGCTTTACATCTTCTCTTAAATTGTACCAGTAATATCTTTGTAGGATTTTCTCTACCGTTTTCTTCTTTCCTAGGTGACCAGACAACAGGGAGTTGTGCATACTGTACAGAACTGAATCCCTCATGACTTTAGGTGTGATAAATTGTAATTGAGAGAGTTCTCCGTTATTTTGGTAGGCCCTTTTCATAAGCAATCCTTCATGCATTTCTAACGACGCCCAGTAATTCCAGTATTGTCTAGTTTCAGGACTAGCAGATGCTACAGGTGAACCTCTTGGCCGTACGTTTTCGGTTTTCCACTGATATATTGGTTGAATATCTGGATCCTTTATTTGAAACTCCTTTAACTGCAGGTTATCGTATTCGGCGAACCAATGAGGGTCCTTTCGTCGTTTTTCTCGGCCGAATCTTCTCATACTTAGTTTTTTCCTCACAGTGAAGATGACATTACTGATAGCCACTTTGGCCTTCTGAAGCTTTGTCGCATTTCTTCTATTTTCAGCTGATCTGGTCTCATCGTCATTAAGCGTGATAACTTTTCCGTCTTGTAATCTGTCCGTCAGTTTAGGTCTGAGTTTTCCCTCATGAAATTGTCGTGTGGATAATTCCTCTTTGAGTTTCGGTCTCAGTCTTCCGTCGTCACCGAACGGCATATTATCCAATGAGTCTCTCCATTGTAGAGTATACGGATTCCGTCTCTTTTCCAGTGTCCCCTTTTTGCTAACTCCAACAGGCCAGCACGTCGGCAGTATTGTTGCGAGATACAACACTAGCGTCACTAATGATTTCTTTACAGTTGCGACGATTGACTGTGGCTTGGGTATACTGTTAAGCAACCTGGTTACACGTTTGACACTGGGCTGAGTCCATGAGCTTAGCATTTCTTCACTCCGTTTCTTGCACTTTTTACAAGGACCACATTTCAGTTCCTCCATGTTATCCTGTTCCGGACACTCGCAGTCCTGTGGGTTGGGGCATCTTGACATTGCATCAGCATTTCCATGCTGTTTACCTGGTCTGTATTCCACGACAAAATCGTATTGGGCGAGGATCTCCAACCATCTGGCGATCCTTCCTTTTGGTTCCTTTAGACTAAATAGCCACTTTAAAGCTTGGTGATCCGTGCGAGCGACGAAATGGCTGCCCAACAGGTAGTGTCTAAAATATTCAATGAAATACCTTACAGCTAAGAGCTCTCTGTCTGTGACGCAGTAGTTGCGTTCCGCTTTATTGAGCGATCGACTGGCATAAGCAATGACTCGTTCGATCCCACCTTGAATCTGAGATATAACACATCCGATACTGCTATCGCACGCATCTGTATCAATAATGAACTGTCCATCCATTTGTGGGTACGCCATTATTTCTGGTCCTATTAAGGCCTCCTTTAGTTTGTTGAAAGCTTCTTGGCATTGTGCCGTCCATTTCAGCGGTGATTCATTTTTGGTGAGTTCGGTTAGCGGTTTTGCTATTCCAGAGAATCCTTTCACAAACCGTCGGTAGTAGGAACAGAGTCCTAGAAATTGCTTTACTTCCGTTACATTACGGGGTATTGGCCATTGTTTTACTTTGTTTATCAGTTGTGGGTTTGGCTTCACTCCTTCAGCTGATACCACATGTCCTAGAAAGGTGACTTCAGACTTTAGAAATTCACATTTTTGGGGCTTAAGTTTCAATTTAGCTTTTCGTAGGCGCTCCAGCACTAGTCGTAGTCTTTGCATGTGTTCGTCCAGATTAGATCCGAAAATGATGATGTCATCAAGGTAGATGAGACATGTTGACCACTGCAGTCCTTTTAACACTAGCTCCATCAATCGCTGACATGTTGCTGTCCCATTTGACAGTCCAAATGGCATAGTCTTATACTCAAAAAGTCCATATTTCGTGATAAACGCGGTTTTCGCTATGTCTTCCGTTTTCACAGGTATCTGATGGTAGCCTGACGTCATATCCAGAGTTGTAAAGATTTTTGCACCGGCCATCGCGTCAATGCAAGTCTGTATGTTTGGGATAGGATATGCGTCTTTTCGCGTTAAAGTATTTACTTTGCGATAGTCCACGCATAAGCGTATCTTTCCACATTTTTTCGCTACTAGTACTATTGGCGAAGCCCACGGTGAACATGAGTCTTGTATTACATCCTTTGACTTTAATTGTTCAATTGCATTTTTCTCCTCTTCTAAATACTTCAGTGGCACACGGTGAGGTGGACACCTCACGGGTTTTGCGTCTCCCGTATCTATTTCATGCTGGATTAAATTTGTACATCCTAAATCGTGCTCGTCTGATGAAAATACGTCTTCGAATTCCGTTAGGAGCTTCCGTATTTGAAGTTTCTCTTCCTCACTCCTTCCTTGGGAAGTTTCCGCAAATATCTCTTTCAAATGCCGCGGGATTTTATCCTCCAAAGTAGTTTCCATCTCCTGGGGTAGTGTCTGTCCTTGAGAAATAACTGAAGCTCCCTCTGGCTTCATGTCGAAGGTAACAGTTTCCTCCACTGCCTTCCGTCCCACACTCTTGATATTTCTCAGCGTCTTGACATCCCCTACTACTTCATCCCTTGCCATGTGATATATTTGTTCATTCTCTCCCTGTCTGTCGCAAAACTTCAGTCGTCTAACCGAATCCATGTTTAGCATCTCGTCTTCATCTTCCGTGGTCATTATGACTTCTGCACTGTATTCATCAGTCCCAATCGCTCCGATGACTGACCCTCTCCTTATAGTCACGGTGTGCATGTTCGGGTTTAACAGTCTCATTTTAACAATGTTACTCTTGCTGATATCCGCTATACAAGCAGCTGGTACTAGAGAATATTTTTCAACAAAAGCAGTAACTGGCTCTACTATGACGCTATCTTTACTCTTTTGTTTCATACCCCTGATATCCTCTACGTTGGCGTCAATTATCATTTCAGAGCAGCCTGGAATTTTGCATGTCTCGGCTACGGACACTCTACTTGGCTGTTCTGACTTCACTTGTATGAATGGCGCTGGCTTCTCATCTATCACGATAGTTCCTTGACTCATCAAAACATCTATGGTTCCAATGTCCAATCCTAGTAGGATATCATCCTTTATATCTCCCACGGTAATCTCTTTCTCTGTCACAAAATTGCCGATCTCAATTTTCATTGGTGCGCTCCCATGTTCAACTAATGGTGTTCCTCCGGCTTGTTCCAACACAGTAAAGGATTTCTTTTTGGTTAGACTAGGCTTAACGTTTTCACTCAGGCTTTTAAAGAATCGTCTGGAGAGAATCGTTTTAGTGGCACCTGTGTCCACAGTAAACCAAATATCCGTGTCTTGTATTTTTCCTTTCACATATAATCCTGCCATCCTCGGAATTTTTCTCCTAACTATTTCTTTAGTTTGGTATTCCAGGATTAATGAGCTTGGCTTAGTTTCGATATTCTCATGTATCGCCTGTTTAATTGTCTCTGTTTTCTCTTCATGCAGTTCAGCCACACTCGGTTTCATATCATCTAAGCGGACCGGCTCTTGGCCGCCGGAGACGGTCCCTCGTAGTTTAAATTCGATGAACCGTTTCCATTTGTGGGTCTGGTTGTGAAAGAGCTGTGACCTTCATTCCGTGTCGGTCCGTGGGGCTGTACCGCTACGTGCATCTCACTAGTTACGATAGGGCATGGGCATTCCCTCACGAAATGATCATCTTTTCCACATCGGAAGCACCCGGTTCTAGTGGTCTGTTTAAAGGTATGTCCGCTGTAAGGTCGGCTCTCATTTTTCCTTCCTTTCTCATAACTTTGCTGATATGTTTTATCCCTACGCGCGCTTTGGCAGTCTTTACGCAGCTGATCCACGCTTGCACATAGTTTATTCATTAACGATGTTAATTGTCCAATCTCACTAGCATTTTCCGAAGTTGCACTGCTTGTTATACTTTCTTTTGCTGTTTCTTTATCCTCTGAGTTGGGAGATTGTGAGATTATTTTGGACCTGTTTGCTTTTGCTGGGGCTCTGGCTATTTTGTCTCCCACTTCTCCATTATTCATGAACATTACTGTTGTCTCATTGTCCTCGTCACATGAGTCCTCAGCGGCTTTTAGTGATCGTACTGGTCTCTTATATCGTTGTTCATATCCGTTCTCTCGACCTCCCCGACGTTTAGTTTCTTCGAAATGTACAACTTCGTAGACTGCTTGATCTATGTCTTCGGGGTCTTTTACGTACTCTACGTGAAACCTTGTTTTCTCGTCGTTTATCCCATCCAAGAATTTACGCAACAAGTCCTCTGTACGCGTCTGCATATCCCTTTGTGGAAAAGCTTTGTCATATAACCGTTTAAGATCCGCCGCGTACTCCTCAGTACTTTCCCCTGCAATCTGATTCCTGTTGTTAAACTTTGCTCTGAAGGTTTTTCTCGTCTCTACCACTCGGAATCTATTATTTAATTCTGTCGTAAGTGTGTGATAGTTTGTCCTATTCTCTGCTGACATCTGTCCATAGACGAATTCGCCAGCAACTCCTTGTAGTCTAGGCAGTAACTCAGTCAGTTTCTCGTCGTTTGACCACCTGTTAAGTATGGCTACATCCTGAAAGCGATTATACCAAATTTGCCACGACTCTTTACCAGTGAATGGGGGTAGTCTAGAATTAGTAGTGTGACGCGCTCTGTTGTTAATGTCCTCAGACCGTCGGCTGAAATGGTCACCATGTTCGCTACCACTGGATGAATCCTCACGCGTGCGGCGATCGTTATCTCTCTGGAGACGTGAACGACTTCTATCATTCCTATCATGAAGAAACCTGCTTCCTTGCATTTCACTCCCTCTTATCAAGTCTCTGTGCGGTTGCTGCCGATCATCCGTTAATCCTCTGATGGCTGCCATAACAGAAGTCATAACCTCCTCTTTAACGGCGTTTCCTATCTCCTTAATCAGACTTTGATGGTCAGTTGTTTTAGCAGAGTCCCCAATTGCTCCGTCCACTTCCTTAGTTGCCGATGTCAGCTGTTGTTCTCCTAGTTCAAGTGTTGGTGGTGACAAAGTCGGATTATCGTCGCCGTTGGGCGCATCACTAGTCTTCCCATTTACCGTCAGTTCCCGTCGCGTTCCTCTTCTCGGTCGCGCTCCAAGTCCGTCCATTTCACAGTGTTAGGTTCGAATCACTGGATGTACTAGGTTTGTAGATTTATTTCTTAGTTAGCTACTTGTACATCCCACTTCTGACACCAATTATGTCACGGTATTCGGGTCGAGCGGTTGGGTTTATTGATTAAATGATCGGACTTAGCACGATACGTTTAAGTTGTCAGGCTTGCCGTGTATCGTGTGGAGCGATAAAGTGCGGGACTTTGATGCGTTGCCTTTCTTGTGTGAAAAACAGGACTTGAAAGTTTCTTTTCTCTTGTATTTATTGGTTATTGTGACGTTCACTACTTGGTCCATGTACACAGAGCTTAAATAAACTTAACAGCACTTATTGCTTAAAAAGAGCGCACGGCGCATAAATCGACTTGACCCGCCCCTCGCGTCTACATGTTCCGCGTACAGCTACGTGTACGAATTTAAATGGGTCAAAATCTCAAACCCGTTACAAAAGTATTTATATTCCCTCAGTAACCCGAACTTAAAGATTTACGTGCTCATAACAATTCCATATATGCTAAATAATAGTTCTGAAGAAGAGTTTTACCTCAACTGGCACGGACAGCGCTCTGGAGCCAACTGTGTCGTCTGCTAAACTGGCCGCCCTTTTATAGGCCAAAGCTGATCACGTGACCCATACAGAAACTCATGTGTTTTGATGGGTTTTGTACTTCAAATGACTCGCGGAGTTTACAAAAATGCCTTCTTGTACTTCGATTGCTGTTACTTAAGATCCAAAAGTACACTCGATATTGAAAGAACGTCTTACATAACCAGACACTAACAGATGAAGGTAGGTTATGCCGTATTTGTAGTTTAAATGACAATCTTTGATCTCGAAACTCTATTATCGCCCCAGTGTACTCGGGACTGTCATCTGTCAAAGCTTGACAGATGGCACAAGATGATTAAATATGTCTTCCCTAGCATCCCATATTCTCTGAATCTCTATATGAAGCAATATTCTATCCCAGAGCAAACAGATTTACATCTTTCAAGCCCTCTTTTGACCTGAAACTAGTAATATTCACTAAAGTCAAAAGTCAATTTGGTTCAACAACATGTCAATCTAATAACAACCAACTAGACTTGGCTCTTATACTTTCTTCTACACTTTAGAATGCTCCTTATAATTATTTGGCTAAACCTCAGAGTTAAACCACTTATTATACTTAGCTTTTAACAACTTAACCTTCTAAAGTCATATAAAACATTACAGTACTTCAATTACTTAACTTTATAACGTTACATCTGCTATTTCGTCACAATATACATTTTCCAACCCCGCCGGTGCCAAATTGCCTCCGAGACATTTCATTCTATTTGCCTGTCAGGGCCCGGGTTTTATTCAAGCTCTTTCCACGTCCCCCCCCCCCCCTCTCCCCCCCAACACCACCATCTACCAGGACTTGTTATTTTCTTCGCCTCGCCTCCCGGGCTGCCCCCACACCCCTCCTCCTCTTGTCGTGGATCCATCCTTCATGAGCCAAACCTTGTTGACATGTAACCGTAGCCTGCGCTTGTATCCTGACCGCTTCTGGCCACATCCCACCTTGCCTCCCTCCCCACTCCATCCCCATCTCCATCCTCACTTTGCCCTCCCCACCCCCATGCGCTATCCCGCTACCCCTACACCCACCCACTGCCTTCCCAATTTGCTTCTACTTCATAGCATCAAACGCCACACCGGGCTGACCAGCATCAGAAGTAATATGACACCCTTTGATCTTTTGGTCAATGAGTTAAAAAACGACTCACTGCCCGTCTTTCCTGTCAATCAGTGCATTGCGACCAGTTTCTCACGGACAACGGGCGAGTCCCATTCTGTCCAGAAAGGGAGAGTACGGTTGGCATACCGCAAAACATCCATAAATTTATGGATGATACGTGTGGAATTTATTTTCGCTGTGCATTCAGGTGCTAGAATTTTAATTGATGCCTCTGAAACATTGAGAAAGAAAGACAAATAATTTTGAGATAAGTCTAGGTATGTTACGTCTACACGGACGGAGCATGGAGCAACGCCCCTATCGAAACTGGCCCATATAACAATGGAACTGCCCGGCGAGCGAGTGGACTTTTAAACGACACGCGATTCGACGGATCTCGTCTGGCCTTCTTCGTGAATGGACGGTCTCACTATGACATTCACAACAATGTATCAAAACTTGTCTTCAATTATGTAGATCTACGTATGTAAGACTGCATGGCAGGATTTCGTCGTCTCGTTTAGATAGATGTCTGACGTAATATTTACTCTCCCAAAATTAAACAACGTCAAGTTAGGCGGTGCGCGCGGCACAAAATATGGCGTGATCGGCAGTTTTGAAAATTGGACTCAACAAGTGTTTTATTTTAAGCCAGATTCGCGCCAATACACATTGGATTAATTCAAAATTTGCACATATGAATCAGGACACCTCGATCTATGTCAGAGCGAGTGATTCGCATTGATGTCACCCTCGACCTCAAAATGCCGACTCGATAAACTTTTCACTCAAGTTGTATTCTAATATGTACTATATCTGAGAGGCCGAATCATATAGAATCAGAAAGAAGAAGGGTTTTCCTTCAACTTGATAGTTGGTTTAGTAATATTGATGTGATATCCGCCGAAATCTCCCTTGGCAAAGAACACTTGTTAAAACGTCCATTTCGCGACACACTTTTCCGGGCCGTAAAATGTTGTGCGCCGAGCCGTTTTCACTCGCTCGTTGCGGTTGTATTATTTATCAGAGAAGAATTTTACAAGCACCATTATGCAGGGTTTGATCCATAGACCAACATATTGTAGATTTAACAATGATACTCATATAGTTTAATAAATATCGCCGGTTCAAAATGCGTTTGCGTCACGCGCTCGATCAACTATCAAGTTCGCTGCGTGCGAGCGTCGACCGCTCTACCAGGGGACCATTTGACTCTTTTAGCTAATGTTTACTGAGCCTTTCAGTAACATAGACTTCTAATTGACTAATATAGATCTAGCTGGAAGTTAAGTTAATGTAAGTTCCCTAGATCTAGTTTAAGTTGGATCTAAGCTTTAAACAATTTGAGGCAAAAAATGCTTCGTTAACGCATTACATGTTCTAGATCTAAGCTTAGGCCTAGATCCAGATCTAAATTTAGATCCGTTACCGGCGTTAGGCCTACAATCTAGTTCAGCTTTTGAAAATATAGATCAAGGTTTGTGATCCAAAAGGTGTAAGATCTAACGTCACATTTAGGCTATAATCATATGACTTTTACCACTTATTTATTTACTTATTTGAACCATTTGATTGGGACAACCGTCTTTTAGCCTTTCATTAAAATAGACTTCTAATGCAGATCTAACTGGAAATTAATGTAAGACTTACTAAGCTTAAAGTTACATGTGGAGCTGGCCGTTGCAACGGCTGTACCAAAATAAACATAAACAGGAAATGTTACCTTTGACCACAAGCAGTGTCAACAGCCACCGCCAAAGAAAAAGTGGCGCTCCGGACGCTTCTATTGTCTCATATAATTTAGCGCTTGGGCCCCCTGTCGGTGGCACCGGTAAACGACTTGCTCACACACGTTTATGACGTTTCAAATCAGCACCAGTTTTCATTTTTGTGGCGGACAATTCATGAATTTGAAATGTTTTGCTCATTGCCATTGGCAGATAATTGGTGAGCGATATGGTAGGTGTTTATTGTCTGTTATGAACCTTAAGGCCTTAGGCTTGTGTTCTTATACGCAAATTTGGCATTCAAAAACAGCGAAACAACTCCACATGCAACTTTAAGTTGGATCAAAGCTTGAAAAAAAATTGAGGCAAAAATTGCTGTTGTTTGGCAGATTTTTAACAAAAAATGTAATTAAGCTTAGTCTACATCTAGAGATAAGTTAGATCTATTAAGATCTTCGAACATCTATCCATTGGCATTCTTTAATATAAGCTTACTTTAAAAAGTAACCTTACTCTAATTATCGAATCAAAGCAACATCTGTGTTCATTCAAACGGGTTGTTTGAAAGTTCATTAGGCGTCCGTGTAGGATCCGTCAAATAACTAATTTCTAATATAGATTAGCTAGAAGGTAATATACAAAGCTGGATCCCAGCTTTAAACAATTTGGCGCAAAAATTGTTTTTTTTTGGTTTATAACAAACCCTTCAGTTAAGATTAGCCTACATCTAGAGATAATTAAGTTATCAAGATCTTCGAACATCTATCCATTAGCATTCTTCATTATATTTAAAAAGTAGTAAGTTCTTGCAGAAGTCCAATTATCAAATCAAAACAAGTTGTGCTCCCCTTCTTTAGCACATCTACTTCAAAACTAAAAGCTTCTAGATCTATCACAGCTGCTTGTCATTTGGGATCTTGTAGACTATCGTAGTCGTAGTCTATTGTAGACTACTTCTTGCTGGGTTTGCTGCGTTGAATAATGGCGGACCACCCTTACATAAAAAAATATTCACAGTACTTTGCTTCACACTGGGTAACCGTAACACAATCCAGTCAACCAGTCGTCCAGTTTCAAATTCTAGAGATCTTGAGCATAATTTTTACTCAAGCTCATTACATGAGCTGAGCCGTGAAGTTACAAATCCAAATCAGGGAGCAGGAAGGCAGGAACATAACTATTGCCGGCCACATCTATCTGACCATGGCACTCCACCTACACCATGCAATGATCCCTCCCCACAAAATACGGCACTTTTAAACTTTGAGAACAAACATTTTCGGTCAGTCAATGTACCAGGGGATGGAAATTGATTTTTTCATTGCCTTAGCCTATTTTTAGATGGCAATTTCTCTCGAACGAAACTTTACAGATCACAAATAAAGCAACCTAGGGTAATAGGAACCTAAATCATGACAGATTCGGTCAGGGGCAGGTCACTTGACTACAAATCAAATGTACTACTAAACTACTAGATTTACTTTTTCAGTACCAAAACTTTGATATTAAATATACAAAATAGCATAATATGTAAAACTTCACCTTTAAAAAGAACAAGTCATAACTAAGGTTATGAGAAACAGTTTAGCCCAGTTATCATCAGTGGGGGTCCAAAAAATTGCTTCACAACAAAGTCAAAGTCTACGCTCGCCTTCTAGGTTTTACCTACAACATATTACACTGAGGACCTGATAGAAATGAATGAGCACACTTAGCGATTACACTATGTGCACTGATGACTGAATCGCCGCCTCCATATCACTTCCGAACACCATGCGATGTTTTGGAACATTTGATATATAGTGTTTATGTTTGGCTTTCTATCGCCCCAAACACCTATTTACCAAAGTGAAGATATCGTCCGTTATCAGACAGTAACAATGTAAGTCTAGGAGTATTGTCAGTGGGTTACAGGTGCAGATGTCTCGCTATTGCTCTCATTATCGCTCAAAATGCGACGTGCCAATCCAGCAATCACTCAGTGGGTGCATTTCTATTTACCTTTGTTTGGGCCAGGACTGGTATGCCGCCCGGTATAGGTCTACTCAGCCTCTTCCAGACCTGCAAATAGGGCTACGCCAAATGCCGATGGAATATTCACACTGGTCATGTCCAGTTCATTTAGGGGCAATTGAACCGGTATTTAGCAGGCTAGGGACGATCCTGAGAAGTCGTTGACCGCAATATTCGCCAGATGGCGCTGACAATCACTTTTTTCGAAGCAGACAAAAAGGGGTGTTTAACACTTCACAGCAAAGCATATTTCATAGAATTAGTTGTCAAACATAACAGCGGATGAAAAATAAAGAGCTTTCCTAGCTAACTTGCAGCAATTTATTCCAAAAATAGGTCAAACTACTCGCTAAAGTAATATTTTAGAAGAGTATGGGCGATAATATAGGCTTTTAGTTTAATTGACAAGCTTTGGCCTCTAAATAAAAAAATGTGACCAGGCAACTCGTTATATTATTTGGAATAAAATTAATGTCAATATATCTAGTTAAGAGATCGGTGCGCGTTTAAAAGCTCGGGAATATATATATTTTTGCTTCAAAGGGTAAAATATTTCGAATATTATAATCTTTCAAGGGAATTACTTCTGCAGTTACCCTTTGTCAAGTCCTAGCTGTAGCATACATAGCTCAGTGCTTGTAGTAGCCTCGGGAGCCCCACTCCGCCGTTGGCCTACGGAGATTACAGAGTGGGTCTCCCAGGACTATGCTTGTAGATAATCTTGGCCTAGACTACATCGATAAAATTCAGCACAGACATTTTTTATTTAGTGATACAAAATTATAGACATTAATCAGAGATTGGACAGGCAATAATAAAGAATAATTAAGATCGCATGTATTTGATGATGTTTTTATTATCATATAACCGATATATATTATTACATTATATGTATCAAGTTATTAATAATTATTATTAACATGTTGTAGATGTAACCCAGTGGATCTAAGCGGGGGCTAACCCCACCCCCGTCAAGGAAGGGGATGTTAAGGACTGTTAAAGTCAAAGAAATTTCAATGACCCTTCTGCTTTTCTTCCCGCAAAAAACAAGGCCATCTGAGGTCTGGATCACCACCACCGGCTGCACAAAAAATCATTTTGCAGTCAAACAGTCTCACCCCCACCTCCCAGTTTTTTTTTTTTTGGTAGTAGAGAGCCCCGCAGTTGCAACCCCCCACCCCCATGTGCAAAAGGGATATTCTTGAGCTTGCTTCGATCACTGCTATTCGGGCATAAATGATACTAGTTTTGTTTATATTCTGTGTTTGTGGTTTATACATATGTGTATTAAAACTGAGTTTAACAAAGTTAAATAAATTTACTTAGTCAAATAAGTATAGTTTACCTCATTAACATCAGTTCCAATATATCAAATTGCTTGTCATAACTAAATTGATGTAAAAAAAACCTATATGCTGGTATAGTACACTTTTGTCTATACAGTACTACAGGGTATGCATGCCTATGCTAATGTGCAGTTCTTTGTTACAGATATTGTCAAGATGGATCCCTCTTGACGAAGACACATTTATTTGAACAATAAATCATGCACTGTCTAACAGAACACAAGCAGCTTATGAGCGATATATGTATATTTAGCAGTTCTATGTTACAGTTATTAACTTCATGGATCCACTTCTATATTAATTGCCAAATTTGTTTAAGCAATAAATAAGACACTGCTTATCAGACTCCATGGGGGATGAGGGGGTGGGGGGGGGGGGGGGGTTGAGTGCACCACATTACTACAATGGTGGGGGGTGTCAATGCCATAGAAGGCATGGAGAATAAGAGAAAATTACAGAGTTGTTGTGGTCATTGAGAGAATTTTATTTGGTTAAAACAGTATACAAAATAGACACAGACAGTCATGGCAAATTATATGGAGGTCAATTACGTGAACACTTAATATATAAACTGGAATAAATATAGTCAACATGGTCAAAAGCTGCAATTTTGAAAAAAGTCCAGTCTCAGATTGAGCACATAAAGAGAAATTGCTGATTTCTGGCGAAAGGCTTGGGCCAAAAAAGGGGTCTTTTGGGTGGCGCCAACCCGCCTGGATCAGACTGCACTCAACGTAGCTAAATAAGATTTAATTGTTTCATTTTAATTTCAAGTTCTATGTTATAGGTAATAACACTATTAGCTTAGATTCCTATTATGAATAAATAAATCTATATAATTTTTTTTATAATAGCTAGACTACCGGTACTGTATTTAACAGACAAGGTAAAGTGGGTAGTTATCAACACTTTAAGGAATAAGTCTTAGGATGTAACTGCTAATTTCTAGTTCTAACCTTTAATAAGACTTACTATGGTACAAGCATAGATCTAGATCTATTATTATTTTCTTTGTATTCCTAACTTATTCTGAGCATAGAATTTAGATTAATTTAGATCTATATAAACTTGATCGAAGTTACATTTTAGAAATTATGAATTAAAAAAAAATTGATTACTCCCACTTTCAAAATAATTCTAGATTTTAAAGCTTACAGTTTAGATTAGATCTACAGTCAATCTGTCTTGATCTAAAAGGACTCAATTTAAAGGCCTGTGATATCTCGGCCCAGGCCCGGTGGATAAAACACACCAAGCGCCTCGGGCCAAATGGGAATTTCCCTTTGGCCTAACGCGTAAGGTGTTCGCTCGGGATGCGAAGGGTCGCCGGTTCGAAACCCGCCTAGAACGTTCTAGGGTAGAATCGGCATCCATTCGGGGCTGGGACCAGAAATACTACAGGCCTAGCAGACTATACTCAGTCAGTGGCAGGCTACAGCATTCACAGGCGCAATCACCTGAAACGTAAATGTTAGCTGATTTGATGCAATCGGGGCATATGAAAATGCTGCTGTCTCTCAAAAACTACTCGGTAGATCTGCAAACCCCTCGGTGAAAGTGATGTCATTGTATTGTTTTGTTTGATAAGCTTGATAAAGCTGTTCGGCAACAGCAGACGGCATTCGCAACCACCGGAGAAAGTGCGTGTGCAACCTACAAAGGGATACCTCCGTTTTTGATACACCGCAAAAAAACATAGTTACACGTCTTTTGACATTCAGTTTTGGGCCAAATTATGAAGAGATCCCTTCTCTACAATCAGCCAATCAGAATGGATGTTGCAAATGTGTTTACATGGCATGTGTCTCGATGGCAGAGAGCCACTATCAGTTATTTCTACCCGTCCTGAGAAGTCAGCAAGTGTGTATCTCTCGCGCCGGAGTCTGCCAGTTGTGATCTTCCAGTTACAATATCTGCCACTTACTGAAAACGTTGAAACGGTTTCAGCAACTGCTTCCGGGAGTGATACTCTCCTTCTCACTGTCAGCACAGAGTTACGTGGTGGACATGGTGGGACATCTTAAGTGAGTATTCATTTAAATATGTAGAGAATTTGCATTAATTAACTTTGTTAAAAGAAAAACGCACTGGTCACGTCTGGACTGGTCATAGACACACACGGGTACCGTAACCCTATTTCGCTCAACGCCGCCAGGGTTTACTATAGTTAATTTTTTGATGGGCGATAATAGGGACGTGCATAGGGTGGAAATCAGAGGCTCGAAATCAACACAACCTGTTTACCAACAGTCTATGAACAGGATCGACGACTGTAATACCAGAACCGCCGTATGGTAGGAAACCATCTCCCTGGTCACCAGATACACATTTCCTCTTAAATATGGGACCTTTCTATGCCATTTCATAGGCAACCCTATTCCCCAGCACTGGCCGACTCCCAATCTGCCACTTACGCAAATTGGACTCTTTGGGGCCCAGGTGGAAATAAGGCAATTTTCATGATGATGGAAAACCATTTCCCTAGTCACCGGAGATGCATTTCCTCTCAATATGGGGCCTTTCTATCCCATTCCATTAGCAAACCTATTCCCCAGCACTGGCCGACTCCCAATCTGCCACTTACGCAACTTGGACCATTTGGGGCCCAGGTGGAAATAAGGCAATTTTTATGATGGTAAACCATCTCACTAGTCACCGGAGATGCATTTCCTCTCAATGTGGGGCCTTTCTATCCCATTCCATTAGCAAACCCATTCCTCAGCACTGGCCGACTCCCAATCTGCCACTTACGCAAATTGGACTCTTTGGGGCCCAGGTGGAAATAAGGCAATGTATATGACGGGAAACCATCTCCCTAGTCACCGGAGATGTTTTTCTGCTCAATGTGGAGCCTTTCTATCCCATTTCATTCCATAAGCAACCCTATTCCCCAGCACTGGCCGACTCCCAATCTGCCACTTACGCAAATTGGACTCTTTGGGGCCCAGGTGGAAATAAGGCAATTTTTATGATGGAAAACCATCTCCCTAGTCACCGGAGATGCATTTCCTCTCAATATGAGGCCTTTCTATCCCATTCCACTAGCAAACCTATTCCCCAGCACTGGCCGACTCCCAATCTGCCACTTACGCAAATTGGACTCTTTGGAGCCCAGGTGGAAATTAGGCAATTTTTATGATTGGAAACCATCTCCCTAGTCACCGGAGATGCATTTCCTCTCGATGTGGTGCCATTTTATCCCATTCCATAAGCAACCCTATTCCCCAGCACTGGCCGACTCCCAATCTGCCACTTACGCAAATTGGACTCTTTGGGGCCCAGGTGGAAATAAGGCAATGTACATGATGGGAAACCATCTCCCTAGTCACCGGAGATGCATTTCCTCTCAATGTGGGGCATTTCTATCCCATTTCATAACCAACCCTATTCCCCAGCACTGGCCGACTCCCAATCTGCCACTTACGCAAATTGGACTCTTTGGGGCCCAGGTGGAAATAAGGCCATTTTTATGATGGTAAACCATCTCACTAGTCACCGGAGATGCATTTCCTCTCAATGTGGGGCCTTTCTATCCCATTCCATTAGCAAACCCATTCCTCAGCACTGGCCGACTCCCAATCTGCCACTTACGCAAATTGGACTCTTTGGGGCCCAGGTGGAAATAAGGCATTGTATATGATGGGAAACCATCTCCCTAGTCACCGGAGATGTTTTTCCGCTCAATGTGGAGCCTTTCTATCCCATTCCATAAGCAACCCTATTCCCCAGCACTGGCCGACTCCCAATCTGCCACTTACGCAAATTGGACTCTTTTGGGCCGAGGGGGAAATTAGGCAGTGTATGGTTTCGGAAACCGTCTCGCTGGTTACCAGATACACACTTCCTCTTAATATGGGACCTTTCTATCCCATTCCATAGGCAACCCTATTCCCCAGCATTGGCCGACTCCCAATCTGCCACTTACGCAAATTGGACTCTTTGGGGCCCAGGTGGAAATAAGGCAATTTTTATGATGGAAAACCATCTCCCTAGTCACCGGATATGCATTTCCTCTCAATATGGGGCCTTTCTATCCCATTCCATTAGCAAACCTATTCCCCAGCACTGGCCGACTCCCAATCTGCCACTTACGCAAATTGGACACTTTGGGGCCCAGGTGGAAATTAGGCAATGTACATGATGGGAAACCATCTCCCTAGTCACCGGAGATGCATTTCCTCTCAATGTGGGGCATTTCTATCCCATTCCATAAACAACCCTATTCCCCAGCACCGGCCGACTCCCAATCTGCCACTTAAGCAAATTGGACTCTTTGGGGCCCAGGTGGAAATAAGGCAATTTTTATGATGGGAAACCATCTTCCTAGTCACCGGAGATGCATTTCTTCTCAATGTGGGGCCTTTCTATCCCATTCCATTAGCAAACCTATTTCCCAGCACTGGCCGGCTCCCAATCTGCCACTTACGCAAATTGGACTCTTTGGGGCCCAAGTGGAAATAAGGCAATGTTTATAATGGGAAACCATCTCCCTAGTCACCGGAGATGAATTTCCTCTCAATGTGGGTCCTTTCTATCCCATTCCATTAGCAACCCTATTCCCCAGCACTGGCCGACTCCCAATCTGCCACTTACGCAAATTGGACTCTTTGGGGCCCAGGTGGAAATTAGGCAATGTACATGATGGAAAACCATCTCCCTAGTCACCGGAGATGCATTTCCTCTCAATGTGGGGCATTTCTATCCCATTCCATAAACAACCCTATTCCCCAGCACTGGCCGACTCCCAATCTGCCACTTACGCAAATTAGACTCTTTGGGGCCCAGGTGGAAAATAGGAAATGTATATGATGGGAAACCACCTCCTTAATCACCGGAGATGCATTTCCCCTCAATATGGGGCCTTTCTATCCCATTCCATTAACAAACCTATTCCCCAGCACTGGCCGACTCCCAATCTGCCACTTACGCAAATTGGACTCTTTGGGGCCCAGGTGGAAAGAAGGCAATTTTTATGATGGGAAACCATCTCCCTAGTCACCGGAGATTCATTTCCTCTCAATGTGGTGCCTTTCTATCCCATTCCATTAGCAAACCTATTCTTCAGCACTGGCCGACTCCCAATCTGCCACTTACGCAAATTGGACCCTTTTGGGCCGAGGGGGAAATTAGGCAGTTTATATTTTCGGAAACCATCTCCCCGGTTACCAGATACACATTTCCTCTTAATATGGGGCTTTTCTATCCCATTCCATAGGAAACCCTATTCCCCAGCACTGGCCGACTCCCAATCTGCCACTTACGCAAATTGGACTCTTTGGGGCCCAGGTGGAAATTAGGCAATGTACATGATGGGAAACCATCTCCCTAGTCACCGGAGATGCATTTCCTCTCAATGTGGGGCATTTCTATCCCATTCCATAAACAACCCTATTCCCCAGCACTGGCCGAGTCCCAATCTGCCACTTACGCAAATTGGACTTATTGGGGCCCAGGTGGAAATTAGGCCATGTATATATATGATAGGAAACCATCTCCCTAGTCACCGGAGATGTTTTTCCGCTCAATGTAGAGCCTTTCTATCCCATTCCATAAGCAACCCTATTCCCCAGCACTGGCCGACTCCCAATCTGCCACTTACGCAAATTGGACTCTTTGGGGCCCAGGTGGAAATAAGGCAATTTTTATGATGGAAAACCGTCTCCCTAGTCACCGGAGATGCATTTCCTCTCAATATGAGGTCTTTCTATCCCATTCCACTAGCAAACCTATTCCCCAGCACTGGCCGACTCCCAATCTGCCACTTACGCAAATTGGACTCTTTGGAGCCCAGGTGGAAATTAGGCAATTTTTATGATTGGAAACCATCTCCCTAGTCACCGGAGATGCATTTCCTCTCGATGTGGTGCCATTTTATCCCATTCCATAAGCAACCCTATTCCCCAGCACTGGCCGACTCCCAATCTGCCACTTACGCAAATTGGACTCTTTGGGGCCCAGGTGGAAATAAGGCAATGTACATGATGGGAAACCATCTCCCTAGTCACCGGAGATGCATTTCCTCTCAATGTGGGGCATTTCTATCCCATTCCATAAACAACCCTATTCCCCAGCACTGGCCGACTCCCAATCTGCCACTTACGCAAATTAGACTCTTTGGGGCCCAGGTGGAAAATAGGAAATGTATATGATGGGAAACCACCTCCTTAATCACCGGAGATGCATTTCCCCTCAATATGGGGCCTTTCTATCCCATTCCATTAACAAACCTATTCCCCAGCACTGGCCGACTCCCAATCTGCCACTTACGCAAGTTGGACTCTTTGGGGCCCAGGTGGAAAGAAGGCAATTTTTATGATGGGAAACCATCTCCCTAGTCACCGGAGATTCATTTCCTCTCAATGTGGTGCCTTTCTATCCCATTCCATTAGCAAACCTATTCCTCAGCACTGGCCGACTCCCAATCTGCCACTTACGCAAATTGGACCCTTTTGGGCCGAGGGGGAAATTAGGCAGTTTATATTTTCGGAAACCATCTCCCCGGTTACCAGATACACATTTCCTCTTAATATGGGGCTTTTCTATCCCATTCCATAGGAAACCCTATTCCCCAGCACTGGCCGACTCCCAATCTGCCACTTACGCAAATTGGACTCTTTGGGGCCCAGGTGGAAATTAGGCAATGTACATGATGGGAAACCATCTCCCTAGTCACCGGAGATGCATTTCCTCTCAATGTGGGGCATTTCTATCCCATTCCATAAACAACCCTATTCCCCAGCACTGGCCGAGTCCCAATCTGCCACTTACGCAAATTGGACTTATTGGGGCCCAGGTGGAAATTAGGCCATGTATATATATGATAGGAAACCATCTCCCTAGTCACCGGAGATGTTTTTCCGCTCAATGTAGAGCCTTTCTATCCCATTCCATAAGCAACCCTATTCCCCAGCACTGGCCGACTCCCAATCTGCCACTTACGCAAATTGGACTCTTTGGGGCCCAGGTGGAAATAAGGCAATTTTTATGATGGAAAACCATCTCCCTAGTCACCGGAGATGCATTTCCTCTCAATATGAGGCCTTTCTATCCCATTCCACTAGCAAACCTATTCCCCAGCACTGGCCGACTCCCAATCTGCCACTTACGCAAATTGGACTCTTTGGAGCCCAGGTGGAAATTAGGCAATTTTTATGATTGGAAACCATCTCCCTAGTCACCGGAGATGCATTTCCTCTCGATGTGGTGCCATTTTATCCCATTCCATAAGCAACCCTATTCCCCAGCACTGGCCGACTCCCAATCTGCCACTTACGCAAATTGGACTCTTTGGGGCCCAGGTGGAAATAAGGCAATGTACATGATGGGAAACCATCTCCCTAGTCACCGGAGATGCATTTCCTCTCAATGTGGGGCATTTCTATCCCATTTCATAACCAACCCTATTCCCCAGCACTGGCCGACTCCCAATCTGCCACTTACGCAAATTGGACTCTTTGGGGCCCAGGTGGAAATAAGGCATTGTATATGATGGGAAACCATCTCCCTAGTCACCGGAGATGTTTTTCCGCTCAATGTGGAGCCTTTCTATCCCATTCCATAAGCAACCCTATTCCCCAGCACTGGCCGACTCCCAATCTGCCACTTACGCAAATTGGACTCTTTTGGGCCGAGGGGGAAATTAGGCAGTGTATGGTTTCGGAAACCGTCTCGCTGGTTACCAGATACACATTTCCTCTTAATATGGGACCTTTCTATCCCATTCCATAGGCAACCCTATTCCCCAGCATTGGCCGACTCCCAATCTGCCACTTACGCAAATTGGACTCTTTGGGGCCCAGGTGGAAATAAGGCAATTTTTATGATGGAAAACCATCTCCCTAGTCACCGGATATGCATTTCCTCTCAATATGGGGCCTTTCTATCCCATTCCATTAGCAAACCTATTCCCCAGCACTGGCCGACTCCCAATCTGCCACTTACGCAAATTGGACTCTTTGGGGCCCAGGTGGAAATTAGGCAATGTACATGATGGGAAACCATCTCCCTAGTCACCGGAGATGCATTTCCTCTCAATGTGGGGCATTTCTATCCCATTCCATAAACAACCCTATTCCCCAGCACCGGCCGACTCCCAATCTGCCACTTAAGCAAATTGGACTCTTTGGGGCCCAGGTGGAAATAAGGCAATTTTTATGATGGGAAACCATCTTCCTAGTCACCGGAGATGCATTTCTTCTCAATGTGGGGCCTTTCTATCCCATTCCATTAGCAAACCTATTTCCCAGCACTGGCCGACTCCCAATCTGCCACTTACGCAAATTGGACTCTTTGGGGCCCAAGTGGAAATAAGGCAATGTTTATAATGGGATACCATCTCCCTAGTCACCGGAGATGCATTTTCTCTCGACGTGGTGCCTTTCTATCCCATTCCATAAGCAACACTATTCCCCAGCACTGGCCGACTCCCAATCTGCCACTTACGCAAATTGGACTCTTTGGGGCCCAGGTGGAAATTAGGCCATGTATATGATGGGAAACCATCTCCCCAGTCACTGGAGATGTTTTTCCGCTCAATGTGGAGCCTTTCTATCCCATTCCATAAGCAACCCTATTCCCCAGCACTGGCCGACTCCCAATCTGCCACTTACGCAAATTGGACTCTTTTGGGACGAGGGGGAAATTAGGCAGTGTATATTTTCGGAAACCGTCTCGCTGGTTACCAGATACACATTTCCTCCTAATATGGGGCCTTTCTATCCCATGCCATAGGTAACCCTATTCCCCAGCACTGGCCGACTCCCAATCTGCCACTTACGCAAATTGGACTCTTTGGGGCCCAGGTGGAAATAAGGCAATTTTTATGATGGGAAACCATCTCCCTAGTCACCGGAGATGAATTTCCTCTCAATGTGGGTCCTTTCTATCCCATTCCATTAGCAACCCTATTCCCCAGCACTGGCCGACTCCCAATCTGCCACTTACGCAAATTGGACTCTTTGGGGCCCAGGTGGAAATTAGGCAATGTACATGATGGAAAACCATCTCCCTAGTCACCGGAGATGCATTTCCTCTCAATGTGGGGCATTTCTATCCCATTCCATAAACAACCCTATTCCCCAGCACTGGCCGACTCCCAATCTGCCACTTACGCAAATTAGACTCTTTGGGGCCCAGGTGGAAAATAGGAAATGTATATGATGGGAAACCACCTCCTTAATCACCGGAGATGCATTTCCCCTCAATATGGGGCCTTTCTATCCCATTCCATTAACAAACCTATTCCCCAGCACTGGCCGACTCCCAATCTGCCACTTACGCAAATTGGACTCTTTGGGGCCCAGGTGGAAAGAAGGCAATTTTTATGATGGGAAACCATCTCCCTAGTCACCGGAGATTCATTTCCTCTCAATGTGGTGCCTTTCTATCCCATTCCATTAGCAAACCTATTCCTCAGCACTGGCCGACTCCCAATCTGCCACTTACGCAAATTGGACCCTTTTGGGCCGAGGGGGAAATTAGGCAGTTTATATTTTCGGAAACCATCTCCCCGGTTACCAGATACACATTTCCTCTTAATATGGGGCTTTTCTATCCCATTCCATAGGAAACCCTATTCCCCAGCACTGGCCGACTCCCAATCTGCCACTTACGCAAATTGGACTCTTTGGGGCCCAGGTGGAAATTAGGCAATGTACATGATGGGAAACCATCTCCCTAGTCACCGGAGATGCATTTCCTCTCAATGTGGGGCATTTCTATCCCATTCCATAAACAACCCTATTCCCCAGCACTGGCCGAGTCCCAATCTGCCACTTACGCAAATTGGACTTATTGGGGCCCAGGTGGAAATTAGGCCATGTATATATATGATAGGAAACCATCTCCCTAGTCACCGGAGATGTTTTTCCGCTCAATGTAGAGCCTTTCTATCCCATTCCATAAGCAACCCTATTCCCCAGCACTGGCCGACTCCCAATCTGCCACTTACGCAAATTGGACTCTTTTGGGCCGAGGGGGTAATTAGGCAGTGTATATTTTCGGAAACCGTCTCGCTGGTTACCAGATACACATTTCCTCTTAATATGGGGCCTTTCTATCCCATTCCATAGGCAACCCTATTCCCCAGCACTGGCCGACTCCCAATCTGCCACTTACGCAAATTGGACTCTTTGGGGCCCAGGTGGAAATTAGGCAATGTATATGATGGGAAACCATCTCCCTAGCCATCGGAGATGCATTTCCTCTCAATGTGGGGCCTTTCTATCCCATTCCATAAACCACCCTATTCCCCAGCACTGGCCGACTCCCAATCTGGTACTTACGAACATTGAACTATATATGCGTTGGTATTCTCCTTTGACGTGACTTCCCTCGGAAAACAAAAATGCAAAGCCAAATAGATACTTCTTTTTTAATTTGTAATTTAATATAATAATTCATATATGTAAACAACGTCTTCTTAATGACCAAAATCTTATATTTTCGTCGCTAATGCTAATCTAATGCGTAGAAAAACACTTCTCTAGACATGTAGACCCTTGCCATGCCAAAATAATCCAACTTTCTTAGCAATCGCTGATTCCCCATCTGCCACTTACGAAAATCTGACTCTTTGGGGCCAAGGGTGTAACAAACCAAGATAATTAGTGGGAAATGTTTGGGGTTTTTTCAACTGTAATTAATTGTTATGTATTCATTTCCAGATGATGGCGAAACGCCAATCGCATTTCGAAAGAAATGGCCGCGGAGCCTGGCTGGACCAGGTGGTTCTGGCGAGCGAAGGTTTCGAATGTAACCTGTGTGATTCCCGTACAGGGTCCAAGTCAAAGCCTGGAACGGATGCCATGCTCAGGAAACACCTCCTTCCGAGACATATGAGAGGCCGGTCAACGAACCATATATTTTTTAGGGTGGAGCTGTGAAGAGGATCTGCCGGAATTACGAGCTATCCGCAGAGTCGAAGTGATTTAATTGTTAGAGTTATCTGAGCAATCTTTTGTTTTGGTATTAACAAATGAATAAAATTGTGCAAACTGTGTTTTATATTATATTATGGTATTAATTAATTAATAAACAAAACAAAATGCTAGAGCTATATCTGAGAAGTCTGTGTTTTTTGGTATTTATTAATGAATGAATTGTTAGAGCTATATCTGAGCAATCTGTGTTTTTTCGTATTTTTTACATAAGTATGACAGGCATAGATATAATAGTATCATTAACTATTTATACAGTACATGGAGTACCGTCTTATTGAATGATGTTATCGGAGCCGAAAGTGGTATTTCGCGACGTGGTAACCGCGGGCCAGCTACCATAAAAAAATCACGTCGTGGCCACGTGATATTTTCACGTTCCAGCTACCATAAAAAATCACGTCGTGGCCACGTGACATATCCACGTTCCAGCTACCATACAAACTCACTTCGAGGCCACGTGGTAGCCACGTTACAGTTACCATACAAAATCGCGTCGTGGCCACGTGGTCTTTTAAACGTGATTTCACCACGTGGTAGCCACGTTCCAGCTACCAGTAAAAACGCGTCGTGGCCACGTGGCCAAGTAACGCGTGCGCAACAAAAACGCCACGTGGTTTGACTTGGGAATTGTTGCTATGAGTCCGCAGCTCCTTGTTCTTAAATTCGCCAAATCGAACACAGTAGGTGGGAAATATGGTACCACTATATTGACAGTTGACCAGCTGACAGTATACAGGGGGGGGGGGGGGGGGGGCAAGGGGAGGGGGCTGATGTTCTCAGGTCCCGAATAATAAATTTCTTTATTCACACTTCACGGTGAATTAAAATATGAACTCCCTGCATACATTATTGAGGGATTGTTTTCCGCCTTTGATAAGAGGTTGCATTGTGACCATGCTAAACAGGTGTGGAGTAAAAGCGTAGTAAATAGCTGAGAAAGTAATAGCATGGTTTTGTGCCCATAGAGCTTGTTAATAGGCCTAGGTCCGCTTCGTTGGTCTACCGCATAAATACGTTTATGGTTCACCATAAATGATTGTAGGTCCCAGACCTAAACTCCGTCTTCGACCTGAAATAAAGGCTTCACAGACATCACTTAAGAGATGTTTAACTTGTTCTTCATATTCACGTGTTATACAGCAGTGTATAATTCTCTACGATACAACATTGTTATTCGATCACTTAAAGCTGCTGGTCGAGCTTTTCCCGCCAAATCTAAGCCCAGGCGACATATATATCACAATTTGCAGAAAACTTGATTGTTTCAATCTATAAATACAGAAAGCTAATAATCATCGCCGTTTCGGTTGTGATAAATCCTTGGATATACCGTTTGTTCGTTTTTCCTTTTGCTTCTGAACATAAAAAAAAGCTGAATTTTTCCGCTTTTCAATTTCCTATTCCACAAAAATTTAAAGCAGAAGGGCTTCGGCAATTTATTTTCCCGTTATGAAACATGAAAAAGCAAAAAGGTAAAAGTCATCAGAAACCGTTTGGCCTTTTTGAAAGAAGCAAACGAAAATAGGTAGCAGTCGCGCGATACCTTTTACCCTTTTGTAAAGTGCAAATAGGTTACACTCGCGCGATAATCTTTTAAAATATTTCTAGCGACAATATAATACCAAGACTCGAGGGTATAAAAAAAAAAAAATTAACTATTACTTCTTTCTTTAAATGACTGAAGTTATAAACCATACATTTCCCCTGACTGAGTGTTCATATTCTCGATTGATTATAAACTGCGAACGAAATCCTTGGCCAGCAGTATACCATCCACGATGAACGGATTGTTGCTATGTGCAAAAGCAGAGAGCGGGGGATGATTTAAACCTGCAACCCTCCCAAAGTTCACAATCCCACAATGTATTACGTAATGCCCTGGCCATTTACGTTGCCTAATTTCCGCATGGACCCCAAAGAGTCCTATTTGCGTAAGTGGCAGATTGGGAGTCGGCCAGTGCTGGGGAATAGGGTTTCTTATGGAATCGGATAGAAAGGTCCAATATTGAGAGGGAATGTATCTCTGGTACGAAGGGAGGGGGTTTCCCACTATACACTTTGCTCAACTTGCCCCTGGGCTCCAAAGTCCAATTTGCGTAAGCGGCAGATTATGAGTCGGCCAGTGCTGGGCAATAGGGTTGCTTACGGAATGGGAGAGAAATGTCCCATATTGAACGGAAATGTATCTCTGGTAGGCAGGGAGGCGGTTTCCCACCATATAAATTCCCTTATTTACCCCTGGGCCCCAAAGAGTCCAATTTGCGTAAGTGGCAGACTGGGAGTCGGCCAGATCTGGGGGATGGGTTTGCTTCTGGAATGAGATAGAAAGGCCCCATATTGAAAGGAAATGCATCTCTGGTAAGCAGGGCCGAAGGCGGTGTCCCACCATATACATTGTCTAATTTCCCCCTGGGCCCCAAAGAGTATAATTTGTGTAAGTGGCAGATTGGGAGTCGGCCAGTGCTGGGGAATAGGGTTGCTTTTGAAATAAGAGAGGCCCTATATTGAAAAAAAATGTATCTCTGGTAGACAGGGAGGTGGTTTGCCATCTAATACATTGCTTAATTTCGGCCTGGGCCCCTAAGAGTCCAATTTTCGTAAGTGGCAGATTGGGAGTCGGCCAGTGCTAGGGAATAGGGTTTCTTATAAAATTGGATAAAAAGGCCCCATTCTGAGAGGAAATGCATCTCTGGTGGGTAAGGAGGCGGTTTCCCACCATATACATTGCCCAATTTTGCCCTGTGCCCCAAGGAGTCCAATTTTCATAAGTGGCAGATTGGGAGTCGGCCAGTGCTAGGGAATAGGGTTTCTTATAAACTTGGATAAAAAGCCCCATATTGAGAGCAAATGCATCTCTGGTGGGTAGGGAGCCAGTTTCCCAAAATATACATTGACAACTTTGCCCTGTGCCCCAAAGAGTCCAATTGTCGTAAGTGGCAGATTGGGAGTCGGCCAGTGCTAGGGAATAGGGTTTCTTATAAAATTGGATAAAAAGGCCCCATTCTGAGAGGAAATGCATCTCTGGTGGGTAAGGAGGCGGTTTCCCACCATATACATTGCCCAATTTTGCCCTGTGCCCCAAAGAGTTCAATTTTCGTAAGTGGCAGATTGGGAGTCGGCCAGTGCTAGGGAATAGGGTTTCTTATAAAATTGGATACAAAAAGGCCCCATCCTGAGAGGAAATGCATATCTGGTGGGTAAGGAGGCAGTTTCCCAAAATATACATTGACAACTTTGCCCTGTGCCCCAAAGAGTCCAATTTGCGTAAGTGGCAGATTGGGAGCCGGCCATTGCTTGGGAGTAGGGTGGCTTATATAATTGGATAGAAAGGCCACAAATTGAGAGTAAATGCATCTCTGGTGGGTAAGGAGGCAGTTTCCCACCATACACATTGCTCACTTTTGCCCTGTGCCCCAAAGAGTTCAATTTGAGTAAGTGGCAGATTGGGAGTCGGCCAGTGCTAGGGAATAGGGTTTCTTATAAAATTGGATAAAAAGGCCCCATATTGAGAGGAAATGAATCTCTGGTGGGTAGGGAGGCAGTTTCCCACCATATACATTGCCCAATTTTGCCCTGTGCCCCAAAGAGTCCAATTTACGTAAGTGGCAGATTGGGAGTCGGCCAGTGCTAGGGAATAGGGTTTCTTATAAAATTGGATAAAAAGCCCCATATTGAGAGGAAATGCATCTCTGGTGGGTAGGGAGGCAGTTTCGCACAATATACATTGCCCACTTTTGCCCTGTGCCCCAAATAGTCCAATTTTCGTAAGTGGCAGAATGGGAGTCGGCCATTGCTTGGGAGTAGGGTGGCTTATATAATTCGATAGCAAGGCCACATATTGAGAGTAAATGCATCTCTGGTGGGCAGCGAGGCAGTTTCCCACCATATACATTGCCCACTTTTGCCCTGTGCCCCAAAGAGTCCAATTTGCGTAAGTGGCAGATTGGGAGTCGGCCAGTGCTAGGAAATAGGGTTTCTTATCAAATTGGATAAAAAGACCCTATATTGAGAGGAAATGCATCTCTGGTGGGTAAGGAGGCGGGTCCCACCATATACATTGCCCACTTTTGCCCTGTGCCCCGAAGGGTCCAATTGTCGTAAGTGGCAGATTGGGAGTCGGCCAGTGTTGGGGAATAGAGCTCCTTATAAAATTGGATAGAAAGCCCCCCTATTGAGAGGAAATGCATCTCTGGTGGGTAAGGAGGCGGTTTCCCACCATATACATTGCCCAATTTTGCCCTGTGCCCCAAAGAGTGCAATTTTCGTAAGTGGCAGATTGGGAGTCGGCCATTGCTTGGGAGTAGGGTGGCTTATATAATTTGATAGAAAGGCCACATATTGAGGGTAAATGCATCTCTGGTGGGTACGGAGGCTGTTTCCCACCATATACATTGCCCACTTTTGCCCTGTGCCCCAAAGAGTCCAATTTGCGTAAGTGGCAGATTGGGAGTCGGCCAGTGCTAGGGAATAGGGTTTCTTATAAAATTGGATAAAAAGGCCCCATATTGAGAGGAAATGCATCTCTGGTGGGTAAGGAGGCGGTTTCCCACCATATACCTTGCCCAATTTTGCCCTGTGCCCCAAAGAGTCCAATTTTCATAAGTGGCAGATTGGGAGTCGGCCAGTGCTAGGGAATAGGGTTTCTTATAAACTTGGATAAAAAGCCCCATATTGAGAGCAAATGCATCTCTGGTGGGTAGGGAGCCAGTTTCCCACCATATACATTGCCACTTTTGCCCTGTGCCCCAAAGAGTTCAATTTTCGTAAGTGGCAGAGTGGGAGTCGGCCAGTGCTAGGGAATAGGGTTTCTTATAAAATTGGATAAAAAGGCCCCATCCTGAGAGGAAATGCATATCTGGTGGGTAAGGAGGCAGTTTCCCAAAATATACATTGACAACTTTGCCCTGTGCCCCAAAGAGTCCAATTTGCGTAAGTGGCAGATTGGGAGCCGGCCATTGCTTGGGAGTAGGGTGGCTTATATAATTGGATAGAAAGGCCACAAATTGAGAGTAAATGCATCTCTGGTGGGTAAGGCGGCAGTTTCCCACCATATACATTGCCCAATTTTGCCCTATGCACCAAAGAGTCCAATTTACGTAAGTGGCAGATTGGGAGTCGGCCAGTGCTAGGGAATAGGGTTTCTTATAAAATTGGATAAAAAGCCCCATATTGAGAGGAAATGCATCTCTGGTGGGTAGGGAGGCAGTTTCGCACAATATACATTGCCCACTTTTGCCCTGTGCCCCAAATAGTCCAATTTTCGTAAGTGGCAGATTGGGAGTCGGCCATTGCTTGGGAGTAGGGTGGCTTATATAATTCGATAGCAAGGCCACATATTGAGAGTAAATGCATCTCTGGTGGGCAACGAGGCAGTTTCCCACCATATACATTGCCCACTTTTGCCCTGTGCCCCAAAGAGTCCAATTTGCGTAAGTGGCAGATTGGGAGTCGGCCAGTGCTAGGAAATAGGGTTTCTTATCAAATTGGATAAAAAGACCCTATATTGAGAGGAAATGCATCTCTGGTGGGGAAGGAGGCGGTTTCCCACCATATACATTGCCCACTTTTGCCCTGTGCCCCGAAGGGTCCAATTGTCGTAAGTGGCAGATTGGGAGTCGGCCAGTGTTGGGGAATAGAGCTCCTTATAAAATTGGATAGAAAGCCCCCCTATTGAGAGGAAATGCATCTCTGGTGGGTAAGGAGGCGGTTTCCCACCATATACATTGCCCAATTTTGCCCTGTGACCCAAAGAGTGCAATTTTCGTAAGTGGCAGATTGGGAGTCGGCCATTGCTTGGGAGTAGGGTGGCTTATATAATTTGATAGAAAGGCCACATATTGAGGGTAAATGCATCTCTGGTAGGTACGGAGGCTGTTTCCCACCATATACCTTGCCCACTTTTGCCCTGTGCCCCAAAGAGTCCAATTTGCGTAAGTGGCAGACTGGGAGTCGGCCAGTGCTAGGGAATAGGGCTCCTTATAAAATTGGATAAAAAGCCCCATATTTAGAGCAAATGCATCTCTGGTGGGTAGGGAGGCAGTTTCGCACCATATACCTTGCCCACTTTTGCCCTGTGCCCCAAAGAGTCCAATTTTCGTAAGTGGCAGATTGGGAGTCGGCCAGTGCTAGGGAATAGGGTTTCTTATAAAATTGGATAGAAAGGCCCCATTCTGAGAGGAAATGCATCTCTGGTGGGTAAGGAGGCGGTTTCTCACCATATACATTGCCCACTTTTGCCCTGTGGCCCGAAGGGTTCAATTGTCGTAAGTGGCAGATTGGGAGTCGGCCAGTGCTGGGGAATAGGGCTCCTTATAAAATTGGATGGAAAGGCCCCATATTGAGAGTAAATGCATCTCTGGTGGGTAAGGAGGCGGTTTCCCACCATATACATTGCCCAATTTTGCCCTGTTCCCCAAAGAGTCCAATTTGCGTAAGTGGCTGATTGGGAGTCGGCCAGTTCTAGGAAATAGAGTTTCTTATAAAATTGGATAACAAGGCCCTATATTGAGAGGAAATGCATCTCTGGTGGGTAGGGAGGCAGTTTCCCACCATATACATTGCCCACTTTTGCCTTGTGCCCCAAAGAGTCCAATTTGCGTAAGTGGCAGATTGGGAACCGGCCATTGCTTGGGAGTAGGGTGGCTTATATAATTGGATAGAAAGGCCACATATTGAGAGTAAATGCATCTCTGGTTGGGTAAGGAGGCAGTTTCCCACCATATACATTGCCCACTTTTGCCCTGTGCCCGAAAGAGTTCAATTTGAGTAAGTGGCAAATTGGGAGTCGGCCAGTGCTAGGGAATAGGGTTTCTTATAAAATTGGATAAAAAGGCCCCATATTGAGAGGAAATGAATCTCTGGTGGGTAGGGAGGCAGTTTCCCACCATAAACATTGCCCAATTTTGCCCTGTGCCCCAAAGAGTCCAATTTGCGTAAGTGGCAGATTGGGAGTCGGCCAGTGCTAGGGAATAGGGTTTCTTATAAAATTGGATAAAAAGCCCCATATTGAGAGGAAATGCATCTGTGGTGGGTAGGGAGGCAGTTTCGCACCATATACATTGCCCACTTTTGCCCTGTGCCCCAAATAGTCCAATTTTCCTAAGTGGCAGATTGGGAGTCGGCCAGTGCTAGGGAATAGGGTTTCTGATAAAATTGGATAGAACGGCCCTATTCTGAGAGGAAATGCATCTCTGGTGGGTAAGAAGGCGGTTTCCCACCATATACATTGCCCACTTTTGCCCTGTGCCCCGATTGTCCAATTGTCGTAAGTGGCAGATTGGGAGTCGGCCAGTGCTGGGGAATAGGGCTCCTTATAAAATTGGATAACAAGGCCCCATATTGAGAGCAAATGCATCTCTGGTGGGTAAGGAGGCGGTTTCCCACCATATACATTGCCCAATTTTGCCCTGTGCCCCAAAGAGTCCAATTTTCGTAAGTGGCAGATTGGGAGTCGGCCATTGCTTGGGAGTAGGGTGGCTTATATAATTGGATGGCAAGGCCACATATTGAGAGTAAATGCATCTCTGGTGGGCAACGAGGCAGTTTCCCACCATATACATTGCCCACTTTTGCCCTGTGCCCCAAAGAGTCCAATTTGCGTAAGTGGCAGATTGGGAGTCGGCCAGTGCTAGGAAATAGGGTTTCTTATCAAATTAGATAAAAAGACCCTATATTGAGAGGAAATGCATCTCTGGTGGGTAAGGAGGCAGTTTCCCACCATATACATTGCCCACTTTTGCCCTGTGCCCCGAAGGGTCCAATTGTCGTAAGTGGCAGATTGGGAGTCGGCCAGTGTTGGGGAATAGGGCTCCTTATAAAATTGGATAGAAAGCCCCCCTATTGAGAGGAAATGCATCTCTGGTGGGTAAGGAGGCGGTTTCCCACCATATACATTGCCCAATTTTGCCCTGTGCCCCAAAGAGTGCAATTTTCGTAAGTGGCAGATTGGGAGTCGGCCATTGCTTGGGAGTAGGGTGGCTCATATAATTGGATAGAAAGGCCACATATTGAGAGTAAATGCATCTCTGGTGGGTAGGGAGGCAGTTTCCCACCATATACATTGCCCAATTTTGCCCTGTGCCCCAAAGAGTCCAATTTTCGTAAGTGGCAGATTGGGAGTCGGCCATTGCTTGGGAGTAGGGTGGCTTATATAATTCGATAGCAAGGCCACATATTGAGAGTAAATGCATCTCTGGTGGGCAACGAGGCAGTTTCCCACCATATACATTGCCCACTTTTGCCCTGTGCCCCAAAGAGTCCAATTTGCGTAAGTGGCAGATTGGGAGTCGGCCAGTGCTAGGAAATAGGGTTTCTTATCAAATTGGATAAAAAGACCCTATGTTGAGAGGAAATGCATCTCTGGTGGGTAAGGAGGCGGTTTCCCACCATATACATTGCCCACTTTTGCCCTGTGCCCCGAAGGGTCCAATTGTCGTAAGTGGCAGATTGGGAGTCGGCCAGTGTTGGGGAATAGAGCTCCTTATAAAATTGGATAGAACGCCCCCCTATTGAGAGGAAATGCATCTCTGGTGGGTAAGGAGGCGGTTTCCCACCATATACATTGCCCAATTTTGCCCTGTGCCCCAAAGAGTGCAATTTTCGTAAGTGGCAGATTGGGAGTCGGCCATTGCTTGGGAGTAGGGTGGCTTATATAATTTGATAGAAAGGCCACATATTGAGGGTAAATGCATCTCTGGTGGGTACGGAGGCTGTTTCCCACCATATACATTGCCCACTTTTGCCCTGTGCCCCAAAGAGTCCAATTTGCGTAAGTGGCAGATTGGGAGTCGGCCAGTGCTAGGGAATAGGGTTTCTTATAAAATTGGATAAAAAGGCCCCATATTGAGAGGAAATGCATCTCTGGTGGGCAAGGAGGCAGTTTCCCACCATATACCTTGCCCAATTTTGCCCTGTGCCCCAAAGAGTCCAATTTGCGTAAGTGGCAGATTGGGAGTCGGCCAGTGCTAGGGAATAGGGCTCCTTATAAAATTGGATAAAAAGCCCCATATTTAGAGCAAATGCATCTCTGGTGGGTAGGGAGGCAGTTTCGCACCATATACCTTGCCCACTTTTGCCCTGTGCCCCAAAGAGTCTAATTTTCGTAAGTGGCAGATTGGGAGTCGGCCAGTGCTAGGGAATAGGGTTTCTTATAAAATTGGATAGAAAGGCCCCATTCTGAGAGGAAATGCATCTCTGGTGGGTAAGGAGGCGGTTTCCCACAATATACATTGCCCACTTTTGCCCTGTGCCCCGAAGGGTTCAATTGTCGTAAGTGGCAGATTGGGAGTCGGCCAGTGCTGGGGAATAGGGCTCCTTATAAAATTGGATGGAAAGGCCCCATATTGAGAGTAAATGCATCTCTGGTGGGTAGGGAGGCAGTTTCCCACCATATTCATTGCCCACTTTTGCCTTGTGCCGCAAAGAGTCCAATTTGCGTAAGTGGCAGATTGGGAGTCGGCCAGTTCTAGGAAATAGAGTTTCTTATAAAATTGGATAACAAGGCCCTATATTGAGAGGAAATGCATCTCTGGTGGGTAGGGAGGCAGTTTCCCACCATATACATTGCCCACTTTTGCCTTGTGCCGCAAAGAGTCCAATTTGCGTAAGTGGCAGATTGGGAACCGGCCATTGCTTGGGAGTAGGGTGGCTTATATAATTGGATAGAAAGGCCACATATTGAGAGTAAATGCATCTCTGGTGGGTAAGGAGGCAGTTTCCCACCATATACATTGCCCACTTTTGCCCTGTGCCCGAAAGAGTTCAATTTGAGTAAGTGGCAAATTGGGAGTCGGCCAGTGCTAGGGAATAGGGTTTCTTATAAAATTGGATAAAAAGCCCCATATTGAGAGGAAATGCATCTCTGGTGGGTAGGGAGGCAGTTTCGCACCATATACATTGCCCACTTTTGCCCTGTGCCCCAAATAGTCCAATTTTCCTAAGTGGCAGATTGGGAGTCGGCCAGTGCTAGGGAATAGGGTTTCTTATAAAATTGGATAGAACGGCCCTATTCTGAGAGGAAATGCATCTCTGGTGGGTAAGAAGGCGGTTTCCCACGATATACATTGCCCACTTTTGCCCTGTGCCCCGATTGTCCAATTGTCGTAAGTGGCAGATTGGGAGTCGGCCAGTGCTGGGGAATAGGGCTCCTTATAAAATTGGATAACAAGGCCCCATATTGAGAGCAAATGCATCTCTGGTGGGTAAGGAGGCGGTTTCCCACCATATACATTGCCCAATTTTGCCCTGTGCCCCAAAGAGTCCAATTTTCGTAAGTGGCAGATTGGGAGTCGGCCATTGCTTGGGAGTAGGGTGGCTTATATAATTGGATAGCAAGGCCACATATTGAGAGTAAATGCATCTCTGGTGGGCAACGAGGCAGTTTCCCACCATATACATTGCCCACTTTTGCCCTGTGCCCCAAAGAGTCCAATTTGCGTAAGTGGCAGATTGGGAGTCGGCCAGTGCTAGGAAATAGGGTTTCTTATCAAATTAGATAAAAAGACCCTATATTGAGAGGAAATGCATCTCTGGTGGGTAAGGAGGCAGTTTCCCACCATATACATTGCCCACTTTTGCCCTGTGCCCCGAAGGGTCCAATTGTCGTAAGTGGCAGATTGGGAGTCGGCCAGTGTTGGGGAATAGGGCTCCTTATAAAATTGGATAGAAAGCCCCCCTATTGAGAGAAAATGCATCTCTGGTGGGTAAGGAGGCGGTTTCCCACCATATACATTGCCCAATTTTGCCCTGTGCCCCAAAGAGTGCAATTTTCGTAAGTGGCAGATTGGGAGTCGGCCATTGCTTGGGAGTAGGGTGGCTTATATAATTGGATAGAAAGGCCACATATTGAGAGTAAATGCATCTCTGGTGGGTAGGGAGGCAGTTTCCCACCATATACATTGCCCACTTTTGCCCTGTGCCCCAAAGAGTCCAATTTTCGTAAGTGGCAGATTGGGAGTCGGCCATTGCTTGGGAGTAGGGTGGCCTATATAATTCGATAGCAAGGCCACATATTGAGAGTAAATGCATCTCTGGTGGGCAACGAGGCAGTTTCCCACCATATACATTGCCCACTTTTGCCCTGTGCCCCAAAGAGTCCAATTTGCGTAAGTGGCAGATTGGGAGTCGGCCAGTGCTAGGAAATAGGGTTTCTTATCAAATTGGATAAAAAGACCCTATATTGAGAGGAAATGCATCTCTGGTGGGGAAGGAGGCGGTTTCCCACCATATACATTGCCCACTTTTGCCCTGTGCCCCGAAGGGTCCAATTGTCGTAAGTGGCAGATTGGGAGTCGGCCAGTGTTGGGGAATAGAGCTCCTTATAAAATTGGATAGAAAGCCCCCCTATTGAGAGGAAATGCATCTCTGGTGGGTAAGGAGGCGGTTTCCCACCATATACATTGCCCAATTTTGCCCTGTGCCCCAAAGAGTGCAATTTTCGTAAGTGGCAGATTGGGAGTCGGCCATTGCTTGGGAGTAGGGTGGCTTATATAATTTGATAGAAAGGCCACATATTGAGGGTAAATGCATCTCTGGTAGGTACGGAGGCTGTTTCCCACCATATACCTTGCCCACTTTTGCCCTGTGCCCAAAAGAGTCCAATTTGCGTAAGTGGCAGATTGGGAGTCGGCCAGTGCTAGGGAATAGGGCCCCTTATAAAATTGGATAAAAAGCCCCATATTTAGAGCAAATGCATCTCTGGTGGGTAGGGAGGCAGTTTCGCACCATATACCTTGCCCACTTTTGCCCTGTGCCCCAAAGAGTCCAATTTTCGTAAGTGGCAGATTGGGAGTCGGCCAGTGCTAGGGAATAGGGTTTCTTATAAAATTGGATAGAAAGGCCCCATTCTGAGAGGAAATGCATCTCTGGTGGGTAAGGAGGCGGTTTCCCACCATATACATTGCCCACTTTTGCCCTGTGGCCCGAAGGGTTCAATTGTCGTAAGTGGCAGATTGGGAGTCGGCCAGTGCTGGGGAATAGGGCTCCTTATAAAATTGGATGGAAAGGCCCCATATTGAGAGTAAATGCATCTCTGGTGGGTAAGGAGGCGGTTTCCCACCATATACATTGCCCAATTTTGCCCTGTTCCCCAAAGAGTCCAATTTGCGTAAGTGGCTGATTGGGAGTCGGCCAGTTCTAGGAAATAGAGTTTCTTATAAAATTGGATAACAAGGCAGTATATTGAGAGGAAATGCATCTCTGGTGGGTAGGGAGGCAGTTTCCCACCATATACATTGCCCACTTTTGCCTTGTGCCCCAAAGAGTCCAATTTGCGTAAGTGGCAGATTGGGAACCGGCCATTGCTTGGGAGTAGGGTGGCTTATATAATTGGATAGAAAGGCCACATATTGAGAGTAAATGCATCTCTGGTGGGTAAGGAGGCAGTTTCCCACCATATACATTGCCCACTTTTGCCCTGTGCCCGAAAGAGTTCAATTTGAGTAAGTGGCGAATTGGGAGTCGGCCAGTGCTAGGGAATAGGGTTTCTTATAAAATTGGATAAAAAGGCCCCATATTGAGAGGAAATGAATCTCTGGTGGGTAGGGAGGCAGTTTCCCACCATATACATTGCCCAATTTTGCCCTGTGCCCCAAAGAGTCCAATTTGCGTAAGTGGCAGATTGGGAGTCGGCCAGTGCTAGGGAATAGGGTTTCTTATAAAATTGGATAAAAAGCCCCATATTGAGAGGAAATGCATCTGTGGTGGGTAGGGAGGCAGTTTCGCACCATATACATTGCCCACTTTTGCCCTGTGCCCCAAATAGTCCAATTTTCCTAAGTGGCAGATTGGGAGTCGGCCAGTGCTAGGGAATAGGGTTTCTTATAAAATTGGATAGAACGGCCCTATTCTGAGAGGAAATGCATCTCTGGTGGGTAAGAAGGCGGTTTCCCACCATATACATTGCCCACTTTTGCCCTGTGCCCCGATTGTCCAATTGTCGTAAGTGGCAGATTGGGAGTCGGCCAGTGCTGGGGAATAGGGCTCCTTATAAAATTGGATAACAAGGCCCCATATTGAGAGCAAATGCATCTCTGGCGGGTAAGGAGGCGGTTTCCCACCATATACATTGCCCAATTTTGCCCTGTGCCCCAAAGAGTCCAATTTTCGTAAGTGGCAGATTGGGAGTCGGCCATTGCTTGGGAGTAGGGTGGCTTATATAATTGGATAGCAAGGCCACATATTGAGAGTAAATGCATCTCTGGTGGGCAACGAGGCAGTTTCCCACCATATACATTGCCCACTTTTGCCCTGTGCCCCAAAGAGTCCAATTTGCGTAAGTGGCAGATTGGGAGTCGGCCAGTGCTAGGAAATAGGGTTTCTTATCAAATTGGATAAAAAGACCCTATATTGAGAGGAAATGCATCTCTGGTGGGTAAGGAGGCAGTTTCCCACCATATACATTGCCCACTTTTGCCCTGTGCCCCGAAGGGTCCAATTGTCGTAAGTGGCAGATTGGGAGTCGGCCAGTGTTGGGGAATAGGGCTCCTTATAAAATTGGATAGAAAGCCCCCCTATTGAGAGGAAATGCATCTCTGGTGGGTAAGGAGGCGGTTTCCCACCATATACATTGCCCAATTTTGCCCTGTGCCCCAAAGAGTGCAATTTTCGTAAGTGGCAGATTGGGAGTCGGCCATTGCTTGGGAGTAGGGTGGCTTATATAATTGGATAGAAAGGCCACATATTGAGAGTAAATGCATCTCTGGTGGGTAGGGAGGCAGTTTCCCACCATATACATTGCCCAATTTTGCCCTGTGCCCCAAAGAGTCCAATTTTCGTAAGTGGCAGATTGGGAGTCGGCCATTGCTTGGGAGTAGGGTGGCTTATATAATTCGATAGCAAGGCCACATATTGAGAGTAAATGCATCTCTGGTGGGCAACGAGGCAGTTTCCCACCATATACATTGCCCACTTTTGCCCTGTGCCCCGAAGGGTCCAATTGTCGTAAGTGGCAGATTGGGAGTCGGCCAGTATTGGGGAATAGAGCTCCTTATAAAATTGGATAGAAAGCCCCCCTATTGAGAGGAAATGCATCTCTGGTGGGTAAGGAGGCGGTTTCCCACCATATACATTGCCCAATTTTGCCCTGTGCCCCAAAGAGTGCAATTTTCGTAAGTGGCAGATTGGGAGTCGGCCATTGCTTGGGAGTAGGGTGGCTTATATAATTTGATAGAAAGGCCACATATTGAGGGTAAATGCATCTCTGGTGGGTACGGAGGCTGTTTCCCACCATATACATTGCCCACTTTTGCCCTGTGCCCCAAAGAGTCCAATTTGCGTAAGTGGCAGATTGGGAGTCGGCCAGTGCTAGGGAATAGGGTTTCTTATAAAATTGGATAAAAAGGCCCCATATTGAGAGGAAATGCATCTCTGGTGGGCAAGGAGGCAGTTTCCCACCATATACCTTGCCCAATTTTGCCCTGTGCCCCAAAGAGTCCAATTTGCGTAAGTGGCAGATTGGGAGTCGGCCAGTGCTAGGGAATAGGGCTCCTTATAAAATTGGATAAAAAGCCCCATATTTAGAGCAAATGCATCTCTGGTGGGTAGGGAGGCAGTTTCGCACCATATACCTTGCCCACTTTTGCCCTGTGCCCCAAAGAGTCTAATTTTCGTAAGTGGCAGATTGGGAGTCGGCCAGTGCTAGGGAATAGGGTTTCTTATAAAATTGGATAGAAAGGCCCCATTCTGAGAGGAAATGCATCTCTGGTGGGTAAGGAGGCGGTTTCCCACCATATACATTGCCCACTTTTGCCCTGTGCCCCGAAGGGTTCAATTGTCGTAAGTGGCAGATTGGGAGTCGGCCAGTGCTGGGGAATAGGGCTCCTTATAAAATTGGATGGAAAGGCCCCATATTGAGAGTAAATGCATCTCTGGTGGGTAAGGAGGCGGTTTCCCACCATATACATTGCCCAATTTTGCCCTGTTCCCCAAAGAGTCCAATTTGTGTAAGTGGCAGATTGGGAGTCGGCCAGTTCTAGGAAATAGAGTTTCTTATAAAATTGGATAACAAGGCCCTATATTGAGAGGAAATGCATCTCTGGTGGGTAGGGAGGCAGTTTCCCACCATATACATTGCCCACTTTTGCCTTGTGCCGCAAAGAGTCCAATTTGCGTAAGTGGCAGATTGGGAACCGGCCATTGCTTGGGAGTAGGGTGGCTTATATAATTGGATAGAAAGGCCATATATTGAGAGTAAATGCATCTCTGGTGGGTAAGGAGGCAGTTTCCCACCATATACATTGCCCACTTTTGCCCTGTGCCCGAAAGAGTTCAATTTGAGTAAGTGGCAAATTGGGAGTCGGCCAGTGCTAGGGAATAGGGTTTCTTATAAAATTGGATAAAAAGGCCCCATATTGAGAGGAAATGAATCTCTGGTGGGTAGGGAGGCAGTTTCCCACCATATACATTGCCCAATTTTGCCCTGTGCCCCAAAGAGTCCAATTTGCGTAAGTGGCAGATTGGGAGTCGGCCAGTGCTAGGGAATAGGGTTTCTTATAAAATTGGATAAAAAGCCCCATATTGAGAGGAAATGCATCTCTGGTGGGCAGGGAGGCAGTTTCGCACCATATACATTGCCCACTTTTGCCCTGTGCCCCAAATAGTCCAATTTTCCTAAGTGGCAGATTGGGAGTCGGCCAGTGCTAGGGAATAGGGTTTCTTATAAAATTGGATAGAACGGCCCTATTCTGAGAGGAAATGCATCTCTGGTGGGTAAGAAGGCGGTTTCCCACCATATACATTGCCCACTTTTGCCCTGTGCCCCGATTGTCCAATTGTCGTAAGTGGCAGATTGGGAGTCGGCCAGTGCTGGGGAATAGGGCTCCTTATAAAATTGGATAACAAGGCCCCATATTGAGAGCAAATGCATCTCTGGTGGGTAAGGAGGCGGTTTCCCACCATATACATTGCCCAATTTTGCCCTGTGCCCCAAAGAGTCCAATTTTCGTAAGTGGCAGATTGGGAGTCGGCCATTGCTTGGGAGTAGGGTGGCTTATATAATTGGATGGCAAGGCCACATATTGAGAGTAAATGCATCTCTGGTGGGCAACGAGGCAGTTTCCCACCATATACATTGCCCACTTTTGCCCTGTGCCCCAAAGAGTCCAATTTGCGTAAGTGGCAGATTGGGAGTCGGCCAGTGCTAGGAAATAGGGTTTCTTATCAAATTAGATAAAAAGACCCTATATTGAGAGGAAATGCATCTCTGGTGGGTAAGGAGGCAGTTTCCCACCATATACATTGCCCACTTTTGCCCTGTGCCCCGAAGGGTCCAATTGTCGTAAGTGGCAGATTGGGAGTCGGCCAGTGTTGGGGAATAGGGCTCCTTATAAAATTGGATAGAAAGCCCCCCTATTGAGAGGAAATGCATCTCTGGTGGGTAAGGAGGCGGTTTCCCACCATATACATTGCCCAATTTTGCCCTGTGCCCCAAAGAGTGCAATTTTCGTAAGTGGCAGATTGGGAGTCGGCCATTGCTTGGGAGTAGGGTGGCTTATATAATTGGATAGAAAGGCCACATATTGAGAGTAAATGCATCTCTGGTGGGTAGGGAGGCAGTTTCCCACCATATACATTGCCCACTTTTGCCCTGTGCCCCAAAGAGTCCAATTTTCGTAAGTGGCAGATTGGGAGTCGGCCATTGCTTGGGAGTAGGGTGGCCTATATAATTCGATAGCAAGGCCACATATTGAGAGTAAATGCATCTCTGGTGGGCAACGAGGCAGTTTCCCACCATATACATTGCCCACTTTTGCCCTGTGCCCCAAAGAGTCCAATTTGCGTAAGTGGCAGATTGGGAGTCGGCCAGTGCTAGGAAATAGGGTTTCTTATCAAATTGGATAAAAAGACCCTATATTGAGAGGAAATGCATCTCTGGTGGGTAAGGAGGCGGTTTCCCACCATATACATTGCCCACTTTTGCCCTGTGCCCCGAAGGGTCCAATTGTCGTAAGTGGCAGATTGGGAGTCGGCCAGTGTTGGGGAATAGAGCTCCTTATAAAATTGGATAGAAAGCCCCCCTATTGAGAGGAAATGCATCTCTGGTGGGTAAGGAGGCGGTTTCCCACCATATACATTGCCCAATTTTGCCCTGTGCCCCAAAGAGTGCAATTTTCGTAAGTGGCAGATTGGGAGTCGGCCATTGCTTGGGAGTAGGGTGGCTTATATAATTTGATAGAAAGGCCACATATTGAGGGTAAATGCATCTCTGGGGGGTACGGAGGCTGTTTCCCACCATATACATTGCCCACTTTTGCCCTGTGCCCCAAAGAGTCCAATTTGCGTAAGTGGCAGATTGGGAGTCGGCCAGTGCTAGGGAATAGGGTTTCTTATAAAATTGGATAAAAAGGCCCCATATTGAGAGGAAATGCATCTCTGGTGGGTAAGGAGGCAGTTTCCCACCATATACCTTGCCCAATTTTGCCCTGTGCCCCAAAGAGTCCAATTTGCGTAAGTGGCAGATTGGGAGTCGGCCAGTGCTAGGGAATAGGGTTTCTTATAAAATTGGATAAAAAGCCCCATATTGAGAGGAAATACATCTCTGGTGGGTAGGGAGGCAGTTTCGCACCATATACCTTGCCCACTTTTGCCCTGTGCCCCAAAGAGTCCAATTTTCGTAAGTGGCAGATTGGGAGTCGGCCAGTGCTAGGGAATAGGGTTTCTTATAAAATTGGATAGAAAGGCCCCATTCTGAGAGGAAATGCATCTCTGGTGGGTAAGGAGGCGGTTTCCCACCATATACATTGCCCACTTTTGCCCTGTGCCCCGAAGGGTTCAATTGTCGTAAGTGGCAGATTGGGAGTCGGCCAGTGCTGGGGAATAGGGCTCCTTATAAAATTGGATAGAAAGGCCCCATATTGAGAGTAAATGCATCTCTGGTGGGTAAGGAGGCGGTTTCCCACCATATACATTGCCCAATTTTGCCCTGTTCCCCAAAGAGTCCAATTTGCGTAAGTGGCAGATTGGGAGTCGGCCAGTTCTAGGAAATAGAGTTTCTTATAAAATTGGATAACAAGGCCCTATATTGAGAGGAAATGCATCTCTGGTGGGTAGGGAGGCAGTTTCGCACCATATACCTTGCCCACTTTTGCCCTGTGCCCCAAAGAGTCCAATTTTCGTAAGTGGCAGATTGGGAGTCGGCCAGTGCTAGGGAATAGGGTTTCTTATAAAATTGGATAGAAAGGCCCCATTCTGAGAGGAAATGCATCTCTGGTGGGTAAGGAGGCGGTTTCCCACCATATACATTGCCCACTTTTGCCCTGTGGCCCGAAGGGTTCAATTGTCGTAAGTGGCAGATTGGGAGTCGGCCAGTGCTGGGGAATAGGGCTCCTTATAAAATTGGATGGAAAGGCCCCATATTGAGAGTAAATGCATCTCTGGTGGGTAAGGAGGCGGTTTCCCACCATATACATTGCCCAATTTTGCCCTGTTCCCCAAAGAGTCCAATTTGCGTAAGTGGCTGATTGGGAGTCGGCCAGTTCTAGGAAATAGAGTTTCTTATAAAATTGGATAACAAGGCAGTATATTGAGAGGAAATGCATCTCTGGTGGGTAGGGAGGCAGTTTCCCACCATATACATTGCCCACTTTTGCCTTGTGCCCCAAAGAGTCCAATTTGCGTAAGTGGCAGATTGGGAACCGGCCATTGCTTGGGAGTAGGGTGGCTTATATAATTGGATAGAAAGGCCACATATTGAGAGTAAATGCATCTCTGGTGGGTAAGGAGGCAGTTTCCCACCATATACATTGCCCACTTTTGCCCTGTGCCCGAAAGAGTTCAATTTGAGTAAGTGGCGAATTGGGAGTCGGCCAGTGCTAGGGAATAGGGTTTCTTATAAAATTGGATAAAAAGGCCCCATATTGAGAGGAAATGAATCTCTGGTGGGTAGGGAGGCAGTTTCCCACCATATACATTGCCCAATTTTGCCCTGTGCCCCAAAGAGTCCAATTTGCGTAAGTGGCAGATTGGGAGTCGGCCAGTGCTAGGGAATAGGGTTTCTTATAAAATTGGATAAAAAGCCCCATATTGAGAGGAAATGCATCTGTGGTGGGTAGGGAGGCAGTTTCGCACCATATACATTGCCCACTTTTGCCCTGTGCCCCAAATAGTCCAATTTTCCTAAGTGGCAGATTGGGAGTCGGCCAGTGCTAGGGAATAGGGTTTCTTATAAAATTGGATAGAACGGCCCTATTCTGAGAGGAAATGCATCTCTGGTGGGTAAGAAGGCGGTTTCCCACCATATACATTGCCCACTTTTGCCCTGTGCCCCGATTGTCCAATTGTCGTAAGTGGCAGATTGGGAGTCGGCCAGTGCTGGGGAATAGGGCTCCTTATAAAATTGGATAACAAGGCCCCATATTGAGAGCAAATGCATCTCTGGCGGGTAAGGAGGCGGTTTCCCACCATATACATTGCCCAATTTTGCCCTGTGCCCCAAAGAGTCCAATTTTCGTAAGTGGCAGATTGGGAGTCGGCCATTGCTTGGGTTAGGGTTAGGGTTAGGGTTAGGGTTAGGGTTAGGGTTAGGGTTAGGGTTAGGGTTAGGGTTAGGGTTAGGGGTAAGGAGGCAGTTTCCCACCATATACATTGCCCACTTTTGCCCTGTGCCCGAAAGAGTTCAATTTGAGTAAGTGGCAAATTGGGAGTCGGCCAGTGCTAGGGAATAGGGTTTCTTATAAAATTGGATAAAAAGGCCCCATATTGAGAGGAAATGAATCTCTGGTGGGTAGGGAGGCAGTTTCCCACCATATACCTTGCCCAATTTTGCCCTGTGCCCCAAAGAGTCCAATTTGCGTAAGTGGCAGATTGGGAGTCGGCCAGTGCTAGGGAATAGGGTTTCTTATAAAATTGGATAAAAAGCCCCATATTGAGAGGAAATGCATCTGTGGTGGGTAGGGAGGCAGTTTCGCACCATATACATTGCCCACTTTTGCCCTGTGCCCCAAATAGTCCAATTTTCCTAAGTGGCAGATTGGGAGTCGGCCAGTGCTAGGGAATAGGGTTTCTTATAAAATTGGATAGAACGGCCCTATTCTGAGAGGAAATGCATCTCTGGTGGGTAAGAAGGCGGTTTCCCACCATATACATTGCCCACTTTTGCCCTGTGCCCCGATTGTCCAATTGTCGTAAGTGGCAGATTGGGAGTCGGCCAGTGCTGGGGAATAGGGCTCCTTATAAAATTGGATAACAAGGCCCCATATTGAGAGCAAATGCATCTCTGGCGGGTAAGGAGGCGGTTTCCCACCATATACATTGCCCAATTTTGCCCTGTGCCCCAAAGAGTCCAATTTTCGTAAGTGGCAGATTGGGAGTCGGCCATTGCTTGGGAGTAGGGTGGCTTATATAATTGGATAGCAAGGCCACATATTGAGAGTAAATGCATCTCTGGTGGGCAACGAGGCAGTTTCCCACCATATACATTGCCCACTTTTGCCCTGTGCCCCAAAGAGTCCAATTTGCGTAAGTGGCAGATTGGGAGTCGGCCAGTGCTAGGAAATAGGGTTTCTTATCAAATTGGATAAAAAGACCCTATATTGAGAGGAAATGCATCTCTGGTGGGTAAGGAGGCAGTTTCCCACCATATACATTGCCCACTTTTGCCCTGTGCCCCGAAGGGTCCAATTGTCGTAAGTGGCAGATTGGGAGTCGGCCAGTGTTGGGGAATAGGGCTCCTTATAAAATTGGATAGAAAGCCCCCCTATTGAGAGGAAATGCATCTCTGGTGGGTAAGGAGGCGGTTTCCCACCATATACATTGCCCAATTTTGCCCTGTGCCCCAAAGAGTGCAATTTTCGTAAGTGGCAGATTGGGAGTCGGCCATTGCTTGGGAGTAGGGTGGCTTATATAATTGGATAGAAAGGCCACATATTGAGAGTAAATGCATCTCTGGTGGGTAGGGAGGCAGTTTCCCACCATATACATTGCCCAATTTTGCCCTGTGCCCCAAAGAGTCCAATTTTCGTAAGTGGCAGATTGGGAGTCGGCCATTGCTTGGGAGTAGGGTGGCTTATATAATTCGATAGCAAGGCCACATATTGAGAGTAAATGCATCTCTGGTGGGCAACGAGGCAGTTTCCCACCATATACATTGCCCACTTTTGCCCTGTGCCCCGAAGGGTCCAATTGTCGTAAGTGGCAGATTGGGAGTCGGCCAGTATTGGGGAATAGAGCTCCTTATAAAATTGGATAGAAAGCCCCCCTATTGAGAGGAAATGCATCTCTGGTGGGTAAGGAGGCGGTTTCCCACCATATACATTGCCCAATTTTGCCCTGTGCCCCAAAGAGTGCAATTTTCGTAAGTGGCAGATTGGGAGTCGGCCATTGCTTGGGAGTAGGGTGGCTTATATAATTTGATAGAAAGGCCACATATTGAGGGTAAATGCATCTCTGGTGGGTACGGAGGCTGTTTCCCACCATATACATTGCCCACTTTTGCCCTGTGCCCCAAAGAGTCCAATTTGCGTAAGTGGCAGATTGGGAGTCGGCCAGTGCTAGGGAATAGGGTTTCTTATAAAATTGGATAAAAAGGCCCCATATTGAGAGGAAATGCATCTCTGGTGGGCAAGGAGGCAGTTTCCCACCATATACCTTGCCCAATTTTGCCCTGTGCCCCAAAGAGTCCAATTTGCGTAAGTGGCAGATTGGGAGTCGGCCAGTGCTAGGGAATAGGGCTCCTTATAAAATTGGATAAAAAGCCCCATATTTAGAGCAAATGCATCTCTGGTGGGTAGGGAGGCAGTTTCGCACCATATACCTTGCCCACTTTTGCCCTGTGCCCCAAAGAGTCTAATTTTCGTAAGTGGCAGATTGGGAGTCGGCCAGTGCTAGGGAATAGGGTTTCTTATAAAATTGGATAGAAAGGCCCCATTCTGAGAGGAAATGCATCTCTGGTGGGTAAGGAGGCGGTTTCCCACCATATACATTGCCCACTTTTGCCCTGTGCCCCGAAGGGTTCAATTGTCGTAAGTGGCAGATTGGGAGTCGGCCAGTGCTGGGGAATAGGGCTCCTTATAAAATTGGATGGAAAGGCCCCATATTGAGAGTAAATGCATCTCTGGTGGGTAAGGAGGCGGTTTCCCACCATATACATTGCCCAATTTTGCCCTGTTCCCCAAAGAGTCCAATTTGTGTAAGTGGCAGATTGGGAGTCGGCCAGTTCTAGGAAATAGAGTTTCTTATAAAATTGGATAACAAGGCCCTATATTGAGAGGAAATGCATCTCTGGTGGGTAGGGAGGCAGTTTCCCACCATATACATTGCCCACTTTTGCCTTGTGCCGCAAAGAGTCCAATTTGCGTAAGTGGCAGATTGGGAACCGGCTATTGCTTGGGAGTAGGGTGGCTTATATAATTGGATAGAAAGGCCATATATTGAGAGTAAATGCATCTCTGGTGGGTAAGGAGGCAGTTTCCCACCATATACATTGCCCACTTTTGCCCTGTGCCCGAAAGAGTTCAATTTGAGTAAGTGGCAAATTGGGAGTCGGCCAGTGCTAGGGAATAGGGTTTCTTATAAAATTGGATAAAAAGGCCCCATATTGAGAGGAAATGAATCTCTGGTGGGTAGGGAGGCAGTTTCCCACCATATACATTGCCCAATTTTGCCCTGTGCCCCAAAGAGTCCAATTTGCGTAAGTGGCAGATTGGGAGTCGGCCAGTGCTAGGGAATAGGGTTTCTTATAAAATTGGATAAAAAGCCCCATATTGAGAGGAAATGCATCTCTGGTGGGCAGGGAGGCAGTTTCGCACCATATACATTGCCCACTTTTGCCCTGTGCCCCAAATAGTCCAATTTTCCTAAGTGGCAGATTGGGAGTCGGCCAGTGCTAGGGAATAGGGTTTCTTATAAAATTGGATAGAACGGCCCTATTCTGAGAGGAAATGCATCTCTGGTGGGTAAGAAGGCGGTTTCCCACCATATACATTGCCCACTTTTGCCCTGTGCCCCGATTGTCCAATTGTCGTAAGTGGCAGATTGGGAGTCGGCCAGTGCTGGGGAATAGGGCTCCTTATAAAATTGGATAACAAGGCCCCATATTGAGAGCAAATGCATCTCTGGTGGGTAAGGAGGCGGTTTCCCACCATATACATTGCCCAATTTTGCCCTGTGCCCCAAAGAGTCCAATTTTCGTAAGTGGCAGATTGGGAGTCGGCCATTGCTTGGGAGTAGGGTGGCTTATATAATTGGATAGCAAGGCCACATATTGAGAGTAAATGCATCTCTGGTGGGCAACGAGGCAGTTTCCCACCATATACATTGCCCACTTTTGCCCTGTGCCCCAAAGAGTCCAATTTGCGTAAGTGGCAGATTGGGAGTCGGCCAGTGCTAGGAAATAGGGTTTCTTATCAAATTGGATAAAAAGACCCTATATTGAGAGGAAATGCATCTCTGGTGGGTAAGGAGGCAGTTTCCCACCATATACATTGCCCACTTTTGCCCTGTGCCCCGAAGGGTCCAATTGTCGTAAGTGGCAGATTGGGAGTCGGCCAGTGTTGGGGAATAGGGCTCCTTATAAAATTGGATAGAAAGCCCCCCTATTGAGAGGAAATGCATCTCTGGTGGGTAAGGAGGCGGTTTCCCACCATATACATTGCCCAATTTTGCCCTGTGCCCCAAAGAGTGCAATTTTCGTAAGTGGCAGATTGGGAGTCGGCCATTGCTTGGGAGTAGGGTGGCTTATATAATTGGATAGAAAGGCCACATATTGAGAGTAAATGCATCTCTGGTGGGTAGGGAGGCAGTTTCCCACCATATACATTGCCCACTTTTGCCCTGTGCCCCAAAGAGTCCAATTTTCGTAAGTGGCAGATTGGGAGTCGGCCATTGCTTGGGAGTAGGGTGGCCTATATAATTCGATAGCAAGGCCACATATTGAGAGTAAATGCATCTCTGGTGGGCAACGAGGCAGTTTCCCACCATATACATTGCCCACTTTTGCCCTGTGCCCCAAAGAGTCCAATTTGCGTAAGTGGCAGATTGGGAGTCGGCCAGTGCTAGGAAATAGGGTTTCTTATCAAATTGGATAAAAAGACCCTATATTGAGAGGAAATGCATCTCTGGTGGGTAAGGAGGCGGTTTCCCACCATATACATTGCCCACTTTTGCCCTGTGCCCCGAAGGGTCCAATTGTCGTAAGTGGCAGATTGGGAGTCGGCCAGTGTTGGGGAATAGAGCTCCTTATAAAATTGGATAGAAAGCCCCCCTATTGAGAGGAAATGCATCTCTGGTGGGTAAGGAGGCGGTTTCCCACCATATACATTGCCCAATTTTGCCCTGTGCCCCAAAGAGTGCAATTTTCGTAAGTGGCAGATTGGGAGTCGGCCATTGCTTGGGAGTAGGGTGGCTTATATAATTTGATAGAAAGGCCACATATTGAGGGTAAATGCATCTCTGGGGGGTACGGAGGCTGTTTCCCACCATATACATTGCCCACTTTTGCCCTGTGCCCCAAAGAGTCCAATTTGCGTAAGTGGCAGATTGGGAGTCGGCCAGTGCTAGGGAATAGGGTTTCTTATAAAATTGGATAAAAAGGCCCCATATTGAGAGGAAATGCATCTCTGGTGGGTAAGGAGGCAGTTTCCCACCATATACCTTGCCCAATTTTGCCCTGTGCCCCAAAGAGTCCAATTTGCGTAAGTGGCAGATTGGGAGTCGGCCAGTGCTAGGGAATAGGGTTTCTTATAAAATTGGATAAAAAGCCCCATATTGAGAGGAAATACATCTCTGGTGGGTAGGGAGGCAGTTTCGCACCATATACCTTGCCCACTTTTGCCCTGTGCCCCAAAGAGTCCAATTTTCGTAAGTGGCAGATTGGGAGTCGGCCAGTGCTAGGGAATAGGGTTTCTTATAAAATTGGATAGAAAGGCCCCATTCTGAGAGGAAATGCATCTCTGGTGGGTAAGGAGGCGGTTTCCCACCATATACATTGCCCACTTTTGCCCTGTGCCCCGAAGGGTTCAATTGTCGTAAGTGGCAGATTGGGAGTCGGCCAGTGCTGGGGAATAGGGCTCCTTATAAAATTGGATAGAAAGGCCCCATATTGAGAGTAAATGCATCTCTGGTGGGTAAGGAGGCGGTTTCCCACCATATACATTGCCCAATTTTGCCCTGTTCCCCAAAGAGTCCAATTTGCGTAAGTGGCAGATTGGGAGTCGGCCAGTTCTAGGAAATAGAGTTTCTTATAAAATTGGATAACAAGGCCCTATATTGAGAGGAAATGCATCTCTGGTGGGTAGGGAGGCAGTTTCCCACCATATACATTGCCCACTTTTGCCTTGTGCCCCAAAGAGTCCAATTTGCGTAAGTGGCAGATTGGGAGCCGGCCATTGCTTGGGAGTAGGGTGGCTTATATAATTGGATAGAAAGGCCACATATTGAGAGTAAATGCATCTCTGGTGGGTAAGGAGGCAGTTTCCCACCATATACATTGCCCACTTTTGCCCTGTGCCCGAAAGAGTTCAATTTGAGTAAGTGGCAAATTGGGAGTCGGCCAGTGCTAGGGAATAGGGTTTCTTATAAAATTGGATAAAAAGGCCCCATATTGAGAGGAAATGAATCTCTGGTGGGTAGGGAGGCAGTTTCCCACCATATACCTTGCCCAATTTTGCCCTGTGCCCCAAAGAGTCCAATTTGCGTAAGTGGCAGATTGGGAGTCGGCCAGTGCTAGGGAATAGGGTTTCTTATAAAATTGGATAAAAAGCCCCATATTGAGAGGAAATGCATCTCTGGTGGGTAGGGAGGCAGTTTCGCACCATATACATTGCCCACTTTTGCCCTGTGCCCCAAATAGTCCAATTTTCCTAAGTGGCAGATTGGGAGTCGGCCAGTGCTGGGGAATAGGTTTGTTACTGGAATAGGATGAAAACGCCCCATATTGAGAGAAAATTTTTCTCTTGTGGGTAGGCTGGGAGGCGGTTTGCCTATATATACTTTGCGCAATTTCCCTCTGGACCCCAAAAAGTCCAATTTGCGTAAGTGACACATTGAGAGTCGGCTAGTGCTAGGGAATATGGTTGCTTTTGAAATGGGAGAAAGGCCCTATATTGAAAGAAAATGTATTTCTGGTAGGCAGGGAGTTGGTTTCGCATCAAATACATAGCTTAATTTCACCCTGGGCCCCAAAGAGTCCAATTTGCGTAAGTGGCAGATTGGGAGTCGGCCAGTGCTGGGGAATAGGATTGCTTATGGAATGGGAGAGAAAGGCCCCACATTGAAAGGAAATGTATCTCTGGTGGGACGGGTAGGGAGGCGGTTTCCCACCATATGCATGGCCTACTTTTGCCGTGTGCCCCAAAGGGTCCAATTCGCGTAAGTGGCAGATTGGGTGTCGGCCAGTGCTAGGGAATAGGGTTTCTTATAAAATTGGATAAAAGGCCACATATTGAGAGGAAATGCATCTCTGGTGACCAGGGAGATGGTTTCCTACCATATACCTTGCCGAAATTCGTGCTGTGCCCTAAAGAGTCCAATTTTCGTAAGTAGCAGATTGGGAGTCAGCCCGTGCTAGGGAATAGGGTTTCTTATAAAATTGGATAGAAGGCCCCATATTGAGAGGAAATGCATCTCTGGTGGGTAAGGAGGCAGTTTCCCACCATATACATTGCCCACTTTTGCCCTGTGCCCCAAAGAGTCCAATTTTCGTAAGTGGCAGATTGGGAGTCGGCCAGTGCTAGGAAATAGGGTTTCTTATAAAATTGGATAACAAGGCCCTATATTGAGAGGAAATGCATCTCTGGTGGGTAGTGAGGGAGTTTCCCACCATATACATTGCCCACTTTTGCCCTGTGCCCCAAAGAGTCCAATTTGCGTAAGTGGCAGATTGGGAGCCGGCCATTGCTTGGGAGTAGGGTGGCTTATATAATTGGATAGAAAGGCCACATATTGAGAGTAAATGCATCTCTGGTGGGTAAGGAGGCAGTTTCCCACTATATACATTGCCCACTTTTGCCCTGTGCCCCAAAGAGTCCAATTTGCGTAAGTGGCAGATTGGGAGTCGGCCCGTGCTAGGGAATAGGGTTGCTTTTAATATTGGATAAAAATGCCCCATATTGAGACTAAATGCATCTCTGGTGGGTAGCAAGGCAGCTTCCCACCATATGCATTGCTCAATTTGGCCCTGTGCCCCAAAGAGTCCAATTTGCGTAAGTGTGAGATTGAGATTCGGCCTGTGCTGGGGAATAGGGTTGCTTATGGAATGGGATAGAAAGGCCCCATATTGAGAGGAAATGCAGAGATGATTTCCTACCGCATACACTGCCTAATTTATGCCTGGGCCCTATTTTGGGAGGAAATGTATCTTTGGTGGGCAGGGAGGGGGTTTCCCACCATATGCTTTGCTTAGCTTCCCCCTGGGACCCAAAGAGTCGAATTTGCGTAAGTGGCAGATTGGGGTCGGCCAGTGCTGGGAATAGGGTTGCTTTTGGAATGGGAGAGGAAGGCCCTGTATTGAACGAAAATGTGTCTCTGGTAGGCAGGGAGGGGGTTTTCCACTATCGATATACGTTGCCTAATTTGGCCCTGGCCCTGGGCCCCAAAGAGTCTAATATTAGCGTAAGTGGTAGATTGGGAGACGGCCAGTGCCCTGGAACATTATTACTCATGCATAATATAGCGCCCCCCCCCCCCTCGCTCCCCAGCATAAGTGGCAGACCGACAGTAACTGGCATACGCCGCGGCTCTCTCCATAAATGGCAGACCATAACTGGTAATTCATAACTGGCAGACTCCAGCGCGCGCCAACACTCACTCAAAGTCAGGCCGCGCCGGCCGCCGTCCTGAGAAGTCAGGACGCGTCCTGACTTTTCAGGACGTCCTGACTTCTCAGGTCCGTCCGGCGCCTGTTTAGTCAACTCTACCCAAAACCAGCTCAACCCATTCGGGCCTACAAGCTAGACCCCAACTTGGCGCAAGTACCCCCCAGGCAAGCCTGCTTCTATAGGGGCACAATGGTAGCAATGTTAAAATCCTTTGACGTGAGTAGGGAATCGACTGTAGCTTTTATCATAATGTATGTGTGTACAATCATAGTGTTTAATTCTATATACCTTGTTCTATCTTCTGACATCAAGAAAGTGTGTCAACACTTAGTTGTTTGTGTAATATATTCGCGAATAAATGTTGGAGCACAAGTTTTTTCCTGACCAACCATCCGCAATATTTGTTTTTGTCGGATGCCGGTACCTGTGAATGTATTTGGTTCTCCGCTTCGTTAGCATATGACTGCGCTAAAGGGCATTTTCAGTCATACACTTTGAACTTAGGGACAACAGCAGCGCCCTCTGCCACACCTAATTCACGGTTATAAAGTTTAGGACCCAGGCTGCAAATGGTTCAAATGGTGACAGGACTCGCCAGATGGCGCTGCATATGCATGGCGGTTGGTCGGGAAAAGACAGAATCCCGCTTTCCGAAACCTGCCCAGCCACACACAAGTTAAGTCAAAATTGGGCACCCCTCCTACGATAATGATGGATCCCTCACTCCACTCCCTCCCTATCAATGCAATACGGTTTAACTGACTACGCATCACATCATGTATAAAGAATGCCTAATTGACATGCTTGGCACTTTTGGTCGACTGTTAGCCGCGGGGTGTTAAGCCAATGCCACTGAATAACAACAAAAGAAATATAAATCAGTCAGTTCTTAAAGCCTTTGAACACAAACAGTGTGGGAGTGCCAAGTTAAATGCAATTACATATGTATACCTTAGCAACAAACTTTGAGGAGTTTAGACTTGGAAACTGAATGAGTAGGGTGTAATATACTGGTCATTATGACTAGAGTATAGGGTTTGGACGTTATGATTAATGTGTTTTAATAGTAATACACCAGGTGGATTTTGTATTGTATGCCTTCACTGGCCACCAGGTGTACTGCCTATAAAAGAAGGTGTGACTTGCAATAAAGGCCTCTTCTTCATGTGAAACCCATGCTGTCTAGTTGTGTTGGTTATTGGTCATTGGTCATGAGATAGGCCGTAAAGTCATAACTAATTTTATACATGTAAAATACATGACATGGTGTCAGAAGACTGGACAAGGAAGAAAGAAGCAAGAAAGAAGAAGGTAAAGGATGGAAGCCTTAGTACCACCACCAGCATTGTCTCTAGAAGGTAACATTGCTGAAAATTGGAGACGTTGGAAGCAGAGATTTGAACTTTATCTCAGTGCTACAGAAAAGGACAATAAGTCAGCAGCTCTGCAATGTGCAACCTTTCTTCACGTAATTGGAGAAGAGGCATTAGAAGTGTATAACAATTTTGACTTCGCAACAGAAGATGATAGAAAAGTTCTGCAGAACTTAAAGGACAAATTTGAGGAATTTTGCATTCCAAAGAAGAATGTAACTTATGAGCGTCACAAATTCTTCACAAGGAAGCAGAGTAATGGAGAACCTTTCGACCAGTTCCTAACAGATTTGAAGACAAAGTCCAAGTCATGTGAATTTGGGGGACTTTCTGAGTCTCTGATAAAGGACCAAATAGTGTGTGGTGTGTCTGATAATTCTCTGCGAGAGCGATTATTGTGAGATAGTGATTTAAATCTCAAGCGAGCAATGGACATTTGTCGTGCTAATGAAACCTCACGGCAACAATTAAAAGACTTGACAGACGTGCCTAATGAAGTACACATGGTTAGAAAGTCTAAACCTTCTAAAGGTAACCACCATGATACCAGGGTCCCATTTGACTGTACAAGGTGTGGCACAAAACATGTGTATGGTAGGTGTCCAGCGTATAACAAGAAGTGTATAAATTGTCATAAAATGGGTCACTTTGTCAAAATGTGCAGGTTAAAGTCACATGCAAGTGTCTCAGACAAGGTACCAAGTAGGCACAAGGTTCACTACATGCAAAACAGTGCATGTGTAAGTGAAAATGGAGAAACCATGTTCATTGGTGCTCTCAATGAAGGGAAAAATGGAAACACATGGTCAGTGCAACTAGAGATAGGTAGTGTGAGCAGTGCATTTGAGATTGACACTGGTGCACAATGCAATGTGATATCCAAAAGCATGTTGGACAAATTAGGAAATGAAAACAGTAAAATCAGAGAAACCAAAGCCAAGCTAACTGGGTATTTTGGTCAGCATGCTACCCCATGTGCTGAAGTTGTGCTACCACTAAAACATAAAGACAGAGTCTTTGATACTGTGTTCCAAGTGGTGGAAGAACAGGTGCCAAATGTTTTAGGTAGCAACTCAAGCGAAAAAATGGGATTAGTGCAAAGGCTCTATAAAGTAGAACAGAACAGTGTAGTAGAGAATAACCAGGACTTGTTCGCTGGTATAGGATGTTTAGAGGGCAAACACCATATTCAAATTGATAAAACTGTCACTCCTGTGGTGCATCCACCAAGAAAGGTGCCACTTGCACTAAGAGACAAGGTTAAATCTGAATTGGAAAGAATGGAAAAGGAGAAAATCATTGAAATACAAGATGAACCCACTGACTGGGTAAGCAGTCTTGTTGTTGTGGAAAAGGAAAATGGGAGCGTAAGGTTATGCTTAGATCCAAGAAATTTGAATGAAGCTATAAGACGGGAACATCATCCAATGCCTACAATTGAAGATGTTGTATCGCGCATTCCAAGAGCAAAAGTCTTTTCAAAATTGGATGCCAGCTCAGGGTACTGGATGATCCAGTTAGATGAGGAAAGCACAAAACTTTGCACGTTCAACACTCCTTTCGGCAGATATTCTTTTAAGCGATTGCCATTTGGAATTTCCTCAGCGAGTGAAGTGTTTCAAAAGAAAATGTCCCAATTATTTGACAGTTGTGAAGGGGTAGAATGCATTGTAGATGACATCCTAATTTGGGGCGAGAATAATGAGCAACATGATGTGAGACTGCAAGAGGTATTAAAGAGAGCCAGAGAGGCAAATGTGAAATTTAACTTGAAGAAATGTAAATTCTCAATGTCTCAGCTTGACTATGTAGGACATACTTTGACAGCTGATGGTTTGAAACCAGATCAAAAGAAAATCAAAGCGGTGTCTGAAATGAAAGAGCCTATCAGCAAAGATGAAGTCCGTACATTCATTGGTTTTGTAAACTACCTTGCCAAGTTTCTACCAAACTTATCTGCGGTTAGTGCTCCTATCAGAGAACTGCTCAAACATGAGGTACAATGGTGCTGGGAAGAGACCCACAAACGGAGCTTTCAAGAAATTGTCAAATTAGTTACACAAGCTCCAGTACTCAAGTATTATGATGTCAACAAACCAGTTGTTCTCTCAGTCGATGCTAGTAGCAAGGGTGTAGGTGCAGTAATCATGCAGGATGGCAGACCAATTGCCTATGCCTCACAAGCGTTATCTGCAGCACAAAGTCAATATGCACAGATAGAGAAGGAGCTCTTGGCTATAGTGTTTGGTTGCGAGAGATTCCATCAATATCTATATGGAAGGAAATTTGTTGTTGAATCTGACCACAAGCCATTAGAGTCCATTTGCAGAAAGCCATTGACAAATGCTCCCTTGAGATTGCAGAGAATGCTGTTGAAGTTGCTGCCATATGATATGACTGTGTCATACAGGTGTGGTAAAGAAATGTTTGTGGCTGATCTATTGAGTCGGTCATATCTTCCAGAAGTGTATAAAGTTGAATTGCCTCAAATCAATGTAATCAAATACTTACCTGTTTCTACTGAGAAACTGAGTGAGTTCAAAGCTGACACACTCAGTGACAGCACGTTGCAAGATCTAAAACACATGGTTATTGGAGGGTGGCCAGAGGTAAAGTCGATGGTTCCACTCAATCTAAAGCCATACTGGGACTTCAGAGATGACATAACCTGTGTTGAAGACTTGATCTTTAAAGGAAACAAACTAGTTGTACCCGATCGTCAAAGAAAACAAATGTTAGCAAAGATTCACGAGTCTCATCTGGGAGTTGTCAAATGTAAGCAGCGCGCACGTGATGTTTTGTTTTGGCCAGGCATGTCGTCTGAAATTGAAGAGATTGTATTAAAATGTCCCACATGTTGCAAATTCCGAAGTCAGAATGCAAAGCAGCCGTTAATGGTTCATGATGTCCCAGAACGTCCTTGGCAAAAGGTGGCTACCGATTTGTTTGAATACAACGGAAAGTCGTATCTGTTAGTTGTGGATTATTATTCAAAGTTTGTGGAAATTGCAATGTTACAATCATGTCGGTCAAAAGATGTAATTTTGCACATGAAGTCAATCTTCGCTAGACACGGTATACCAGAAGAGTTGATGTCAGATAATGGACCGTGCTATGCAAGTGGAGAATTTGCCGAGTTTGTCAAATTATGGGATATTAAACATGTAACATCAAGCCCACTCTATCCCAGGTCCAATGGTTTGGCTGAACGCAATGTACAAACGATCAAACAGATGTTGAAGAAAGCCGATCACAGCGGTTGCGATCCTTACATCGCATTGCTAGAATTGAGGAATACTCCAGTGGTTGATGGACACCATTCTCCGGCTCAACTGCTTATGGGTAGAAGGTTGAATTCAAAACTACTCACCCATGATCGCCTTCTGCACCCGATGTCGGTAACTTGTGAAGCCATGAACACCAAACTAAGGAGAGCACAGGAGGTGCAGAAACATTATTATGACAGAAGTTCCGTTTCTCTGTCAGCTCTGCATCCGAAGGATTCGGTAGGAATTCGGAGAGGAAGTGTATGGGAACCAGCGACAGTGGATGCTGAGTACCAACCCAGGTCTTATCTGGTATCAACCCCAGAGGGTGCTCAGTATCGTCGCAATCGTCAGGATCTACTGAGTGATTTCCCTCAGTCTTCGCCGCGCGTCATAGATTCACGCGTCATCGAGTCGTCGAGTGTCGCCGAGGCACAGCCTGTTCAGATGGAGTCTGCTATGTCACCGTCTGAGTCGCCGAGCGTTTCACCCTGTGAAACTGCTGACAACCGTGTGCAGTCATCGCCGTCAACATCAGTTGTGACAACCAGATATGGGAGGCAAATTCGCAAGCCAGTGCGATATACCTATTGACTCTGTTGTGTCATATGAACTATGATATTTAAATATATTTGAAGTTTTCTATGTCTCCATTATTGTCTGGTTTACTCGTCTGATTTAATATAGCAATTACATCTTCTTTTTATAAAACGGAGGATGTAATATACTGGTCATTATGACTAGAGTATAGGGTTTGGACGTTATGATTAATGTGTTTTAATAGTAATACACCAGGTGGATTTTGTATTGTATGCCTTCACTGGCCACCAGGTGTACTGCCTATAAAAGAAGGTGTGACTTGCAATAAAGGCCTCTTCTTCATGTGAAACCCATGCTGTCTAGTTGTGTTGGTTATTGGTCATTGGTCATGAGATAGGCCGTAAAGTCATAACTAATTTTATACATGTAAAATACATGACGGTCGGGAAAAGACAGAATCCCGCTTTCCGAAACCTGCCCAGCCACACACAAGTTAAGTCAAAATTGGGCACCCCTCCTACGATAATGATGGATCCCTCACTCCACTCCCTCCCTATCAATGCAATACGGTTTAACTGACTACGCATCACATCATGTATAAAGAATGCCTAATTGACATGCTTGGCACTTTTGGTCGACTGTTAGCCGCGGGGTGTTAAGCCAATGCCACTGAATAACAACAAAAGAAATATAAATCAGTCAGTTCTTAAAGCCTTTGAACACAAACAGTGTGGGAGTGCCAAGTTAAATGCAATTACATATGTATACCTTAGCAACAAACTTTGAGGAGTTTAGACTTGGAAACTGAATGAGTAGGGCAGTAAGTTTATATGTTTGTAAGACAAATATTGCTCAAAATCTGCGGCTGCGTCTTATACCCCAAAAATTACTGTACATGTACACAATTGATGGAGAACGCAAGTGAAAGGTTTTAAACCATAATGAGCATAGCAGCTTTGTGAGACTGAATGCTGATGCTATAATGGATAAGTGGGAGAAAGAAGCCAGAGCTGCATCAAAGATTGAAGCTGTATTACAGTGCCATTTGAGTGGGACAATATTTGAACAAACTTGTCTATCTTGGGGCATCCCTCTATTAGACGACTCCCTCCGCTATACAGTCTTTTTGGCCTGGCAGAACAGAAGTATAATGCAGGGACCACTGTATTATACAAATTGGCACAGAAATGGGGCCCTGTTATTAAATATGAATTTAAAAAATTATTGTAGACATATTCGGTTCGCTCACTATTATACCAAGGAGTACCGTAAACTGCATATTTGAAGCTGCGGCTTATATTAGGAAGTTATAGGTTCCACTTTCCGGGTTTGAGTCACAAGTCGGGATGCAGCTTTAAGTATGGCCTTTTGCCGATTTCAAGTGAGGTTGCATGGCGAGGGGGGGGGGTGGGGGGGGGTAATACAAAATACAAAATACAATACAAAAATGACAGGTGTTGCCAAAAGAATTTATTGCATCATAACGTCATACAAGTCAACACATCGGGACATAATTCAACTTGAAAGCTGCGTTGTAAGATGCTCTTTTCCCAGGCATTGTGTTACTGTGGCAATCAAGACTGACAATGAGCTACTTACGGTTGTGTTATTTATTACTACTGCCACACGACTCCTCCCACACCTATTGTACACCAATGTTCAAAGGCCAGGTTGCAGGTGATGTAAATTGATACGGCTGCAGAAACTTCATATTGGGTAGGTACAACAGTGATTCATAAACATACAGTAAGAGCCGGGAGAGCCAGCCACTGGTGTGACACTTGATAAGACCTGCGATCGGAGAGAAAGAGGTGAATTCTGTTATTAGTCACGACTGCTTGAGAGGCCAAAGTCTGGGTGCGGCTTATAATATGTAGTTTTCCGGAAATGGTTCTGGGTGCCTGCCATCCAGGTTTTGAGGCCAGAGTTGGGGTGCAGCTTCTAATATGTATGCGGCTTCAAATACGCAGTTTACGGTAATCTGTGAGTGAGAATTAAGTAGAAACACATGCCTGTGTCATGTGGACAGATAGGCTGCTTTTAAGAGGAAGGGTGGATCAAGGGGAGGGCCTACTGCAGTTAATTGCAGGCTCGAACTAGCAAATAAGCTGGCTAGCTTTCCACCCTGACATTGCATGTACATGGATTAGGGGATTTGTGCACAACCATTTGGACGTGCACCTAGGTCTCAGTATTGAGCCTGCCACTCCAGCCCCCCCCCCCCACACACTCCTCCAGTACCACTATCTTAACCTAGATCTATACTGCTATATTAAGAAGACAACATGAAATTGAAAGAAACTATATTGTGCATGCATCAAATATTACTGATGAATCAAGTTGCCACGGCCCCTTTCCTGATGGTGGTTGAGTTGGTAGGGGTAGAGTAGGTGTTGGGTTGATCGCGTGATGGGTTGACTTGGTTTTGGATTGAGTTGTCTAGAAACCACGGAACCAGCCTAGACCGTCAGTGGGTGTATATCTTTGGTAACCTGGGTGTGTCCCGAAGGTGGACTAAATATGCACATTAAGCATCGGTTTACCGCCTGACACTTCTTTCACCTGGGTCGGGTACACCCGCATCCATTCGGTATGCTGATGTGTCCAGCTCAAAACAGCATGGGATATTCGGGAGAAATTGGTGGCTCGGAGTAGACCCCCATCTCTCATGCTCCAGGACGTCATATTCAGTCAAGATGTCAAATGTGATAATAACCATGGTTGGAGTTTCGTTTTGTCTCTTGGTTGGCTTGAAGTATCCCACTCCCTCTGTAACATGCCTAATTCAATCTGATGCGCTTTCTTGAATAAGCCTGTGTCTATCCCTCTTTATATGCTGGGTAACCAGCCCTACTACTCTGCAAGGGAGAAGTTCTCTACATTCATGCTCTACAAGTGTAGAGTAACCAGCTCTACAATTGTAGAGCAGCCTATTCTGCATGTTTTGCCTTTCAAGAATTATGAGATTAAATGTCAGAGGGACTGAAAACTAAATCATTTTAGTAAAAACCATTCTCTTTCAGCCCTTATTTTCCCCATTCAGCCTCTCTGATGAGCATGGATATTGTGTTCAAAGTAAAACTGCACATCTGTTCGTTGCAACTAAACCTTGGGTAGCTGTGATGTTTCTACTTGACTGAAACTGAAACATTTCTCATTTTGTTTACAATGTCCTGGTACTAGTAATTATTTTCATACAATTTAAATGGATTTTCTTACAAATATTTAATCTTTCAATTATGTCCGGCTTTGTACTGCTTTATAACATATTGTTTGATCCTTTAATTCTAAGAAGAAATTGCTTGTTCTGGTTTTCTCTTCTATCATTTGTGAATTGTACTGGCATTGCTGGTACTTAAATATTAGATGATTTGTTTTTCAGTTTTGATCCTACAAGTCCGTAAAGAAGCCAAGAATTGACTTCCAGGTAGTTTAACTGCATGTGACTTACTTTTATTACATTACTTGAATTCTGCAATTCGAATCATTAACTGGCAGATGTATACCACTTTACATTAGTGCACTATGACATTGGCATAAAAATTATGGAAAAATCGTCCATAAGAAGCAGCTAGTATCCAGCAGATACTACCGGTATGTTGTTATATGTTGTTATGTATTGAGGTATTGCTGATGATGATAAAGACAACAAATTTGCTGTGTAATCATATTTCTTATATTAGTTCATGAGAATTACATATATGATGACTTCTTATGATACAGAGGCTAGGAGTTGATGTAAGGCCACAATGCAGATTGATGGCGGGTTGGTGTTGGTCACCCTGCGTCGAGCCTGCAGCCAAGACGCAGGAGTTCTCAAACCGGCTGAGCAGCAGCTTCAGCAATGGGAGGCACAACCGGGCTTCTATTCTACGCTTATGGTGAGTTCGAGGATATCCATATCATTCAAGAACAATTCTTTACAGCTCGGCATTGTTTGAGTTATATTATATTACATATTATATTGGAGATGATTGATTGTGAGGTAACTGACATTGGTGTGACTGCATAATACTTAACCCTATCATTAGACTGGCTACAGCTTTCAAACCGACATACCTAGTCTACCGTAGAACCGCCGTGACGTGTTTATGCGTTGAACTTAGCACGCACAGACGGTTCTAGAGTACTCAGGAGGGACCTAGAAACCACTGCGCATTACAACGAAACAGCGTTTAAAGGATATAAAGCTTCAGCCCGATCATTAGGCTGGCTATATAAAGGTTTAATCCTAACATTGCTCTGAATGCATAAGGATTGGATTTGGTTATTTGTTACCGGTTGGTTAACTGGTGTTTAGCAGTGTCTCTTGTTTACACATGGCCATTTGTAGATTGAAAGATACATTGAAGTTAGCGGATTATTGTTACGTCTGTTTATTTTCCTTTCAGAACATTTTCTGTAATCATGCTGTCGATGTCAACACCCGGTGGCTCGCTGTTTTATACTTCAAAAATGGCGTTGATCGTTATTGGCGAAGGATGGCCCCCAAGTAAGTGCACGGGGGTAGGGACTGTCTAGGAATGAGCCGTCGAAGTACATGGAGTCGAAGGAGTGAAGAAGAGACAGGGGCATAATATAATCTTTGGTGAACCTGTGTTGTCCCGGTCTTCATTTGTTGACGTACCACAGAAAACTGCGCCTTTTTCTGTATAAATCTCTCGTTGTTTGAACATAAAATGATATGTAAACCATCCGGAATAAAGCCATGTACCTACATGGCACCGCATCTTAACCTCATTATGTGTTTCGTCCATAACAGTGCCCTATCAGACCATGAGAAGGGACTTCTCAGGGAAGGATTAATTTCGAACTTCACGGAACCCGTTCACCAGGTAAGAGCCGTAAATGTTGCCCTAGTGCCTCGTGTCCTAAGACTAGGCTGAACACAGACAGCTACGCTGAGGGTATAGATCTCTGGCCTCAGGTAATGACTACAATTTCTACGCAGTGCAACAATACTATGTATGCCATATACGGTGCCCTACTATTATAACGATGTGTGCTGGTTTGGGTTTCAGATTGCCATTCAATTATCGGTGCTGATCGCCAAGGTGGCCCGCCTGGACTGCCCCCGCCACTGGCCCGAGCTCATGCCCAGGCTGCTGGAGGCTGTGCGCTGTAATGACAGCTTCATTCACCAGAGGGCGCTGTTGGTCTTTCACCAGGTCATCAAGTCCTTGGCGTCTCGCAGATTGGTGGGAGATCGTCGTGTATTTGAAGGGGTAAGTCTTTTCGTTTCCCCGAGGTATTTTAATCAATGACATCGTCGCCTTTACTAACTGCTTTGGGAATGCCTGATTCACATTTCGTTACTCGACAGGCAGTTAATACTGAAATGTTGTTCCATGTTTAATTCTTGCCAGCGTCTTAGAATGCTTCGATTCGAGAAAGTTTCTAATTACCATATCTGGAGCATGTTTTTTTCCAACCTCATGATCCTAGGAAGTCTGGATTTGCAGTATTGTATTCACGATTGTACCATTATCTTTTAGCTGACGACGGAGGTATTTGAATTCATGTTTCTGCTTTGGGAGAAACACACAACCCACTTCTTAGAAGAGGTTTCCCGAGGCGACGCCCATGCTGCTGCTCTTTCATTGGATCGCTCAATTCTGACGTTGAAAGGTAACATTGAAATGTTTCTGTTCAATACTAGTTTCTATGTATATTCTAAATTTCGAAAGATACACGTTGTAATTTGAGGTTATTAAGTTACGGTCGTATATTTTTAAATCAATAATGTCTTTCCTATTGCTTTGTAATTTAGTATTGTCAATTTCATAGGCGACAAAGGGGACCGACATATTGTGTAACCGTTTTATTTTAACGTTTTATTTGTTGCACCAATTGATAATTGACGGCGTTAATAACATGTAGATATGTTCTTTTGTGTTTCCTTTGCAGTGCTGAGGAAATTAGTAACTTTCGGCATCAAGGACTTAAGTAGTTCGGAGACGGCCCTTTCGTTCATTAACGTTGTACTCCAAAGAACAGAACAGATCCTGAAAACAAGTGAGTTATAAGTGACGCGTCCCTTTGATAGCAGCTTCCATCGACACCAAGGGACACCCCGATAGCTGACAGCCTAACAGCACGTGGATCGGTAGTTCGGGCTCCCCTATGATCATGTCTGTGTGGTCACCAGATAAAGATTCCATGTCCTTCTTCGCAAAGAGTAGGGGGTTTCCCCCGGGGACATGGCTCCGCTCTTCCCTTCCTTTTTCCATGGACGCGATATGACCAGAAATGGTTAACGCGTCCTGAATATACATGTACAACCAACCATTGATATCATAGTGGCAATGTTATCCTTATCATGTCGGCGGCGTTTGCCACATAGACCCACAGAAACGAACGTGAGTTGTATTGCCTCTGAAGGTGTAATTGTTATCGTTGGTCTCTATTTTTTTTCCTAGAGGGAGAAATAGGGGAATGTAACAAAGACTTGCTTGATAAGAGAGTGAAGAAGCTGACTTTATTGACGAAGGTGGTAAGTAAACATTGTGGTTTGTTATCTTACATACTAGAGTACTTTTGAGTATTGGTTTTTGTTGAAAATTGTCCTTATTTGAAAACAAAACAAAAGGTTTCTATGAATAAATATCACTTATCAATAAGTAACATCATGTATTGTTATCGCCTTTGTGGAATCTCATGTCTAATACACGAGTCTCTATACAGTCGTACGACTATTGTCGATACCCATTTTGGTCACTTGCCTGACTATTTCCCCTGTTTCCGTGGACGGTTGTCTGTATTGCCCTTCGGTTAGTGGTTTCATGTTGGCGATCCTCGGTACAGTCTCCTGTCCCGTTGTTTTGCCGTTCATTGTTCTGCGTGTTCCCTTGCCTAGTAGTGCGTTGCCATGTCTTCCGTTGCCTGGTTACAGCTATTGGAGACTCAGGAGTGTCACCCCGACGGCTTCGTTCGCTTTATCCAGCCTGCCTTAGAACTCGTCATCCGCTACAGCTTCACAGTGGAAGGGTCCGGTAGGCTGGCAGTTATAACACACAATAAGATGGAACGAAAATCCTTGTATTGTGAATCACACACAGCTTCTGTAACTCTCAGTTCATGCAATTAGCTTCTACTTTTCATTGGTTAATTTATCTCGTAACTGTATAATATGTAAACCCATTCTAAATATTAACTTATGCTTTGTATATTTTCTTTTAGGTTTGAATTATGAACGTTTCACAGTCAACTGCTTAAACTTGATGCGAGCAATACTTCGTTGTGATGTGTACAGACCCGCCAAAGACATAGAAGGTAAGAAATTAATTAATACAGACCCGCCAACTTCATAGAAGTTGAGGCATTGAGAAAGGCAGATCCGCCAAAATCAAAGAAGTTGAGACATTGAGAAATACAGGCTCGCTCAAATCACAGAAGTTAAGGCATTAGGAAAAACAGATCCGCCAAGTCATAAAAGTTGAGGCATTGAGACATACAGACCCGCCAAAGTCATAGAAGGTAAGAAACTAGGCAATATGCGCAAAAGTATGCATCCCAAATATTACCATTTCAATATTACGTCGAAATGGGTAATATCATTTAATTTAATCATTCGTTGACGCTCCGAGTTCCATATTTAAAAATTGGTTGAAATTGTAAGGGCAATGGATGGTATTTTCTTGCCATCTTGGAAGAAACACTCCGCGCAGTCCCGTGTAGGATATGTTTACGTGCTATATTGAGGAAATTATGTTACGCTCACTTCGCAACCTAGGGGAGGAATTTACATACCCTTACGACCACATGTTTCATCATACTCTCCATTATTCTGCGTCATTAGGTGTCTTACGTAATAATCTGTGTGATTGTGTTTCAGATACCAAAAATCCCGTGACGATGAAAGCCTATGAAATCAAGACGTCTTTCTTTACGCCGCCGGTGCTGACCGAGATCTGCCATCGTCTGATTGGTCACTACTTCCTGCTGACCAGCGAAGACCTCCAAAACTGGGACGCTGATCCCGAGGAATATTGTAAGTTTGGTGGCGTCTTTACTCGCGGAACGCGTATATGTTAACTTCCTTCATAGACTTAGTATGTTAACGCCTTTTTTTAAAGTCCTGTAACGTTTGAACCCTCTGTAATTTGGAACTGAATAATTTACATGTTATAGAGTTGTAAAGAAGCTTACAACTGTTATATTATTGAAAGGGAAATATACTTCATGTGCCGTGTATTTTATACGATGCATAAGTTACTTATGGGAATATATTATACTGGTGATTGGGCTAACTTCTCAATGTATGGTCAAATCTTAACTCCGTCTCCTGTCTGCACATAGATGTCAAAATAAGCTCAGTTTGGTGCAGTTTGCATCACACGGATATTTGTTTTTCGTTTCTGATATGACACCATACACACTAACTGATATGTTCTCGTCTTTCAGTGTCTGAAGAGGGTGGAGACTCTTGGAAGTTCAGCATACGGGTAGGGATCGTTTGTTAATGATTACCTATGCTTAAGCTGTACTTCAACTATTCGTTATCCCAGTAGACTCCTGGCCTGTTACAGCCCATGTGTGCTCAATGAAGGCCTAAATAAATTAACTGATACATATCCTTTGGGAGGCACGACAAACCTACCCAAAATCTCTCACCGTTATTGCTTTATTTGCAATTTAGAGACTATACTTTGAAGAAAGCGCCCACATTTTTTTTTACCTTTTTGTCATATTTTAGCCTTGCACAGAAAACCTTTACCTGACATTGATGAAGGAGTTTCGGACGACCTTGACCCCTGTGGTGCTGCAGATGATGCAACTGCAACAGGATGCTGCTGCGACGATTGACCTTGAGCCACTTCTTCAGAAAGATGCAGGTCAGTCTGCAAAAGGCAGAAGAGTACCAGTAAATTCCTAACACGAGACCTAGCATAATCAAGTTACTTTTGCGTTATCTCAACCAGTTAATCCCGCCTGCAAATAATGTTTTCACCAGCACCCAAAGCATCATAATTTATGATGATATAGCTTTCAGCTTAGTTCAAAGTTAGGTTCTTTCAGGGCAATGTGTTCACGAACCCGCCTGCTAATTTTTTTCTATTTTTTAATACATTGCGTACGTACATAGTGCCAAATGGTTCATAATAGTGCTATTGTCTTCGATTTTCTGGTACTTGATATCATGAGATCAATCCATCGCGCTATGTCAAAGTTGCTGATGAGATGGTATGAACGAATGTAGGATTGAGAATGAGCTAACTTACTCCATCGTGCTTTCAGTGTACAATGCCTTTGGTTTGGCGGCCTTTGACTTGTACGATGACGTGGACTTTGACAGCCTCTTCCAGCGCCACCTATTGGCAGAATTGAAAATTTCACATCCCAAGTAAGTAATCAGGATCGGGTTATGAAACAATAGCGATTTACGTAGTTCTGGCCTAACATGTGCGGGAAACTGAACGACTGCTGGTGATATTATTTTATGACACAATAATGTCTGTTAATTAATACTATTCGTTGTTAAAGGTGACCCGCCTATTCCCCTAGTTACCGGATCGACCTGCGGCGCGATGTTAATGCTAATGTTGTGTCGCCCCTAGTTACCAGATCATCCGGTGGCCCGTTGTTAATGCTGATGTTGTGTCGCCCCTAGTTACCAGATCATCCGGTGGCGTGTTCCTAATGGCGATTTGTCGCCCCTGGTTACCGGATCATCCGGCGGCGCGTTGTTAATGCTGATGTTGTGTCACCCCTAGTTACCGGATCATCCGTTGGCCCATTGTTAATGCGGATTTGGTGTCGCCCCTAGTTACCGGATCATCCGGCGGCCCGTTGTTAATGCTGATGTGGTGACACCCCTAGTTACCGGATCATCCTGCGGCGGGTTGTTAATGCTGATGTTGTGTCACCCCTAGTTACCGGATCAACCGGTGGCCCGTTGTTAATGCTGATGTTGTGTCGCCCCTAGTTACCGGATCATCCGGCGGCGCGTGGTGTGGCTCATGGCCGCCTGGGTGGGCGTGAAGATGTCGCTGGCGCTGCGGCCGGCGCTGTACGAGGCCATCCTGCCCCTGCTCGACCCCGCCGAGGACCTCGTGGTCCGCATGGAGGCCGCCTACACTCTCAAAGTCGATATCCTTGCTGCCACCGGACATTAACGGGGAACAAGGGGGAGGGGGCTAGGAGGAAAGAAGGAGGGAGAACGGCGGAGGGGGGCAATAATACTTCACACATGGCGTACTTAAAAAATATTGAATTGAATATATTTAGTAATAATTGTGGTCCATTGATTATGTAATTATTGGTAACTTGGTATTGAAACCTTGTTGTATAGTGACATTAATGGGGCGTCATCTATATCGTGCTGGTGTAAACTGGTATGACATTGCCCGTTAATCGACTCTCGCGCTATTCGTGTTATTTACAGCGAGATACAATTGACATACAAGTTGTGGTCAGACTTAGGGTACATGTACTGTTTGATTCACAAACCACAGCTGTTTCCTTAACGCCGTTCACCTATCGACGACTTCGAATTTAAGCCCGAACATCTGTTCCCTGTAAGTATGAACATCACGTAACATCATGTATTAATGGATGTACAATATTGGTTTTATTGGTAGTCCATTTTTAGCCTCAAGCTGGTTCAATGTCAAATAAAATATTAACCTAAATAAAGATAGGGGAGGAGGCGTTCTGAAATCGAATTGCAAATGATCTGTTTGTTTAAATTTTAAAGTGACGCATTCAGTAATTAAGCCTTCGATAAACATTTTCCATTGCTTTAATACAAATGATGTATTTAGGTATTTATTTAATACAAAGACATAATTAATTTACAAAGCATAAAACGCTTGTCACAAGGGCTCTTTGTTTTGCCGGAATGGTGTGGGAAAGTGGCTTTCTTGTGTACTACGTCATCAACCGTTTTTTTTCCTATAACTTGAAGGTAAAGCCACTGATAATGCAAACATTCTTTATGAAGTTGCACTTACGATATCAAATAATATGTGCAGTACTTTAAAAAGCTAAAATTTCGACACTGCTGATATAGGTCGAAAATTGATGACCTGAATCGATTACAGCTTTCATGATGAAATATCTCCGAATGCATGTGAGGGGCCGCCTCGATAACTCAGTGGGTTAGAGCGCTCGCCTTGAGTGCTCTGGCCACCAGAGAGCCTGACGGCGCGTGGATCGGTGGTTCGCGCCCCGCTATGGTCATATCTGGGTGGTCGCAGGATAAATAGCCCATGTCCTTCTTCGCAATGCGTATGAGGTTGCCCCCGGGGTCATCGCTCCACTCTTCCTTCTCCCATTGACGCGTTATGACCAAAAGTGGTTATGGCGTCCTGAATATACAACCAACCTACCAACCAACCGAATGCTTGCGTGGCAGGCACTCCAGCCTGTGACATTGTTGATGAATTATCGATCTGGTAGTTACAACCGTATCTCGTACAACCGTGTGTCGCGCTGCTAGTGCGTCCGAGCTCTGTCTTACCATTACTGGCCACCTGTGCTTATTTACAGTATCTGGAAAGCAGCTTTGGAATGCTGTTTCAATTGCTTCAAGACGTATGTGAGTGCGAGACAAAGGTAAGACGGGCAAGATATTATCCGTATATAGTGAGTGTGGTGGAGCCCCAGATAAAGAAAGACTCGTCCTTGTCTTCATGAAGTAAGCGTGAGACCCACAAAAGACTTAAGAATTGGTAACTTATAGTGAGTGAGCGATCTAGGTGAGATTAATGCCATAGGTTTTGAGTTAAAGCACATTCTTTTTGCGTAAACAATATTTATTCCGTATTAAATCATTCATTGAAAACTGAAGTTTCCCGGGGTTTCTTTAGACGTTGCTCATATGTATATCTTTCCAATGCATTTAACCTATAAGTGACAAGAGCCTGGTGGTGTGTGTGTGTGGACGTGACATGACCTATAAGTGACAAGAGCCTGGTGGTGTGTGTGTATGTGGACGTGACATGACCTATACATGACAAGAGCCTGGTGGTGTGTGTGTATGTGGACGTGACATGACCTATACGTGACAAGAGCCTGGTGGTGTGTGTGTATGTGGACGTGACATGACCTATACGTGACGAGAGCCTGGTGGTGTGTGTGTATGTGGACGTGACATGACCTATACGTGACAAGAGCCTGGTGGTGTGTGGACGTGACATGACCTATACATGACAAGAGCCTGGTGGTGTGTGGACGTGACATGACCTATAAGTGACAAGAGCCTGGTGGTGTGTGGACGTGACATGAACTATAAGTGACAAGAGCCTGGTGGTGTGTGTGTATGTGGACGTGACATGACCTATACGTGACAAGAGCCTGGTGGTGTGTGGACGTGACATGACCTATACATGACAAGAGCCTGGTGGTGTGTGGACGTGACATGACCTATACGTGACAAGAGTCTGGTGGTGTGTATGTGCGTGACATGTGACATGTATCCCCGTTGTTGCATACAGATGCAGATTCTCCACGTGATGTCGTTCATCATTGAGCGGATGCAGGCTGAGATTGGTCCCCACTGCGGCGTACTGGTTCGCTACCTGCCCACCCTGTGGGCCAGCTCCACGCACCACAACATGCTGCGCTGCGCCATCATCTCCACGCTGACCTGCTTAGTCCAGGTAATGAGGCTGGCTAATGATATATATTGTTTACATGGAATGGGAGATCTGTCTGTCCTGATGTACGACCTGAGATATATTGTTTACAGGGAATGGGAGATCTGTCTGTCCAGATATTTATCTGATATAATTGTTTACAGGGAATGGGAGATCTGTCTGTCCTGATGTACGACCTGAGATATATTGTTTACAGGGAATGGGAGATCTGTCTGTCCAGATATTTATCTGATATAATTGTTTACAGGGAATGGGAGATCTGTCTGTCCTGATATACGACCTGAGATATATTGTTCACAGGGAATTGGAGAGCTGTCTGTCCAGATGTTTATCTGATCTATATTTTTTACAGGGAATTAGAGGTCTCTCTGTCCCGATGTTTATCTGATATATATTGTTTACAGGGAATTGGAGAGCTGTCTGTCCAGATGTTTATCTGATCTATATTTTTTACAGGGAATTAGAGAGCTGTCTGTCCAGATGTTTATCTGATCTATATTTTTTACAGGGAATTAGATAGCTGTCTCTCCTGATGTACGACCTGATATATTTTGTTTACAGGGAATTGGAGATCTGTTTGTCCACATGTTTACCTGATATATACCTATTGTTTATTTACAGGGAATGAGAGATCTGTCTGTCCTGATGTACGACCTGAGATATATTGTTTACAGGGAATGAGAGATCTGTTTTTCCACATGTTTGCCTGATACATACCTATTGTTTATTTACAGAGCATGGGAGATCTGTCTGTCCAGATGTACGATCTATTGCTGCCTGTGATACAGCTGAGTACTGACGTGAGCCAGGAGCCCCATGTGTACCTGTGTGAAGACGGCCTTGACCTTTGGTACACCACGCTCCAATGCAGCCCTGTGATGACGCCCGGTCTCCTGACCCTCTACACCAACATGCCGCCGTTGTTAGGTCAGTTAACAGGCCTTCCATAGCCCGTATTTATCTACAGTTATAATAGTAATGCATATGGCTTGCCATAGTTACGGGATTTTACATGTCTCGCTGCGTTCATGATTTTAACCGTTTTTTTTTAATAGAAATTGTATTGGTTCGTACAACATGCGCAAAATAAGAGTGTTCTCAAAACAATTAAATTATTATCTCTTAGACGCACCTTGAGTGATCTGCAGCTCTGATGATGAAGAGATAACCTCCTATGATTCATCTGATCAGCTTTCCATCGTTCGCATTGAAAATGATCATTTCACATTTTTTTGGTTCCGTTGTAGAGTATGGCACCGAAATGCTCCGGACTTGTGTGAAGATCATTGAAGCCTACATCCTGTTAAATCCCGCGGAGTTCCTGCAGGTATATAACTCTTCCCTGCGCCTTGCATTGGAGTCCTATCTGTATCAAGAGGGCTGAGACCAAATGTAGCATGCACGTTTGCAAGGTTGTAAACTTGTCGTTTGGGATGTCGATTGTGCCCTTAAAGTACATGTGTCTGTAACTGGACTGTCACTTGGCTTAGCATCTGTGTCAGTTGGGGGAGAATTCAAGCCTTTGTAGGTAGTTGTTAGTGGTTGCCTGAGTGTACTGTGTGTAGCATGTGTACATTTTGGTTGGTATGGAAACATGGGTCCTTACTCATTATTCGTGCCTTGCGATGCGCTACCTTTCTTGAAAATAATTAAACATGATTAAATTTATCTGTCGAAAAAAAGATAATATTTACGTTATAGGTTTTCAAGCTCGATCGCGTCGTGTTTAATGAGATTGTGGCCATCACTGACCACAATGTCGTCAAATAACTTTATACTATAAGCGTTAGAAAGGTTTGCGTTGGGCTAGACATGGTTCATGAACGCGAAACCGTGGCCTTTGTGTCATATATGTCTGGACTAGAGACTTTACCTTCTCCGCAGATGTATTCCGGAAGCCTGGTAAAGAGCCTCTCTAGCATCCTGACGGAACTGAGAACGGAAGGAGTCGTCCTGATCTATAAGGTGAGCAAGAGCTGACCAACAGTGACCAAGTGACCATCACTGACAAACACTGACGAACAGTGACCATCACTGACCATCACTGACCATCACTGACTATCACTGACCAACACTGACCAATAGTGACCATCACTAACTATCACTGATCATCAGTGACTATCACTGACCATCACTGACCAAAAGTGACTATCACTATCACTGACCATCACTGACCATCACTGAACAACACTGACCATCACTGACAAACAGTGACCATCACTGACCAACTGTGACCACCACTGACCATCACTGACCATCACTGACAAACACTGATCATCACTGACCACCACTGACCATCACTGACCAACACTGACCATCACTGACCACCACTGACCAACACTGACCATCACTGACCATCACTGACAATCACTGACCAACACTGACCATCACTGACAAACACTGACCATCACTGACCATCACTGACAAACACTGATCATCACTGACCACCACTGACCATCACTGACCATCACTGACCATCACTGACCATCACTGACCAACACTGACCATCACTGACCATCACTGACAAACACTGATCATCACTGACCACCACTGACCATCACTGACCAACACTGACCACCACTGACCAACACTGACCATCACTGACCACCACTGACCAACACTGACCATCACTGACCATCACTGACCAACACTGACCATCACTGACCTACACTGACTATCACTGACTATCACTAACCAGCAGTGATCAACATTGACACATATGTTGAAGACCACTACTACCCGCTACTGACCACCACTTGCGACATGGTGACTACCATTGACCCACAGTGGCACATTATAACCCCGTCATCCAAAGAAAGTGGCTAACTATATACTATCTTTAATAATAATAATACGTCATTTACAACCTGTCCCATAATACAACGTTTATACAAAAGAATATCACGATTGCTAGAAGATTGCTAGAGAGGTAGAAATTTGCTGTACAGTGTTTGTAAATTACGGATATATTATATATAGATATATGATATTGTATATGTAGTACTAAAGTAAAAGTAAAGTAAAGTAAAAATCATGTGGTGCAGTGCATGGCCTTGACCTTGCCTTGTGGTTTCAGTTGGTGGAGTTGATCCTGAAAGTATTTCCGGAGGAGGGTCCGGCCCTGTTCGTATCCATGTTACCCAACATCGCCAGCTCACTCATCAATGGCCAGGTAGGCAGCCTCTAGCTCACTCGTAGTACCCGTCAGCCTCCTTTAGTTCTCCACTGGTGGAGGCCGGAGGTTCGACCTACTGTCTCTGTGTCGCTGTCGGTCCGGGCTCGAGGGAAATGAACAACTAAGATATGGCGGTGGCTCTCGCGCACACACACACGTGATATCGTCGCGTCTCATGGTCTGGTTTAATGAATACCTGCACCAAGGCGACCGTAGCGAGTTAATTCATTCGAACATTTGCACATAAGGACGTGAGCAATGTATTCGATGCGAAGGTTGCGCTATGGATCAAACTGTATATAGTATTGTAATTATCTGTGATGTACGACAACGAGCGGTTGAAAAATAATGTTTTGTGCATCCACGTGTTTCTTATTATCGCCCACCCAGGACCACTACCCGATGGTGACATCTCTTCACTTGGCCATCTTTTCCCGAATCATCCTGCACAACCAAGCGTTTTTCTGGGCTTTCATTGAGCAACACAGCCAGCAGGCGGCAGCACAGGTCAGACAGGTCACGTGTTCGTTGTGGCAAAGTCATGTGACATCACTGTCGGTCGTATGGCTGATGGCCAAGTGACGCTGTGGTTACAGTTTGCTTTCGTAACGGTTAATGCATTGTCTGAATCATGCAGAGAATAGTACACTGGCTGTGTTGTACGTGGCTTAAACCTTGGCTTTATTATATGTGGATATATAGCGTCACACATTTGGTTATATACCGGAAATGTTATATTTACTTACAATTAAGTTTTCTTTGTAACATTATTTTGAGAGGTTTATAATCATACCGTTATTTCAAGAGGTTTATAATTATACCGTTATGCCTATCCACAAAGGAAGAACGAAACGGAGGTAACTTAACGACTGGCGTGGAATAGTTTTAATTATGATTTAATTTATCATTAATATGGGATAATAAAGCTTTGTGTATGAACTTTCACTAGACTGACGAGGTGGTCGGCCGGCTGCTGGACAGCTGGCTGGACAAACTGGACAACCTGATCCAGCCAGAGCGGCGGAAGCTGTCCACCATGGCTCTCCTGTCCCTTCTCACCACAAACGCCGGGTAAGCGTCACTCATAACTAATGATGTCACTCATGATGACGTCCATATATATAAGAATTGTTCTAAACACCGAAAGCGAGCAGTGCCTTTATATGAATAAAAAAAAGGCAAATCTTCTTACGTGTGTGACGTTGGCTTTCACAAATCTGTGCCCAATATTTATCAGCATTTTCTAGAATAGTATCGCACACTATTTGATTTAAAATACTTTAATAATTGGTGTATGTAAAAAATGTTTGCGGTCTCCCAAACACGTTCAATAATTTGTGGAATGCGCCCCCATAGGGAGACAACCGATGCCGCATTTCCCTATGTTGTATGTGTTCTATCTTTCAGAGCGGTGTTGGAACGGTTTGCAGGCTGTATCTGTGCCGTTGTCGAGGTGCTCCATGATGTCTACAGATCAGATCCCACTTCTGATGACCCCCAAGAGACTGAGTAAGTCTGGTGCTTGTTCCTACGGCAAATTCCTCTTGAGGACCGGTTTCAGTATATGAATTCGACATTCAATGTGCACATTGTCGATGATCCTTTGGCCAGACTCTTGTGTGGGAAAGTGGGTCGTTCGTCCCTGTTATAGCGAACCATTGTTTTGGCATAACTCACGTATTACTCACGCCTGTCATTGACTACGATAATACATTGCATGGGCTCTAACATGGAACATGGACAGTAAGTGTGGCTTTTGTGTATATTTTAATTTGGGAGATCAAGTATGAATGTAGATATGATGACACGCGTTCATAAAGATCACATACTGTGTCCGGTATTTATCTGTCTAAAAGAACATATATTGGTGAAAAATGTCTGTATGAACCACCTACAGCATTTTATCTAAAGGGCCACAATCTACGACTTCCATATGTCCTCATGTCACCAACGATCTTGTTTCTCTTATAACGGCACCTTTTATTATTACTGGTGCAAAAGCTGGCAGGGGAGCACTGATCGTTATGCAGATGGGTTAAACCAAACAGTCATAACGGCTTTGGTATAATAGCTTGCCCGATCTGCGTGTTATTTAATGTGGCCTCCTTCAGCTGTCTGGTTGTGGAGTTGGGAGGCAGGCTGTCCGCAGATGACCTTGACACAGCCCAGGACAGACGCTTGCGCAAGGTCAGCTCATTATCAACTCGATGCAACATATTTGTCACTATGCGGATAAATGCTTATGAGAGCAGTGTCCAGTGTGATGTCCGTATGCATTCCTATTATAGTTATGATTCCTAGTTTTAGTCTGTTATGTCCGCCAATCGCTTCCAGATCTGGATTTTATATAATAATAATTTGCAAGCTGTTATTCCCTCTTGTCGGTTCTGGGTCCGTATTATATTTATCACTTTTAGTTCCAATCCCTGATTACCACCGGTAGATGGTGTGTTCTTATTATAGTTGTCACGTTCGATTCATGGCTATCATCGCTCGTCGGTTCCAGATTGTTAAAGCCGGAGTCGCACCTTCACCTAATGATTGAGAATAGCGAATTTTTTGCCCAAATAATCTTACCAATATTCTCTTTCCTTTTCAGCTTACCGAGCAGGATCCGGTATATAAAATCGACTTAAGGACATACGTGTGCAACCAGTTGACCTTGGTACAACAACAGCAAGGTCACGATGGTTGGGAACGCTTGCTCGAGACCGTGGACTCTGATATTGTACAACAGTTGCAGTACTTCCTGCAGTCCACCCCAAAGCAATGACAGCTACAGCACGGCTGGCGGGGTGCTGGCGGTGTGCCCTGTCCCTGCCACTGAGTCACCCCCCGGAGCCTCGGCTGCCGGAGCCGGCCGCCGCGTCGCCAGCCTGTCTGGGTTAATTAGAGCCCATAGCTTTAATTTGAAGTCTTTGTGTCAGCCATCCGCGCTCTTATGATACCGTAGAGCCTTTATCGGGAATGACCGACCTTCTTTTAATTGATACGCTGGAGCCATTGTCTCAATTAATCACCTATTCACTGGAATCAGTGTTGGAGTCACCCTCTTTCCTTTGATTACCTAGAGCCTTTTCAGTAAGTTTTCAACCTTGTTTGATAAACATATCGATAAATATTGTAGCCATTATCTGAGTCACTGACCTGGCTTTGATAATATACACCCAGTATCTGAATGGTCAGCCTTTATTTGATCATTTTTCGTCATTATCTCAGTCATCGCCCTCCTTTGATAAGTTAGACTTAATATCTGAATCACCAGCCTTCCATTGATAACTTAGACCCAGTATCTGAGTCACCAGCCCACCTTTTATGACACGGAGCCATCAGCCTTTGATAACTTGGTTTCGCATTATGTCCTCCTGTGGCCACTATGTCGTCCCCGGCTTGCCATCCGTCTGTATATTTATTTCAATCCCACAAGCCTCTGCCACTGGCCTGTTCTGTCACCACGGGACCCAGTATTGTAAAAAAAAACTTCATTAATTAAGTGCCATTAATTTATACATAAAAAATGATATCCTACTTTATATCTACCGCCATTGGTAGAGTGTCAATATAGAGATATCTAGCATAATAACGGAGACATGGTGTCGGGGACTTGATTATCTGAAGTGCACATAACGTATATATGGCTAGATAGTGGTGAATTACTATATAATTACTTAGCTGACCCCCCTCCCCCCCAGTGGTGTATCCATGGGGGCGCAGGGGATACTTTTGTTGAAAGATAGTGTTCACGCGGGAAATATGGGGGTGGGGGGGGGTGGCGATAATCGGCCTGGTGGGAGGGAGGGAGACCGCTGGGGGTGTTGGGGAACCCGGCTGACCGTGTGAGAGAGGAAGGGAACCTCGCTTAGCTTGGTCATTGAGACCACGTTGTTACCCGCCTCTCGCTTGTGTTGATGAAGTTTTAAACATGCATGTTGTTAATGTGATATGTACAAATTCGCAGAAATAAAGCCGCTTTATTGTGATATTTCCACCCGTCTCCCGTTATGATTTGCGCAGTGTCGTCCAAATATTGATGCGACTTGACCAGGGGAATGGTCGAGATAGAAAGCAGCCGTGTCTCCGAGAATGTATGGGCCTCTGTTACGCTTTACGAAGAAAGAATCCGGATCCCGCACACACTTGCACAGGTGGGATTCGAACCAGGCACCGGCCCCTTTGGGTTGGCCTAGCAGAGCCCACTCGACAATAGAGAGTTATTGCACTACGTTTCCGCGCCACTGATACGCATCCCGATCCGTTAGCGCCGATACGTTTACGTTTCGGTTTTTCACTCTCGCGCGGCGCACAAATGAGTTACAGGGCTGTACAGTTCTCGCGGGTTCTATTTCCGGTTTAGGTCTTTTGGGGACCAACAAAAAAACACGTGCTCTTAGAACGAGTGCGCATCACCCTGGTGCCTTGCTGCAACTGCGTGACGCGCACTCTATGTAGTCAACGTTTTAGTGTTGGGAACCGGCCAGCTGCGCGATTTGTGCGTAAAGAATCGAGTGGGTGTGAAACTATTTTTTGTTTGCTTTGGTCCAGGCATTGTTAAATATAAAATCATAATATAGTTAAAGATAAGACATTTATCTCTCTGTACTGCATGTGGTCCGTTCGATGAGACTGTTGGAAGCGTTGTATTTTGAGCCAAATCCTCGATGTTTAGACAAACGGAGCACCATTGTCCTCGCCTGGTCAGTCCATGTAAGGAGCGTTGTTACGTAACCATAGATACCACGCGCAGACACGCGCGTCATGATGATTATTACGTCATACGACATGGAAAACCCCGCGCAGCACATTAGATCGCCTGACACTGACAGTCACTCATGAGACAACCGCATTCTGGTTTATCAACTGCCTAACCGCTCATACATTACATAAATCTACTCGGATGGTTATAATTCGGATATGCACAGAACTTCAGTGGTTAGTTGTGTTTCCAAGGACAGCTTTAGCCGATCTTGTGTGTGAGGCGAGTGAAGGCAAACAACCGGAAGGTAGGCAGCACCTACAGGCCGTTGATGCTAGGCATTGACGCAGAGCATAGTTATCCCTGTCTCGTGGGGTCTCGATAAGATCCCGAAGTGACTGTACAACCCTATTGCAGTCGGTATTCTGTCGACAACCGTAAAGCGACGTCTGGCGTTCTTCACAATGTACGAAGGCAACCACAATAGAAGCAGAATTGAATACGAATAGAAAAGATAGTTTAAACGATTTTGTTTAAAAGTGTTAACATCTGTTTTAGTGTTCTGGCCAATTATATTACTTCTTTCGCTATCTTACCTCTAATAAAACAAAAGCACAAACTGTAACAGAGCAGTTTCTTTAGGACTAATTCCTCGATGGATTAGACAGATGATGAAGTAGCCATTTCCAGAAAAACGCCTTCTGAAAATGGTAATGTCATGCATTTTTTCATTTACATTTGTGAAAAGTTTTTTTGACATGGAACGAGTTCCTCAACAAACAGATTTAAAGTTGAAACTTCTTACTGAAACCACAATTATATAATAAATGTTAAAACATCTAAACAGTTTGCATCTTCATTGAACAATCATTTTTCATGTAGGTTCTAACCACTAATCAGGATCTGGCCTGGCCAATAATATTTCTAAATGTAGCGGTGAATTACGGTTACACCTGAATAAATAAAAGTAATGTATTTGTTGAAACTTCTTATTGAAACCACACTTATATTACAAATGTGAAACCATCTAAACAGTTTGCATCTTCATTGAACAATCATTTTTTTATGTAGGTTCAGACCACTAATCAGGATCTGGCCTGGCCAATAATATTTCTAAATGTAGCGGTGAACTACAGTTACACCTGAATATGTAAAAGTGATACATCAATGCCATTTATGCAGCGTTCTGTTTGCAAAGTTTTAAAGGGCTTCTGGTATTTACTTCGGATTTGGTTGGCTCGGGGTATGTGGGAGGGAGGGGCGGAGGGGGGGGGGGCCTAAAAGTCTTGCATATGCAGTTTTTATTGGGCCATCTAAAGAGGAAGTCCTATAAAAAATTGTATTGTTATGTATAATCATTTTTTTGAAAGAAATTGCAACTGGTTTTGCTTCGATCTTTGCGATGAAAATGTTTACACGAAACTTGAGTATCAATTATAAATTATTATGACGTAATTGCTCATCGGGCTACGTTTAGGGATACGTTTAATCGAAAACGTAGCGCAATAACTCTCTAATAACCAAACGCGCTACCCACTAGGCCACGGGGTGACCCCTTGCCAGATATGCAATAAAAAGACATCTGCGGGGCATGCACGGAAACGAACACGGGCATGCGTACAGGGACCAGTGGGGTACTAGGCACGGAGGGGTGTCCGGAACTGCCAACTCCAGCGCGCTCACCATCAGTATGAAGCCCCTAAATCTACCATGCAAGCTAAAAGGCGATGTATTTAACAGAAACTCAATTATATAATGGAGTATGAACATACCCAATACACGAGGGGTGAATTGGACCAAACAACCTCCCGGAACGATGAAGGATTAATGCATGAACCATGCCCCAGATTAGGTGCCCTGGTCCGGATTTGACTCTAGGACGTGACCGGTGGTCTAGTGCTCTTAAAGTGTCCGTGCCACGCCAAAACAACTTTAGCTCATATTAATCTTATGGGTTTCCACGATTCTATTCTCCAGCTGTGACGCCCCAAATAGCAGAAGGGAATACTTTTTCTACTTGTTTTCGCACCGATCAATTTAACTTCTGTGAGCGAGGAAAGTGACCTCAAATGGGAATACAAACGCATGTGTTTTTATATTGAGACTCAGATTCTCTCTGCTCATTGGCTTGAACTCAACGAAACGCATTCAACCATAGAAACAATACACGCCCTCGACCACAGATGTCTACGGACAGCATCAAAGCTCACCTGTCAATCTTGTGACATCATTGGGGAATTATCAAATAACGCTCAGATGCAATGCTCTCAGAAATAAACCCGCCGGACCTCTTTTTCGCTGCTTTGACGAACGCGTATATAGTGACATCGTGGAACAAAAAATGTAAACTCCAATTAAAACAAATTGTTATTTGTTTATCTTCCCTAACCAAAGTTAACTCTGAGCAAGACAAAATCGTGGCACGCACAATTTAACCACTATACTCAGCATTACGGTGTGAATACACCCAACACTCATGCCTTGGTATAATACAGCTTGGAATGTAAACATTCACAATTTCTCGCTATAGCTTACAATGTGACTGTGCCTAATGCATTGGTATAGCTGACAATGTGACTGTGTCTAATGCATTGGTATAGCTGACAATGTGACTGTGCCTAATGTATTGGTATAGCTGACGATGTAACTGTGCCTAATACATTGGTATAGCTGACAATGTGAATATACAAAATCATGTAAAGCTAAATATGTGAATACAGTAAGACCCCGTTGATCTAACACATTCGGTTACACCCGAATTTGTGTCTTGTCGGATAACGAGTTTGTCTTATTAAAGAATTCGGAAATCCTAAGTGTTAAAAATTACTGTGACTTGCATGATCCTTTGGCACAGGCCGATTGTTTGTGTAGTCCGTGCGTATATTCGGCAACGATAACTTTCTGACATTGAACACGTGTGGGTAAACTTCATTTTTTAATAATGTATCCAAACTATATTGCACACAGGGACTTGCAGAATAGTTTTGTAAGTATTTCACCAAATCAGCGATATGCTTCAGGTGTTTGGCACACGAGTTTGCATTAGGGCATCCACGATGCGCGCCAGTGCCAGCGTCACCTTTTTAAAATAGCCCTCATTATTTTCAATGACACCCCACACACTGGCCGCGCCTCGCCGCCCTGCAGCGATGCACGGCGCGCTGCAAAAGTGAGAAATAGAAACGTTGCTTATTTCCAAGCGTCCTGCGGCGAGCCGCTTCGACCAATCAGAAAACAAATATTTGTCCGGGTCCAGCCTTATGAATTAATCAATCAATCAATTAGTCAAGAAATTAAAGCGGCGCGGCTTAACGGCCGGATAAACTTGAGAAATTGGCACTTTGGTTACAGAAAAGTCGTGTCGGTGTCAGAAAGCGAATGTCAGGTTAAAGAGGGCGATTAGCATTGTGGAAATCCGTTACAGGTCGAACGAATTATGCATGTCGCATGGCGGGGTTTCCGGATTATCGGTTGCCGGATTAAAGGGGTCTAACTTTATATAATATGTACACCAATTAAAGATTATGTAGACAATCTTTGGTCTTCATTGGTACACTACAATATTTGTTACAGCTTCCAATATGTATACACACAATGCTTTGGTATTATTGGTGATTAAGTGGTGTGTTGTTCATGCTGTAATGAAATCCGGCGAGGGCAGGAATAAAGAACATTCATTGATTTATTCATTCATGCGAAAATAACAAATGCACGTGTTTTTTTATTGCATACAATGTCACTATACCTCATAAATACTTAATATACGTCTACAGCTTATACTGTATATCAATCAAATCTGTACGATATGTAGCTCACATTGGAATTCTGTCCAATACATAATATATTTGACGTCTATGAGGTCTATTCCCAACTTGGTCTTTCTTGGTCCGACCCTGTTAGATTTATTGTTATTTTGTGCAGTATCACAGTTACTTTGCTGTGCGCAATGTCGATTTGTCAACCGACACATTACGTAGCTGCTTAGCACGGGATGAATTCAGACTTGACCAGATATGCTTTGGGGAATATTAACCATATATCGTACTGGACTATATTAGTTTGCGGCATTTACCTGTCGTTATATAGCATTATAGTGTTATCTGATTCTATTTGAAGAGTCTACGTGGGTGTAGATAGCCGGAGATAGCGATCAGTTGAGCAACACATTCCCGGAGCGCTAGTATAGTATGTAATGGTGGCGTACGCAATTTGCGAAAAAAAAAACCACAGGATTTTCACCACGTCGTCTGGTTTATAATACACAAGGCGTTCTAGCGCTGAGGACGACCGACGTAGCCACGGACCATCCACAAGCAGCAACATGTCGATGCCGGCAGACAAACTGGGCGAAGATGAACTAAAGAGATGGAGGAGTTTATTCGATGTGGTTGACGTCAACGGCGATGGCAAAATCTGCGAAGCAGAAGTCGTCAAAGTGATGCAGAACATGGGATATCCGATACCGGAGACCGAGGCCCAGGTATATACCGTGTGTCCTACACATAGGGTCCGCTATATGTAGATTAGATTATGATAAGCAGTGTTAGTCATGTTATGTACGTATACATACAATGTCCGCTTGGTTTATTCATTAACCAGATAGAGTTGGTGCTGTACAAATAGCCCCGTTAGACAATATACCTGTTACGTATATATCGATTGGTTATACGGTATTAGATAAGCACTTTGGCCCCATTAGCCAGTCTTCGCTACGCATACTGATTACATAGAGCGTATTGCTGACGTACTTTGACCCCGATACTGATCAAATAGTGCCTCGATCTTGGTTTGAGTTCAGTAATTATTGGGATTTTATAACGATAAAAGTATGGTAACTCATTGGTAATTCAAATATTGAACCAACCAACCCTTTGGAAAGAAAAGTGGAGTATGACTAGCGTTTGTTATGACCCAAAACGTCATAGTGACGAAAACATTATTCATAAGCGATGGAATATGGGGTATCGCACCCCCCCCCCTCCCACGGTCTATCCCTTGGAAATGTTCTACTCATAAAAACCTTATATTTCCTCATTTCCCAAATTTAGACTCCATGAGGTCACTATAAATATCAATAAATCACTTCTTTAACCCCACATGGCCTCGTCTGCTTAAGAAACGTCACGAAGGGTTGTCACAATGTGGGCGATAACCGGGACTTAAACTTAAAACTGTGTATTTCATGCTACCAATGGCTGACGTTTTCGTCACTCTGACGTTTCGGGGTGTAACAAGCGTTTAGATGATATTCTGTTCTGTCATCTGCAGTGACAGATCCAATTTGAGGAAGAATTTTGTGGAACCCCCCCCCCCCCTTCAGTCGTAAGAACTTTGGTGGAACCCCGGTATCTCCCCCTTATCCCGATTGCAAGTTTTCAGTGATTTGATCCCCCCAATTTTAAGTTCCTAGATCCACCCCTGATCAACAAGATAACTGAATTACATACTACGACTCCCCGTGTCAGCTGGTTAGGTCCATTGTGACACCGTCCCATTGCGTCCACACTGATATAGCTAATTAATATGTCCAATGCAACACACCGGGTTTCTCTTTCACTCAGTCTCAACCTACTATAGTGACCCAATCTATCGACGCTTAATCAATGCATTATACTCGAATCTCTATACTTACTAATAATCATTGCAATCCAATTATCACATCTCAGCGGAAGCTGTGATTGCATATAAAAACTAGAACTTGAGTAATTCACCATGGTCCTGAATTTGTCAGATATATGTTCTTGCCATAAGGGTAAGTCGGGTGCTGGTAGCCCATCTCGCCTCTTAATTAAGACATAAGAGCGAGATTTTCTACTTACTATGAATGACTGAAAGGTCGGGTTTCAAAAATTTACGTCAGTGTCCCAATCAGCCCCGGTGTCTTTCGCTGATCCATATACTGGTGTGCATGACATAAGATTATTACTCTACGTCTTTTGTTCGTCTCTTTATCAGGAGCTTATTAGTAGGTGCAATCCGGATGCAGCTGGTGACGTCACGTTTGAGGCTTTCTGCGGAGCTCTGATCAAGATTGGAGTCAAGTTTCGTGTGTAGGTATACTTTAATGATCATAAATATAGTTTGTTTCACACACAAGGCAAGAATGTAATGGTAATTTTTATTTTTTTGACGCATTTACTTAATCTGATAAGAAGCATTCTGATCATGAGCATTGTGGGGGGGGGGGGGGGGGTTCACAGACCACGAAGAATACGTTTCTTTAATCCCAGGTCACGATGAATTAAAATGAGAACTCTCCGCATACAAAGAATTAGCGGATTGCATGATATAATATGGCGATTTCCCGATTCACGGTTATTTAATATTAAAATTCCCTTTGTACCGTGTTGTCAACCATGACACCGTCTTCATGTTTTCGACCTTGATACCATGTTGTCGACCTTGATACCGTGCTGTCGACCTTGATACCATGTTTTCGACCTTGATATCATGTTGTCGAACTTGATACCGTGTTGTCGACCTTGATACCATGTTGTCGACTTTGAAACCGTGTTGTCGACCTTGATAGCATGTTTTCGACCTTGATACCATGTTGTCGACCTTGATATCATGTTGTCGACCTTGACACCATGTTATAGACCTTTATATCATGTTGTTGGCCTTGATACCGTGTTGTCGACCTTGATACCATGTTGTCGACCTTGGTATTGTGTTGTCGACCTTGACACCATGTTAATGAACCTTGATACCATGTTGTTAACGTTAGCGCATGGTTTCGAGCACATGGTTTCGACCTTGCCACCATGTTGTTGGCGTTAGCACATGGTCATCGACCTTAACACCGTGTTAGCGCCATGTTTACCTCACCACTGACCGTGTTGCAGGTCGACCTTCCTGTGCGGTTTGTTCCGGGAGATGGATGCCAACCACGACGGTCAGGTGACGGTGGATGAGGTGAACAACCTGGTTGCTCGAGCGGGGGCCCAGGACCGCATTTCCCCCGCTGTCGTGGCCGCCTTCATCAAGCAGGCTGACACATCGGGCGACGGTCAGGTCAGCGTGGAAGAATTCCTGGCATACATCAAGGACAAGTTAAAAGTATAGCAAAATTTCATTAGTAACGCTACAACTCCTTTCTGTGCACTAAATTGGTTTTCTGATAATTAAAACCATTCGAGAAATAAAGTTGAAGAGTTTCAAGGTCAAGGTTTTCATCTTTCGTATAGCAAACAGATGTACATAGCAGATATGCGCATGTATTGGTCAATTCCATCGACTTCTTCCCGTTAAACGAGCCAGTGGTAGTCACTCTCTCTCCTGGCAATTAGTACGGCCAGTAAATGATGTTCGTGACGAGCAAGAATCGTATCGTGTCTAATATTAATATAAATACTGGACGGAAAATTTGTCCGAATCATGAGCTGATGGGGAATAAGAGGCCATTGACAAAAGTCTCTCGTTTCCCCACAAGGCATTGACCATTGTTGCTCCCATGTCTAATTCAGTGTACTAATTGGAAACGCTTGCCAGCAGCCGGGGTCCACAGGGTTGTTAATTGGCTATTTGATACGACACAGTATCCCTGTAAATTTTGGATGGAAAAGCGCATTAATTCTTACCCCAGTATGTGTATGTCCACATAGATGGAGTGCAGGGGGGGGGGGGGGAGTCGTAACGGTAAAATGAAAAGCCCGAGGAACGGAAATACTCCTTGCCACCCCCCCCCCACCCGATAGATGGGTGGCAGTGGGTGGCACCCTGTATAGCAGTTGTGAAAGTTGTGTTATAAACAATGGCGTTTTTTCTAGTTTCTTTCGCCTCGGTCGAGGATGTCGACAGGGAGACCCCCTCTCGCCATACCTATTTATATTATCTATTGACCCGTTAGCCAACGCCATTAAGAACGACTGTACAATTAAGGGTTTCATGATTGATGGAAAAGAGAATAAAATAGGTCAATATGCAGACGACACCTTTTTGCTATTAGATGGGAGAGATGTGTCCCTTAGAAATGCCTTGAAGGTTTTAAAACTGTTTTACGTGTGTTCGGGATTAAAAATTAATATAGACAAGACGAACGCCATTTGGTTGGGACCACGTAGCCCGATTACTAAGGGGTTGTTTTTAGATCTGCCTCTAATTTGGGTCAATGAATTTCAATTACTAGGCATAAGGTTTAGCAACGAGCTTCAGAATATTGTAAGTTTAAACTATGAACCCAAATTGGCTGCATTTGAAAGTGTACTAAATTTATACGGAAAACGAAATATATCAGTGAGGGGGAGGGCAACTGTAGTTAAAACTTTAGCCCTTCCAAAACTAATACAGCTCATGACTGTTTTACCAAACCCAGGGCAACACTATATTGATCGTATGAATCGTGCCATACGGGCTTTTATTTGGAAAAACAAAAAACCCAAGGTTTCCCTTAACAGACTAGTCCAAGAGGAAAAAAATGGAGGTATAAAGCTGCCGCATATTCCATCCTTCTTAGATGCTGTCAAAATGTCATGGGTTAGAAAAATTATTGTGAATGAAGGAGCGTGGCAAGATTTGTTTTGCAGCACGATTTGCAGCGAAGGTGCACTCGTTTAGGAGCTAGATACGAAGTCACTAAGGTATTTTGTTAATATATGCAACCCTTTCTGGGCAGATGTTTTCAGAGCGTGTCTAAACCTAAAAACTTCTATGGAATAATGCATGCCATACCAAAAGAATGGCGAGATCAATGTTTCAATAAGGGACATAAGTTACTAGATGTGCCACAAACCTTTTTAAATTATATTTCTACGTAAACACGCTTATGTAATAAGGTTTACAACATTTTGGTGGAGTCCTTGCAGTACACCACGAATGACGAAAGTAAGTGGTCAGAGGTGTTAGGAATAGAAATTGATAAAAGTAAATGGTGTGATATATATACTAGAGCATTAAAGGCTACTGTAGACGAGAGGACTCGGAGCTTCCAGTTTTTAGTTTTGCAAAGAGCTTTAATAACAAATCGTTTCTTGCACAGAGGTAAATTAGCTACTTCAGAGATGTGCGTTTTCTGCTCAGTTTCGTCAGAAATAATTGAGCACCTTCTTTTTGAATGCCCATATGTGAGACCCATTTGGCAAGAGTTAGAACGTTGGCTCGAGGCCGCATCAGCGGTAAAAAGGAAGCTGAACTTTAGTACAGATATGTTTTTTAAGAAATGGAGACCACTATCAGACTCTATGTAACACTAAGCGAATAATGTCATGTTTTTTTTGTTTTTACTGCGTATGTTTTTCTTCCATTCCTGCTTTGTATGATTCATAAATGCATTATAGTGGAATAAAAAGAAAAAGAAAAAAAAAGAAAAAAAAAGATGGGTGGCAGTTACGCATGCATCGCAAATGTCGCATATATACTTGACTAATTTTCATTTCCGTAAATACCGTGAATAACGTCTTGCTATCATGTCTAAAAATGACCAAAACAACCCGCAACCTTCGATAAGCGAACTATTACTTTAAACTAAAACAAACTGTCGTTTTAAAGCTCGTACCTATATCTATTTTAAAGCTCGTAATGTTATCTATTTTAAAGCTCGTACCTTTATCTATCTTAAAGCTCGTACCTATATCTATTTTAAAGCTCGTTCCTATATTTTTTTTAAAGCTCATACCTATATCTATGTTAAAGCTCGTACCTATATCTATTTAAAAAAAGCCTATATATATTTTAAACCTCGTCCGGTACCCATATCCACCTGTATAGAATGACATTAAGAATATGTGTTTCGAATATTGCTTGACATTGCATGCTCATACAGCATAGTTTCCCATGAAGATCATTTAACATCATATCTTGAGGTCTGTATTGTATGCACACAATGCTATAGTGTACACAAACTGAAAAGGAGATGCCTTTGGAAACTATTTCTTTCAGACTGGTGCAGTTAGATATTCAGAAAAAGTGGCGTTCTTGTGCACTACGTAATAAAAACTTTGGGCATTGTTGAGGATATCTGTAAATGGCTATGGAAATTTAATGAAGCGCTAAAAATAAAACACAGCAAATAATGCATCACGGTAATTTCCCGTCCCCTCCCCACCCCACAAACGCGGTATGGGCACAATTGTACTTGCTTCCATTGGAAAACTGTTATTGTTGTCACGGGGGTGGGGGGGGGGGGGACTCCGGCCCCAGAGGTTCAAGCTTAGGAGTTTCCGAGCCGCCGCAGATTTAGCCAACCTTGTCGAAAGCAACAACTTAAGGGAGCTCATCTCATTTGTATTTCTAACACTTTAATGGAGGTGTACATGTATCACTTCTGTGAGACTTCACTGATAATCCAGGGGATATACTATTTATTCGATTTTCCTCTTACTTCTAAACATTAAAAAAAGGAGAAGTTTACCTTTTTCAATAGTCTGTCTTACAAATGGTAAAACAGAAAATGCGTGGGCAATAACTTCCCTTTTGTAAAGTACAAAACGGAAGGAGTATAACACTCGAGTGATACCGTTTTAACCTTTTGGCGACCACGGGGCCCATAACCATTTTCGCCCGATTTCATGCGGCTGGAATGCGAGGGCGAAAAGCAAGAAGGCGTGATTCGAGATTGTCGTATGAGGCGCTTGAAGGAAGGAATCGCCAATCACGACCACTAGTTTTCTTGAAATTGGCAATTTCTGATGGCCCATCTTCAATGCTGGAGGCCACGAAATGGATTATTTTAGGGAATGGTAGGAGCGAATCATGCGTGAGCTGTCAAAACTGGTACGCTCTAACATTGACGAATCGATGTAGTTAAAAGTAAGAAAAACAGTCACGCAGGAATCTGTTCGCAATCAAGATAACCAACAGTTTTTAAATGCCTTTTTTTTAAACCACAAATTTCTGTCAGTGCCTATTTTAGATGCATTTTTTATACACAAATTTCCCTCAGGGTCTATTTTAGATGTTGTTTTTAACCAAAAGTTTCTCTCCCAATGAGCAAAAACTCGCGCGCTACATTTCTCTAGCTCTCTATGGAATAGGCGGCACTCACCCACCACTGTAGTAATGTAGTGCCCCCTCCCCCCTCCCCCTCCCCGAGGTGCTTACCTAATTTATGGAACGAGCGCCTTAAGTAAGGTCAATCGCTTCTATATGTGCCTGAGTTATGAGAAAACTCCACTGAATTTGACGTTTCAAGCCATGTTTTTTCGTTGAACTAGGCTTTTGCATCTGTCTCACACTTTTTTATTCTTTGTTTTTGGTAAAAAAAGTACGTTAAAAGATTTTTTGCAACAACAAAACCAATCTATTTACGGTTTAGGTGCTTTGGGGACCAACAAAAAAACACGAGTGGGCGTCATGCCGGTTCCTTGCTATAGCTGCGTGCGGCGCACTCATTGTAGTCAACGTTTAAGTGTTGGCAAAAATATTAGTACACTATCTTGGTGTCCTAATATCTTTGCTGTTATTTGCTGTGGGGGGGTCGTGTTCCCAGATCACGAAGAATAAAATCCTTGATCATGACGGTAGGCTAATATTCCATTCCCAGTCCACGCAGAATCATTTGCCTCAACCGCAGTTCACGGTGAAATGAAAGTCCATCCCCGAGGAACAGAAATACTCTGGCCCCTGTTGCAATACGCCACATTCGTACCTACGGTAGTTCGTCTTAATAAGTGAGCTCCGGATTAGTGACGGTCGAATAAAGATATACTGGTAGAAAACAACATGCCTGTCGCCTTTGTAGCCATTGTCTGGCTGAATATCCAGAATGACGAATGCTTTTTTTCTGCCGGCATTCTGCGGATCACCGTCGTTTACGGATGATATCCGGATGACGTCGATGTTGTCGTAAAAGCGTTCTGGGTTATCTCCCTGGCGACGGTCTCCTGGTTCCTCCATGCTGTGAATGTTTTTATTCCTGCCTCTACTATGGTCCTTCCTGTAGTGAGGTCTTGGGCCACCGCCACGACTCTGACCGGGGCTTCTCCCCCGTGCTCTGTTCAGGCATACCTTGCCCCAATGACCTATGCGACCGCACGCGTAGCACTTAGCATTTAGGGCTGGGCACGCTTTCCTAGGATGGTCTTTTCCACACCTCTTGCACAGTGTGGACTTTTTGACAGCATCAACTTCAATGGTGCTGCTGGTTGACATTCCCTTCAGCTTTTCCACGCTGAATACCGTGGCTTCATGCTTCCGCCCCGCGTCGATTGCTTGCTCCAAGGTAAGTGTTCCGTCTTTGCCCAGGAGTTCGTTCTGGTATGCTTCCAATGGCGTACTGGCAATTATTTGCTCGATTATCCTGTCCTGCAATTCTTTCTCTTCAAAATCACACTTCAGAGCTTGGGTTCTGCATCTGGTGACAAAATTGTCCAGTGTCTCGCCCTTATCCTGGTACATGTAGTGAAGTTGCAACCTGGCGACCCTAAAGTTGATGGTGGTCTGGCCTAGGGCATCTTCAAACGTCTTCACGACGTGGCCATAATTTTCAGCCTGGGCCCCCTGGATGTTCCAGGAGTTGAAAACTTCCAATGCGTCATCGTCCAATGCGCGAAGCAAATAATAACACTTCTCTCTACCTTCTGTTATTTTCTTGAGTTTAAAATAAAGCTCCAGTCTTTGTTTAAAAAGTCTGAACTTATCTCGAAGGTTGTCCTGCTTCCATATCAGCTTCGGGAGCTCTGCCATCTTGATGTGTATCTCGTATGAGTCACGTTGTGTCTTGCGCAATACCGCATGGGCTGATGCCGCTCTCCACAGTGCTCAAAATAGTCACTTGCCTGTGTTCATAGGCTACGTCGCGTTGCTCGACATTTGTTACTGGATACCTCATCAGCTTATATGACGTTGGATCAGACTCACCGCTGCCACCATGTTGTGTTATCGCTTTATAACGTAGACGCACAGATTCACCGAGGCGACAGGCATGTTGTTTTCTACCAGTATATCTTTATTCGACCGTCACTAATCCGGAGCTCACTTATTAAGACGAACTACCGTAGGTACGAATGTGGCGTATTGCAACAGCCCCAACCCCCACTGTAGTGGCGTCGTAGGGTAGACGAATCTACTGTGTGACAAAATAAAACAAAGACAGGAGACCACCTATGCTGAATAATTTTGAAGCTGTGGTGTTCAATAATCGAACAGTCAAGGGTGCGTCTTAATTTTTAGCCAGCAAAATTATCAGCAAGTTAGGGGAGCCAAACAGTCGACTGTCAGTGAATGACGTACTCGGAATATAACGCCTTGATGAAGCTAACAACTATTTATTGCCGCCTAGAAAATAAAAAAAGTATATATATTTAATGTAAAATATACCGGAAAGCACGACAGGACACCACCAAGGTTTACATTAACGGGATTAATAGCGCTAAAATCCAATTTGTAGTTCACAGGGTGTCGCTTATAATGCAGACAGCGCCATCGTCAGCGCAGTGGGAGCCCAACATTACGCGCCCGCCGCATAGCGGCGCCACTACTCGCCGCATTACACATTTTACAATGGGCGATCGCCGTATGACCTATCTTGGTGTACTAATATCTTTGCTCTTATTCAACAGTTTCCATCTATTTATTTTTTATAACTGTATGATAGTATAATGCTTGTATGACATTATACAACAAATACGATTTGTAATCCTTCTTGATGAGATTTACTCACGTTCGTATGAACGTTACTAACGTGACAAGCATATAGCATGGCGTTTCGTGCAAGATAGGTTTTTGTCAGCCCAAATTTATGTTCTTTGGGACTTGCTTTGATACAAATCTAATCTAATATCGCACTCGAATCCACGACATATGCATAGGCTATCTCACGCACCTTTTAAATGCAATTTGTTATTCCATTATTGTCATACATTCCCTTCGTGGACAAAGAAAGACAGTTATAATTATCATACAGGTGGAGCTGCAAAATACTGAGTGCCTTCTTCAGACGAGTTGCAAATCGTGACTGAAATGTGGCAGCTCAAACGGTGAAGTCATGTGACATAGTCACGTGTCACATGATTGCAACACAAAAACGTGATACCGGCACAATCGTTTTTTGTTGTCATTGTAAAGCTGTGGAATGAAACCCTACATGTAGTGTCAGCAATGACGGTACTCAGATGATGACACCGGAGTTGCTTTGTATGTCGACCGGAACAATTGATGCCACTCTTATTATGTCGTGCTCGATAGAATGGAATGGATGAATAAATAAAGCCTTCTATCTCGCATGATGACGAACAGGGAGATTGTTGCGATATATACCAACAATCAGTGTCCTATGCCTTCAACTCCTGTCAACCGGAGCTGCTTCCAAATGACGCTGATGGGATGAACCAAAACGACATACTGTCGGCAAATGATTTAAAACATTGTAGAACGGTTATACGGGGGCAACCGTTTGTTCCGTGAGTGGCGCTTCGGACGACAGCCTGGACATGTTGAATCCCATTATTTTGCTGGGTTGCATGTGGCATGTTAACTGTGCACTGTGGCCTTATGGGATTAGTCATGGTGATGCCACTGACACAATCCACGATACGGGAGGAACAGGGTATCACCAACCGATGAGAATGGTAATCCCATTCCTAAACACCACTGTAGATCGTTTCTTGGTAAGGATTCTGTCAGAGGAAGAACATTTACAATATAACGAATTGCTTAATAAATGTAACCATTGTTCGGTTGCATAATTGTCTCTTTGGTCGTGTTGTAAACTGAAACACATAGATGGATGTTACTGGATAATAGGAGATACGGACTTCACATTATGCATGAAGTAATTTCTGTTCAAATACGACTGACTTATCTGTGTATAACCGCCCCCCCCCCCTCATATTGTGTAATTCATTTTTTAGATGCTCTGCATTTATCAATTTTATACGTAAAGCTTCAAATGTATAAATCACGTTACATGAATAACGACATAAAATTGATTTATTTCATGGGCGTACATTGTTAATTATATCATTGATAACTGATGAACACAATCTAGATATTCAACAACGGTCATCTGAGTTTCTATGAGGCGCCAAGCCATCTGGACCCCAGTGCTGACGCACAGCGAATACTCGGTGTTGCTGTTTGGTCATTGGCGGATTCTTCGATCACCAGTCGAGGCCAAGTCTACTTTCGTCTTGGTGGCACATCGGGTGACGTCATCAGAGCCACACGTGACGTCAGAGACGCCTTCTGGCCAAACCACCAGCAGTTCGAAGCCACGTGGGTTATGGTCGTCACCTACTCCAAGGTCACCTTCCGCGGTGGCAAGAAAAAAACACCGGTAAATAAAGTGCATCCTTGAAGTGCAAATTTCCCGGCATGCATTAAATAACGTATCAGAGAACGATCAACCTAACTTGAACTATGTGCCCCGCCCCCAACCCCCTTTGCCCCAATTCCAAAGAATTCCAATTCCAAGGACTTGGCGCTGGATACTGGACAAGTGCTGCATATGCACAACATAACTACATTGAAATGGACATGAACTTCGATCTCCGGCGATGTATAAATGTCCACCATGAAACCGATCTTAATCTTCGCCTGAATACGGTGTTGCCTCACTCCAGGGGGAGGGGCGTATGGCAAACCATTTTGCATCATAGTGCCTTGACAATTAAGAGGGAAAGCGTATCTACATCCTTATCGCGTCACGATTTTTATATTAAAGTTGCATATCGAGCTGTTTCCCACCAAAACTAGAGACGTCAAAATACAAATAAGAACCAGTCCTCGATTCATTTAAGATTTCTTTTGTCTGCTAAATGGAGTCTCTTAGTCTTGACCGTGATATCAATTTACCACCCATTTTCATTTTAGTGGTAAACGTCATCAGTTTGTGTGCCGAGACAGAGTTCTATGGTGTCCGGGGATACCCACGTTTGCCACATCACAGCCCAAACGGCGATGTTTATCAGGCTTCTGAATTTACAGAATTAAACAATCGAGTGTTCTGCAATTTTTGATATCAAGTTTGCCTGGGCTTAGTTTTGGCGGGAAAGAACTCGATATGCAACTTTAAAGAACCTTTTTGGATACACTTTAGCAACGTGTAAGTCGGACATATCTTTTCAGACAAACACCATACAAGGAATCGTAACCACTGATGGCAACCACACTTTCACCATTTGGAACTTTGCGAAGATCACATGGACGAAAGCTTTAAATGACACTCAGTCGTATGTAAGTGGTCACATAATGATGGGACGATGGAACCAAACTCATTATGTCAACCATTATGAAAACATATATGATGGTTCAGATATCAGATATAATAATGGGCAACCATCCTTAGAAACTGACGAAATAACAGCAATAACATGAAAACCGGTCAACGATTAAAATGTGTCACTATTTTATGCCACAAATGGTAAGTTAATTTGTCCTCTTATAAATAAAACTACTGAATGCACACGCATCCCGAGGAGCAACCAACCGGCCTGCTTCATCGTCATCGTTGATCGAGGTAATAGTTAGTGCAACACATTTAAATAGATTTAATTGGATGGGATATGTTTTATGTGGACTTATTGCATTGTCCGCGAAAGTGTAATGGGTTAGTCAAAGGCCGTTTGCGTCAATTTCAGGTCGGCATGTACATAGCGCCTAGGGTTCTCATCTGTCCCCATCCCTACTACAACACATCGGCTATAAAGCGGGTCACGGAGACCAGCAACGCCTGCCATCCCGGTCGCTGGGTGATGAGAGTCGATTCTCTTCCGTGCCAGCAACCGACTGTACAGACCAACTGCTCCCCGCTGTCAGCGCCCTATTACCACAGCCATCAGACTGAGCCAGACACCTCGACAACCTATATGATGGTAGATCTGAGTCTTGTGACGACTGTCTCAGAGGGACAAACTCCACCTAATCACGTGACTAGTGTGGTAACCCCCAGTAGCCTAACGCACGTTACCGAAAGAGTGTCACATTATGTGACATCAGTAGCCCACCACGTGATGCCCGACATTATCCTGCTATTCATTTCGATATCACCACGACTTTTTAAAGTATAGCAGCTGTAAATACAATTACGTCCAGTGGTGGATTTCACGAACGCAGTTTAGCCGACCACGGGGCTTAGTCGGCTAAAGATACCATGTAGACAATGGGCGATTTTAATCGACTATGCCCCGTAGCCGGCTAAACTAAATACGTGAAATAGGCCATATAGGCATTTTCAGAAAAGGTCGAACACCTCGGACGACATTAATTTGACTGTTTACGCGGATTTTATACTGGTCGCTGTGTCTGGGGAGAGAAAGTTAAATGGCAGTGGAAACGCTATATTTCGATATTAAATGTTCTTGCACTTTGTTCGCATTGGCTTGAATTTCACCACACATACAGCACATCCACTCTACAACACATTGTAAAATGTGCTCCTTCAGGTATTTTGGAATATCGACAGTTTTATTTTATTTTATTTTACCATACCCAACCCCCTTACGGTTTGCGAATCCAGCCTTGATTATGGTTTAGCTTTTTGTGACGGTCGCTGTTGCTGACCTTTGGTTATCTCAGATAAGAGTATACGCTCGACGAAAACAGCCTTTTACATAAGCCAGTGTTTATTGTGGAATGGTGAGAGCATTAAAGTGTTCGTGCCACGCCAAAACAACTTTAGCTCATATTAATCTGCTGTGTGTCCGCGCTTATATGATCGAGCTGTAACGCCCCAAATAGTAGAAGGGCATACTTTTTCCACTTGTTTTCGTACCAATTTAACTTCTGCGAGCGAGGAAAGTGACGTCAAATAGGGAATACAAACGCACTTGCTTTTATATTGAGATTCAGATTCTGTCTGCTCATTGGCTTGAACTCAACGAAACGCACTCAACCATGAAAACAACACACGCCCTCGACCACAGATGTCTACGCACTGCATCAAAGCTCACCTGTCAATCCTGTGACATCATTGGGGAATTTTCAAATAACGCTCAGATGCAATGCTCCCAGAAATAAACCCGCCGGACCTCACTTTTGCTACTTTAACGAACCCATTTATAGTGATATCGTGGAATAAAAACTGTAAACTTCCATTAAAACAAATTGTTATTTGTTTATCTTCCCTAAACCAAGTCACTCTGAGCAAGACAAAATCGTGGCACGAACACTTTAAGTAAGTCGTGTCGCCACGGCTGCGTCACAGTCTCAGAGAGGCCGGGATATGACCTTGGATATTGTCCTCGCGTCTTTGGTTGCGACTCAATGCTCGTGACTATCACATGATTAAGCAACAGCTGTTGTTAGACATTTTGGGGAAAAATAGGGCCAAGTGTGTTGGGGTGAACCGCTGGGTTAAAGTGACCTAATGCTAGTTTTAAATAAAGACAACGGGTTTCATAAGCAAGGCCTGGTGACCGCACTTTGCCTGCCACCATCACGTGCTCCCGAGACCCCCGTAAAAGTGGGGTGGGGGCATGGAATTGTCCATGGTCATGTAACCAAATGTAGCTCATGTACAGCCCAATATAAGACGCACCAAATAAACAGGCGGGCAGTTTGTCGATCGCCCGGCCTCAGATCGCAACTCACATTAGACTTTCTTGTCTTTTGTTATTTTTCGAATCTTTTATTTTTTATTTTTGTATAACTCTTCACGCCAGGCTGAAGAAGGTGATAACTGTGTATTATACATTACAGCCTAAGGCCCATGGTACATATATATAAAACAGTTCTCATATAAAAGGCTTCTAAACGTTCGTACATGAGGTGGTGACGTTATAGGCAAAGTAAATCCTTCGTGATGCACTCCGAATACACGGGAATAAATTCAGTTTTCGACACCCGCCCAGTTGCCCCTGTACCCCAAAGACACAACCACAGTTCATCTTACCGCATACAATAGTTTCCATGCCTGTATCACTGTTTCGCTTGATGTTTTCACTTCGCATGCATGCGCAAGTCATGTCTGGTTCCGCGTTTACTTGTATGACTTTGAGATTACGTCTCACCCCATTGGACAATATCAAACGTTTGATTTTTTGTATTGTGACTCTTCATGTGGCACTGCCTTACGTTATAACTCGAAGGAGGTACCCTTCAGGGGAAACGCGTGAAACGAGAGATCAGGGCCCCGTGGTTCATGGAAAATAGCACCCAAAGAAATTGATATAAACTGGCTTGCGTCATGTAATCAAAATATGCCCAGTTAATTTCTGGTTATGTAGCAACTGACAAGCAGAAATGCAATGTTGAGGCAGACGAATATGGCTAATGAGATAATGCCAAATGACTTGGTATTTGGACAACGTTGTGAAGCCAATTTATTTATTTAACGCATGTCAGTTTACGAAGGCACTGAGAGAGCCCACGAGCTTTGCAGCCTGCCAGACAAAGCGGAAGAGCCAGGTCGATGCGGGCCCCGCCAAGAAACCCAGAGCCCATCGTTCCAACAATTCCCAGCCACCAGCCTCTCTCCGATGCAGACTTTGCAAAAACAGGAACTGAAGAAGCAGTGTGAGTTGCCATCAAAGACGCTGACATGGATCGTGTGCGATTCCTGCTGAGAGAGACGTTCCCTCGCCGACGTCTGACTCAGTGGATCGCGGACATGAGTGACGTGTCCGAAAGCAAAATCCTGGACCTATGATTAATGTATATATATGTATATTAAAGCAATGCAGGTATGAATCAGGTTTGATTTCGCCTTGACGCATGCACTTTTGACCTTGTACACCGGATCAAATAATAACACCTAATTCTGGGGCACACCGGTTAATGCAGGCGTGATATATATTAATAACCGTATTGATCTCTTTATTTTGGTAGCGCAAACGCAGAGATCTATATTAAGCTGATTTCCTATGATCTACAAATTGCAGCTGAGTTCTTTAACCTCAGGCTGGAGGAAGCTGGAAGACCATCTTGCCAAACGTCTGGCTCTACTCCTGGAAACTGTGAGGGAGACGATGTCTCTAAGGTCGCTCAAGAGTTTAAGTTAGACCAACATTGGCTGTTCACTGACAGCCGTTCATAATATTTTCTCATTGCATGATTATTTGTTTCCATCATAGCCTTCATACGATGCTTACAAACCTTCTTAAACCCTGAGCTTTTGCCGTCTAGTTGACCTCTTGACGGCGTCAAGCTCGCCTTAGAGCCCGTCCTTTGGAATGCGTTCGTTTTGCTTACGATGAACGTTCCCAAGCCAACGAAGACGTTTATGTTTTACCAGCGCAAGAATGCTGGCTAGGCTGGCCCTAACACCTCAGTGATGGCGACCCCTATATAGGTGATAAAACTCCCAACTACAAGCACTTTGCAATAAAAAGATGGATTTCGGCTACTCAGCAATTTGCCGAAATTCACTGGTGCACAAAGGTTCATATATATATATATATATATATATATATATATATATATATATATATGTATATATATATATATATATATAAACATATGTATATATATACTCATACATAGGCGCTACTGATCAAGAGGGCCCTGTTCGTGTTCGTTATAATAATTTTACTTTGGCGTGACCCGTATTTATCGAGAGTTATTAACATGTATGACGGCTGACCTGTTGACAGAAGTGGCGAGTTATGGCCAGGTATGTATTCATACGCGTAGGTGGTCTCTATGCATGGTCTTTATTCGTATAGAGATGACGCATGCAAGTGATACATCAGACGGTTTTATCTGTTTAACAATATGAAGACTAGCGTCAGACCTCGCCGACATCAGGTTATCTTACGCAACTGTAATGTATATCGGCTTTATCTGTAAATGTAAATTGACCAATCACAAACCCAATTACGTAACGTAATTCCAACCATATAGAAAGTTTAGTTCTGACATGTCTTTATTACTTTGGATATGGCATGTACCAAGTAGGCCTATTTCGAATAACAATGTAACAGGGTTTGTGGTGGGCCAAGTGATAACGACGAGTTTGTTTCAATCCGCTTTATTACCACAGCCGCTAGGCTGGGGTTAAAATCACAAATACACCTGTGGTAAAATAATAATATAATACAGTAATCGAATTCATACATTCAGTGTGAGACTATTGCAGTAATAACATCCAACAGAACAAAGACCCACCAAACCAAGATGGCGACACTTTCACAACTGAGTAAATACTTTGACTCTTTCACAACAAATAAAATTACACGCATACTAATACAGTTAATCCACTACTTTCTTACCTGTGGGGACACACAATCAAACCAAAGCACAATGTCTGCGAATTGGAAGCAATTAGAGATCAGCAAGCAACCAGAGATCTGCCGTGGCCGTCTCTTTGACAACCTCGGTCTCATAACAAATATTCCCGCGAAAAAGCTAGCTGCGCTTGCGCACTACGTCAATGCGCGAAGAAAAGATTTAGATAAATGACACTTTCCGGTGACTATATTTAGCGTTGACCTGACCTGTCACAACAACATAACCCTAGTCTCCAATTGTGTCCAGCAGATAACTCTATGTGTCAAGTATCGAACACCAACAAAAGTGTAATGCCGCCGTTGTGGCAATACATTACTTAGACACAAGGAGGTTATCGTTAGGTTTGTGTGGGTTTTTTGGATAAAAAACATGGTTTGCAGGTAATGCGTAGTGTAGTGTATATTCAGATATGTACTTTTATGTTGTCTGTGACCTGTGACCTTTGAGTTACGTTGTCCATTTACGAACTGGATCTGTCGATGAGTCGTCGGAATGATTGGTAAAAGGAGAGGGGGATATCTTTAATATTCGACAGGTAAAACAGACAGACCGACAGACGATTCCCACGATTTTTGTCTTAATACAAAGTAAGACACGATCACTTTTTCATCGACCTTTATTGCCACAATGAAACAAATGCTGGTAGGCTAAGCATTTGCCCTCACCCATGTAAATGTCACGATTTCTTAACGCGACTATGGTCAAACAGATTCAGTTTTCATGTTATAATTATCCGCTTGTGGAAATTACATTCGTGGTTCTAATAGGCTTCTGGGATGTCAACTTCTTTCCAATGTGGCTTTATCTATGAATGTATTTAGCCGATACCTTGACCTTTAGTCTGTTCATGAAATGAACACTCGTGTGATATCAAATGTTCCAGTCGTGTATATATAGACCTGTGACAAAGGCGATGCTGGCTTTTTCAATTGCCAGCAAGATGCAGCTTCTTGTAAACTCAGCATGCACTGCGCTACTGCTGACCACTGTAGTGACACGCCTTTACTGCGATGGTGCATTACCCAGAAGTCACCTAGAATTAACATTGATCAGTGGGTATATTGACTTAAATATACAAGGGTCGGTGGACACATGCAACAGACTCCAGTCTCAGTCTTCGTGTCTCCACATATCGATGGCATTGTGGACTGCATTGAGACGGGTGCGAGCTTGGCGGCGTTCATGTGACCCAGAGGAGGCATGTCAGGGAACCAGCCAAAGCCCCATCCCTCCCCCAAGCACCACACTTGACTCGCCATGTGCGGTGATCAAAGCACACACCGAAACAGGTGAATTCCGCATGTGGTGGGAAGTCCGAGCCAGGCCCCAGCATGACATCAACATCACTGTGACGTCACTGGATTCACGGGATGGAGTTCCCACGTGTGACATCCGGCTCACTGGCCTGCTGCGACTGTTTGATATTGGCAGTCACGTGTCTCCCAATGACAGTATTGTCACTTTGGGTGAAATGTGCGGCAAATGGCCCCGATCCGTGTACTTGTCTCCCACGGACAAGGTCACAATGCATTGGTTAAGACATCTTCATCATGACAGGGTGTCATCATTTTGTATCGTATACCAGCCACTCAGCCGAAACACGGTAATGAGACTTGGGGACAGTCCAAATCGAAAGTTGTGTGGCCTGTTTGACGGAATGATGCGATCAATGTGTTTGGAAGGCCAAGCCATTCTATATACTACAAAAGGAAGCGACCCGGAATTCTCACATTTATCTCTGCGAGGTCCAGCTCCTGATTTCCTGTTCATTGACCGACGTCAGAGGCGGTACACATGGCTTGTCGCTGGTCCACCGTGGACCGCATCGGGGGTCAATGTGGCGTCGTTCACATGTAACGACTCCGTGACACCCCAATATGGCGAGCTCGAGCTCTGGGATGGACCCTACTCCCATGCGGAAGACCGATATCGTGGGAGCTCATTGTGGCGGAAATCATGTACATGGCACTGCGAAAAGGCTGGTCAATGTGGGGTGCATGGCAACATTGGGGCTGTCACTCTTCACGCTGTTGTAAGTCATGCGGCGAGGGTAGGTATGCATCTATTCTATACCTCTAAGACACTACCCAGCCCCGCCAAATCCACTTACAATATGACTTTCGAAAATGTCACAAAACACGTCTTTGACGTCACCACCGGAAGTGAAAACTCCCAAATACAAATACAATTCTCTGAATACCATCCTCATGATTTGCTCTTAGCTGAGTTACATCCCCATTACAGCGGTTACAGTCACCTGGGCTGTTTGGGCGGTGGATTGTTTATAGTTGAGACAAACAAATGGCTGAGGTTAAACGTTCTGGCAAGCATCTGTTCGCGACGCACCTCTGACATGTGGCAGTTGCCGGCGGAAGGGACGGCATTGAAACTGAGCAACAGACCCGTGATGCTCTTGTTGAAGTCCTTCGCCGGGCTAAGTACCGTGTCTGTCCGTGGCGTTGCCATAGCACATACATGTAAAGGATTTGTGAACCCACCCATGTCAAAATACCCTGAAAACGGAGTCCTCTCAACACCTAGGTACATAATCCAACGAACGTCAGAAGACGTGTGCGTTGCCGCCACGTTTATTTGGTCTGATGCCGAAATGGATGCCTCCCATTGGACAATTGTCAAGTTCCAGAAGCCGGTAGAACTGGCCTTTTATCCGACGCACTACACGCTGACCCGTCTGACGAATCTTCCGCGCGTCAAATTTCGTGATATAGGCTGTCATTTTACGTATGCCGAAGCTGACTTTATACCCTACGGCGAACCTTTTTGGGAGAACTTGACGCAGATCAAAGAGACATACAAAATATACTTTAGCCAACAAGCTACGTTTATCTTTGAAAGTATCTGCCTTCTCTTTGGCTTGCGTGTTGAGATAGAGCAGGCGAGCTTGCAGGACCTGCGGTGTCTGGTATATAATTCCATACCGAATCCACAATCGACGAATATTTTGCAATATACCATACCGAAATGGCCTTGCGGCTCTATCCTAATGCCGCCACCACAAGCCAAGCAATGGCTCAGTCAGCACATGTATATAGCGACGTCCACGAAACACATAGGAGCAGATTGTATCACCATGCGTGTGTCGTTAACGCATGAGTGTGGTCTGCTCCCCGGAGAACAAATTCGTTTCTTAGTTCGATACGGCGATATTATGGAAACTGTTTGGCGAGGTGGGAAGGGCAGTGAATTCTTTGTCATGAGGTGGTACACGACTGTATCCGACACGTATACAAAGTTTGTCATGGATTTCGCGGACAGACCTGACGCATGTGTCACCCACATGTCCTACAAATTTAGTCGATGCAGATTGTTGACTTCTGGGTTGCAAGACAGCAGCACGACGCTCGAAATAGCAGAAGGCCTTGCCGATAGAAGACAACAGATTGCACGTAATATTGCGCCAACTTGTACGGAGCACCCAGAACCATTTTTTTCTGACGTGACCAGAGCTCATCTTAACATTGCGGATTTTTTTAATAATTCAAGAATATGCGTCCCTGCTCTGCGTCTTTGCTACTACTTCGACTTATTCAGAGGATTAACTGACGGTTCCTGGCAACACGTGAGAAAGTCATGCTTATCCCAGGGTGCAGATATCCTCACCGTCAACAGCGAACTTCAGTGGACCTGGTTATCTAGTTTCTTTTTGATGGGACTGTGGAATTCTTTCCGAGAATTGGCGAGATTGCAGATGATTCACATCGGTCTCAGCATGCACAAACAGGTTTGTTTTAGCAACCAATCCGCAGCCGATAACGATATCTGTTCAGATGCACTCCAGTCATAGACGTTATAAGGTGACACACAATAAGACTATCGTGTTCTCCTGACGACAAAGAGTACTTCAGTCTCACGTAACTGTTCAAGGTTTGGATTTTGCAGATTTCGAAGATTGTTCGCGCAGTAATATGCTTACGAAGAATTTATAATTTCAGAAGCCCAAATAATTAGATCTAAGTCAAAATCAATTTTAGGTGTTTTACTCTGGAACTGGATCGCTTAAAATGATAACGTAAGGTATATAACCTTACTCTCAAAGTTATCCCTTAATGCCTGTCTATACTAGCAACTTTACCCGGGCTTACGCAAAATCAAGCTATTGGGGTCTTCCTGACGAATATTATTGTTATTATTGAATGATTTTCGCCAATAATTAAACACACACCACTTGCAGAAAATGCCGCCGAAGTGGACGACTGGCCTCCCACCGGTGTTTCAGAAGTGGCTTGTACCTGACAGAGGTAGCACACTACCAACACATTTTATGGAAAGATGCGGGTTTAGCTACGACAGTTTTGTTGAGGATGCCTCGCAGAAGCTTCAGCCTCAGTGGAATGCGCACACGTCCTGTACATCTCTGGTAATCTACTCCATGACTGACATGGCCTGGATCAACGTGCCCTGTGATCGGACCTTCGACCATGTTATGGCCATATGTCAGGTACCTATGAATCAGCCTATTGTAGTCGTTAGAGACCGCCTTCACCTAAGTTCTTATGCAAGTTGTTCTGATGATAGACAGTGGATACCTCAGTTGGAAATGTGCGTTTTGTTACTAGAAATCGATGGCGTATCGAATATATTAACTGCATACGAGACATGTCGACAAGTTGATAGCGAAATATTCAGTACTGCGAATTCAAGAGACGTCACCGTAATGTTGAGTTATATAGCGCTCATGATGAAAGACCCAGAGAATGACCTTGTCATCACCACTCTGGATGGGAAAATCCAATGCGAACTGAACCGCATCACGGAAATGGATGGCAATATGAAACTTGAGACACTTGTTAACAAGAAATTCCATTGTAACTCAAGAGTTCACAACGAGTCGGCGAGATACATTATATGTGAGTCACCCATCACACTATCTAAACATGAATGCCACCGCGGAGATTTCCGATGTCACGACGACACATGTATCTTGGCTCAGTTTGCATGTGACGGTGAACTGGACTGCCCTGATGGCTCTGACGAGACCGACTGCTCTGATATCTGCCACTTTAACGCTCTAATTTCTTGGGACGGTCATACAACTTTGAGCAGCACTGATTGCTTCATGTCTTGCTATTATCCCCGGTGTTCATGTATCAGTTTATATTTTCATTGTGAACTATCGGGTAAATGTCTGCCAGCATCCAGAGTTTGTGATAACAAGGCTGACTGTGAAGGCGGCGAAGACGAACTTCTTTGTATACATGATATACAAATCGCCCTACATAATGATGAAGCAGTATTTGTTTGCCATGATGGAGATACGATTTCGGTTGACATGGTCAGTGACTTGGTTCCTGATTGCTCACACCAGGAAGACGAAGGTGATTTATTGTCCTTCCACACCAAAGATAGAGTACTACAGAGCGAGAGTTTTGATTCACTCTGCGATTTACCCAGCTACACAACCTGTGTAAAAGGGTTCTTCGGAAAGTGTTATCCCATGAAGAAATTTTGTGTTTATGAACGCGACCGTGTCACCGGATGGGTGAAGTATTGTAGAAACGGTGTCCATTTGTCTGATTGTATGGACTACACGTGTCCTACCATGTTCAAGTGTCCATTTGGGTATTGCATACCGACCCACAACGTGTGCGATGGAGTGGCGGACTGTCCCCACATGGAAGACGAAGAGAACTGTGAGTCTTTGTCCTGTCCCGGCATGTTGCAGTGTAACGCTGATAAAGTATGTGTACATCCCAGCAATGTTGGGAATGGTGTTGATGATTGCCTGACGTCGGCCGACGATGAAGTTATGGGCAGAGACTTTCAGTGTCCTATGCGATGTAGTTGTGTAGGTTTAGCTGTTTCATGTGCGAATTTAGGTCTAATTACCTTACCGCAATTGCCTGAAAAGATAAACGTTCTTGATTTTGCTGATAATATGTTAGTACTGGATAACCATGCATTTCAAACTTACAAATACTTAATTATTATTGACCTTTCGCGAAACAACATTGAATCAATCGGCGAAAACACATTTTTGTATCTCAAATTATTAGCAAGGTTGTTTCTGAGGGGCAACAATTTGGTAACTATTAGTCAAAACGCATTTATCGGGCTGAGCCGAATAACATTACTTGACATAAGACACAACAAAATAGATACATTGTTCGCGGACGCGTTCAGAGGGCTTGACGCGTTAACCTCTTTGGACTTGAGTGACCAGATGATCCGTATCATCGAACCTTCCGCATTCTCGAATGTTCGTTCGCTGGAGGTTCTAAATTTATCTTCAAATACAATAGTAACATTATCCAGGAGCAGTTTCTACGGTCTCGAGATTTCATTACAGGTTTTAGATCTTCGAAACAACTTCATATTCCTCGATGTGAATACTTTTGACGGTTTTACTTCTCTGGTTTTTATTTACATGGATAATGATTTCCTGTGCTGTTTTGTGCCCATAACAACACAGTGTGATATAACCTTGAATATATGCACGTCAATGCTAGGAGGTCCGGTCACGCGAAGCATCTTCATTATTTCGATACTTGGCAATTTTGTGTCTAATATAATATCAGTCATTACTGAAAGTAAAACTACTCGGAAATTGCAGACATCCATAATAACACTGAATACAGTAAATTGCTTGCACGCGTTATGTTCTCTCGCCTATGTTGGGGTTGACCTGTACTTCTGGGACAAGTACCCTTACTATGCCACCTACTGGACGTCGAGTCATCTGTGTACGTCTCTGGGCTTATCACTGTTTGTAACATTTCACACCCACAACATTATGATCGTAGTGTACGCAACACAGCGCATGATTGCTGTTAAATTTCCTATACGGGGGATCCGTGTCACCCTGAGGCATATTGGATCGACCGTGATGTTTGGTGCAGCCATGTTAACTAGTCTAAATGTTCTTGTGACTTGGACCCGCGATTCGCTTGGTCATGATCCGTTTTGTCTCACAATTCCAGCCCTTACCAGCAAGGAGACCACGTGGCAAATGTCATGCGCTATATTTTGTAGTGTTAACGTTGTCACTTATGGACTGGCAGTGTGCATGTACGTCATAATATGTCATTCAATTAGGCGAAGGGGTGTCGATACGGCTTCCCGGAGAAGAAGCTCTGTATCGAGGGATATCTTCCTACCAGTCGTCAACTTAATCCTCTGTGCGTCGTCGATGATGATACTGACATCAATGCAGCTCTTTTTCATGCTGCGTGAAAATGTCACGCTTATGAACGCGTGGAGCTTTATTGTCTACACGCAAGTATGCCAACTGGCGGAAACATTCATCTATACATTTGTACCGCGTCTTTGTGACAAGAAGTGATGATGAAAAAATGTCTCTGTACATAATGCACCGATTGATATGATAGCAATGTGGCCAATGAGTGATCTGTGTGTACATTTTCCTGATTAAACGTATATGGTAATTGCGGTGAAGAAGATAATGAGATATTGCCGTTACGTCACAGTTCTCGTCATCTCCCGGCAGTGGGCGTTACGCTTACGCCATAGTCCTAGGGAAAAGTGTGATGTGAGGAATGAGCTCCGTCTGCCGGGAGATCGACGAGAACTGTGACGTAACAGCAACATGGCCGTGAGGAGAAGTTGTAAAAAATTGTTGTTGGAAAGTTTTGCAATTAGAAAAAGTGATCACATTTGTGTGTATTCAATCACTTTGCCGACGGAACTATGAAGGTATGAAGAACAACTTGACACATCGATAAAGACCGTTTATTTGTCTACTTTTCTGTAGTCGCCGCCCGAAGAGTGCACATTTTTTAATCAACACTAAATTTGAATATTTATTTCATGGCCCTCCAGCCCGCTCCCCAGAGCGGATAAGCCAGGGAGGGGCATGCAGCAGGGCTAGGGTAACCCTGGTACATGGCTCTCTGACCACGCCCGTTTTAAGTGTTGTATTTACAATTTGTTTTCAGTTCTGCCACGATCAGTGTCATTTTTGTGACATGTGTTACTTATCTATCGTAGTAACTTGTTGTAAAGGTTTAGACCTTTAATTTAGAGCATCGGCTATGGCCATGATTGTCAGTTTTGTGTATTAAAGTACAGACCGCATTTTGTGAAATGTGAAATGTGAATATGGTAATCCATGTGACGAGTATATATTATGGCCATTGGTATTTAGGGTTACGTGTTGGTACTTTGTCAGTGCGATGTATCGAATTTGTCAATGCCACTCAATATCACCATTGTTTGGTTATTTGTCGCCTCCGATTATCGCAAACCTTGCTTTTGGTATCGCGGGTATTGTTTTGTATAATTAGTCTTTGAGTCTCATACAGAGCATGTCCATTTATATCGCTCGTTTATAGGAATCTTGTTTTATTAAATGAGGTACGTGAGCTCGAGATTATAACCTGTATGTTTTTGTGATTGAACCTCATGAAATTGTTAAACTTGTCACCTGCTTGTGAATATTTTGTGAATTTAAATATTTGTATCAAGTAGACATGCTGTCAGGCGCGACACTCTTCTGAGCCACTGACATTTTGAGATCTAGTTGTATTTTCATTTATCATAATAGTCAACATCATTTGTATGAAAGTTTAATATAACTTTCATAACCACTAAATTTATTTTATTTTAATGAATTCCACCAGGTTTTCCAAAGTTTTGTCATCCTGACTAATTGATTTATGGTTGTTCCTGGCTCGTTGCAGGGTGTTATTTTTCTGTAGAAAATAAATGTCCACACTTGCAATGCTGTGTCCTATTCGTCATTGACCAACGCACGTGCACGCTCTGAATATATTACATCAGTACAATATGGACTTGTTTCGGTATTATATTTGCGAAAGAAGAAAGCAAGTGATTGAAGGTATATGATTGGAAAGTACGCCGTCGGTACTTTTGTACTGTTTCAAAGAAGCAAGACCGATTTTACAAGTGCTCTGAAATAAATATCTAGAGCCGGCCCATGTTTTCTCTTTGTCCAGGCCATGATGGGAAAATATGGTGAAATGTTCTCTCAGATCCCTAATCGTAGTAGTTTCAGTGCACGTTGTTTGGCCTCCAGTCCTGGTACAATTAACGCACATACCATAGAGGATGGGGTGAATATCGTTTTAGGTGTATGCCATAGGTGACCGCGGAATAATGTGCTACCTTAAAGATGAATATAGTCAAACCACGATCGTCATCCCTTTGCGCATTTTGTGAAATAAATCTTATGACTTGATCAGAACATGTTTCATCAATGCTGTTCATCGCTTGATGCGTGGTGCTGTGTGCTGCTGTCTGATAGGCTGTTGGCAGTCGAATCGCGCTCTAGACTCTTCTATCTTCATTTAAGTTCTGCACTGCGCCAATTCAATTTCTGCAGCTGACATTTTCACTTGTTCTTGCCAGGGGAGACATAGGGAATGCTAGGTTGATGATGTGGTGTAGTACTTTCCACAAATTAGCTTTGGGCATCTTAACAAGAAGAAATACATTAATATTAGCATCGGTAACATCACCAATAATAATTTCTTCACAAAAAGTTACTCCATGTAGACATGGATATTTATATAGCTATTGCTCTAAATTCAGCCAAAATATCACCTGAAGTTGAAATTTTTTTACAGCCAACTTTTCAATGTTTTTGCATGCATCACGTTATAACTTTATAACAATTATTGCATCCTATTTAAATTGACAACCATTGGCCGGCTAAAATCTGATAAATTGATATTATAACTATCATTATTAAGCTTATAATATAGTTATTAATTTCTATCTGACTATCGCTGTTATTGAATATGATTATGCACCAATACTATTCATACATGCAATGCAAAGACTTCTATGAAGACAGGACCATCACCATTTGTATTTCTAACATGTCAAGCTCGAAGCTAGCTAGAATTACAGCAGTTTGGCACTGAAGAGAGTTAATATGGATATGATTAGTCTCTTGTACTATGATAAAGATATTGGTTTCAATTCATGCACAATGAACCCTTAGAATGACACCTGGTTAAACGAAACACACTCATTTAATTTGTCTGCCTCTGGTTTCCAACTTTACGCCGTTTCCCCACCAACTCCAAATTATCATCAGTTATCGCACGTAATTAATTTCATATATTTTGGGATTAACGACATAAATGTTTATTCAGAGTAAAAATTACCTTTGCTTGTTGTTTGGGAAACGAAAAAATGATAGTTCGGGTTGCTGTTTTTTGTTGTTGCTGCAGCCAAAGCGCTAAACATAGCACCTGCCAGTCGTTTAACCCGACATTGTTTTGACAGCGGGCTTCCAACTCCATCCACTTGGCGGCGCTGCAGTCGCGCGATAACCATTGGGCCCGCTGAGTGTGGCGTCTTATCATAGTAAGGTCTTTGCTGATATATACAACCAATTTTATGGAGAGCAGATGGTATGTCCGGCGTCGCTCATGCAATATGGGACATGTTTCATCCATCTGTCTCTCAGATGCAAAGTAGTGGCTTTGAACCCATTTAGTTTTTTTTATTTGCTGACGTCAAGCTATGACGACACAGTGACATCTGAAAAGCAACCTGGGTCTTTCTCACGAATCATGAAAAATGCCTGTTTTGGATTGTATTAACGCTCACGGGCATGAATAGGCAATCTGGCATATCTGGCAGTCTGATGTATCGATTGATTGATTGATTGATTTTATTTATTTCCTCCATTTGCTGGAGAGTTACATGAAATCCAATTACAAGTAACACAACTCACATAACACCAAACGTGAAAAGGGAACTAAATAACAACAAAAGAAAGCTCTAACGAGTACGTATTCATTGGGTACCTATCCACTAGGTATATCGGGCCAGGTCAGTAGTACCTCAGGGTACGTTCCTATGCGAGGACTTGCCACGCACTCGCACAAACGCTCAAGAAAACAGCGCGCTCATTGGCTGATAACGGCATGTTTGGACGTTTGCCTAGAATTAAAGCTGTTTGTTCCTTTTCTTCACAGTTGTGAATGAATGCACTTAATTGAACACTGCAGAGGTTTGTCAAATGGGTCCAAAAAGATTCTCTAACTGGTAAATACTTACAACATGAGTGAATGTAGTGGGCCAGGCCATCTGAGTAGACCTTTGGTCATAGTTTTGACATATAGTATCCCAGAGATTTCCTTAATGTGCCTGTAGATTCACCTTTGGTAATGATCGGAATACCATATGCCAAATCAAATATTTACACGCAAATTAAAAATTTGCAGAAGGCCGTAGCGCGAAAACTATGGATCCCACGGTTCAACAAATGGGCATCTCTGTCGCGAGTTATTGAGGACCTGGGTGTATTGGCACTAATCCTGTGTCCTTATCTCTACGAAAGCCAGGATAGCACTTTCCACTTCATACTTCCCACTTCCGATTTCCCACTTCCCAAATTCTGTTCTCAAATACCAACATGCTATTTCCAACTTAATAAGTATTGTGAAGTTAAAATGCCAGACAGGGTAGAACTTGTGTCGCGGTACTTTCAAGCCGGTTACATTTACAAAGACATTATCACTGTGTGGTATTCGGGTGCCCATGCTTTTGGCCCCGAGTGTAGTCTCGCGAGCGTCGCGATAGCAACCGAAACGGTGATGTCACCGCTTGGCTTGGGTCTGGGCGGTGAGTCAGCGGGGAGGCAGCGAGCGAGACGGTCGCACTTTTTTTAGGTGGAAATAGTTTTGAGTTCTTGGATTCACCGCCCTGCGGAGCAAGGGGCTGGCAGCAGTTCTACCAATTGCTGCCAGGTAAGTGACACCGATAACGGAGTTCGTGACTTGTGTTTTATTTGGGTTTAAGGGTGTTTAAATAAATCATCGAAACTTTAACCACTTCGTTTCGCCTCAGTGCCTTCGCCACCACGTGTTAACGCAAGACCGAATTCGGAACGAACACCCAGTTGGGGTTGTCGAAATTAAGTTTAGATCCAATTAGAATAACACAACGAGAAGTACATCAAATTAAAGTAAAGACCCCCCATTCCTAAAATATCACATTTGGTGCCGTGAACCAGCGGTCTTTTCACGTGGTTGAGCAACAGGTGGCAACATGGCGGAACGCCGTGGGTTAGGCTTCATGGCTAGGTTAGAAAGTTGGTTGAGTGAGGACGATACAGACTTCCCCGTTCACGGAGAGAGGGTTGGAAATTTAGGCCGTGGGATACGTGACCATGTGGGGATTCAGTCAGAGAAGCGCGAGGAATATGATTTGGGACCTGTCGAGGCTCAGGTAGGCAAGGACAGTTCAGCCAGGGGTGCGCCTCAAATTTTGTTGCACAATTCTAAGATGGCGGCTCGGCCTTCTTCCCCAAATCGGCCGGGCGATCACGTGACCGAAATGCCGGCCCCTGATTGGCTCAGGAGTGCGCGTCCCGCCAAAAGCGAGTTCGCGCGGGATTCTCAGCGGGTTGGTGTCATAAGGGGAATGCAAGATGGCCGCGCCCATGACACCGTGTTCGGTGAGCAGGCTACCCCGGGTTTTCCCAATGTTACTGCTGATGTGACAACACCTCAGGGTGTCAGCAATCGAACTCAAAGCGTTAAATGGGATGGTTACAGGCCAGAGGGGGTGGGTTATGGGCCCCCAAGCGCTGTGCCGTTCGCTGGCAACCCCCATCAGGGGCAACTGCATCACTCTCGCTTAGCGGAGTCGGCGCCCAACCCAGCGGACAGGGGCCACTGGCAGCCAGGGCCTGGCAGCTGTGAAGCAGCGGGCATTTCCCCTGGTGGCTATATAGGTGTCAGCCCGGCTGGTTACCAAGGAGTGCGAGGTGTATTCCCCGAGCCTGGTGGGTTTGTTCATGGACCGAGAGGGCATCCAGTGCCAGGTGGGGAGTGCCTGCCTGTGAACCCCTTAAGTCCGGCAGATCTGAAACAGGTTTTGTGGCAGGCTGGGCTGGAGAGGTGTCCCAAATTGCCGACATTTTCCGGTTCGACTGACAGCAGCATGGTGCAGGACTTCTTAAGCCGGTTCGACACAATAGCCAATCTGTGTTGCTGGACAGCAGGTCAGCGGGGTCTAAACCTGAAATTGTGTTTGCAAGGTGAGGCCTACAGACTGGTTGTCCGCCAAGGCAATGATGATTACTGGTCCTTGCGTTCTGCACTGCTGTGGCAGTACAAGCCGTGCATTGGTGATGTTGCGGTCCGAATATTCCGGCAACGGAAGAAGGGCAAGACAGAACCGTATCGGTTGTTTGCCAACGAACTCCAGATCTTGGCGAAACAAGCCTATCCCCACTCTGATGAGTACAGTCGCCAAGCGATGGTCAGAGAACAGTTTGTAGGTGGGATAGCAGACGACTTCACCCGCAGGCTGTTGTTCATGGAGGGTGATGTCCCCATAGAGCGTCTGGTAGACCTGGCCGACCGAAGCGATCAGTTCGCTTCCCCACTTGGGCGGGTTAGTAAACCAGCGCCGGCCCCTATCTACCGGGCGTCTGCTGCAACTGACGAGTCACAGCCGGATAATGAAGACTCTGATGGGACCGAACATGAGGTGGAGGGGCTGATTTCACGCCTCAGTGAGGTCATGAGGTCCCAGGGTAGGGGAAAGAGAGTCAGTCATGGTGGATCAATCGATGGTCAGGTAGACTCGAGACGGCCACGTCGGGATGACAGTTACCGTGATGTCAGGACCCGTGACACCCATTACGCTGACCGACGGCCAAGCAGCAGAGACAGCCACACCAGCGGACAGACCAGGTCTCCACACTCCCATTTTTCTGACAAGCGGAACTACCCCTCTGGGAGACGCCGATACTCCCCTGACCGTTATACGGACAGGCGGGACAGAGACAGGGACTCAGACAGGGACAGGGAGCGTGACCGGCTTCGGCGAGAGAATCGCTGTTTCCGCTGTGGCCAGACTGGACATTACCGGTTGGGGTGTCGGGTTAAGATGGAGAGCAGACCTGGAGACTACTCGCCCCGTGAGACTGACAACGCTCGGTCGGAGCAGCCGGGACAGCAAGCTTCTGGGTCCCCAAACTAACTAGGGCTAGTGTCACCCCGGGGAAAGCTAGCCCAGTGACAAGTGACGATATTCCGGGTAGTAGCGACAAAGGGCAGGACAGGGCCAGGGAGCCACGTAGCGAGGGTGGGGGACCTCGGGTGCTTCGGGTTAGACCTGTAGCAGGCTGGGTCCTGCATACCAGGTTGTATGGGATGAGTTGCCCTATGCTGCTGGACACGGGTGCAGCTGTGTCGCTACTGGACAACCAAACTTACATGTCTATACAAGCGGACATGAGACCTCCCCTTAAACCTCTGAAAACACAGCTTCGCAATGCGGCTGGGGGTTTAATGAAGAGCTTGGGAGAGACTACCCTCGAATTTTCCCTCAATGGGATGAGACTGGCACAAGAAGTAGTGGTGGCCGACTTGCCTGATCGTGGTGGGATACTGGGCCTGGATTTCCTGCATGATCAGGACTGCGAAATGTCGATGCGGGAAGGAATCCTGAGGATAGGTAAGTTTACCTTCGCCTTGTCGCAGGAGGGCAAGCAGGACCAGGTGGCTCGTGTCCGACTAGAGAAGTCGGTAGCCATCCCACCTTCCACTGAGGTCGTGGTCACAGGGATTGCAGAAAATAAGTTGCAGTATGCCAAGGGTAGCGACGCCTTGTTGACCCCTAGCGGGCGGTTAATGTCTGCAACCCAGGTAGTGGCAGGTGCGTCCCTTGTAGGCTGCGGTACTAGGCATGTGCCTGTGGTGATCATGAATCCCACAGATGAGACAATCTTCCTGCGCAAGGGTGGCATAGTGGGGACTTTGCAAGCACTGCCCAGCGGCGAGGTAATCGAGGTGCCCCAGGTTGAGTCAGATGCCACGGGGGAAGGTGTGATTGACACGCGTCAGGTGACAGCATCTGATGCTGAAGACTTGCCTCCTGCATTGGAGAAGTTAGCAACCGAGGTGTCTCCAGAGTTGACAGTAGGTCAGCAAAACCGGGTTCGGTCACTGCTCCGGGAGTACTCAGACATCTTCTCGGAGACAAACGACACATGGGGGACTACCGATCTGGTTAAGCACCGTATTGATACGGGTCAGGCTTACCCGATACGTCAGCGCGCTCGTCACCTTCCTGTGGCTCAGCAGGAGGTCGAGGCCAGAGAGATCCAGTCCATGCTTGATAAGGGTGTCATTGAGCCGAGCACCAGTTCCTGGAGCAGTCCGGTGGTTCTTGTGAAGAAAAAGGACGGAAGTACACGCTTTTGCGTTGATTACCGTAAACTCAATGATGTGACGCGAAAAGATGCATATCCGTTACCATTGATCACCGACACTCTAGATGCACTGGCTGGCTCCGAGTGGTTTTGCACCCTGGATCTGGCCTCCGGGTATTGGCAGGTGGCCATGGATGAGCGTGACAAAGAGAAGACAGCCTTCATAACCAGACAGGGCCTCTTCCAGTGGAAGGTGATGCCTTTCGGCTTGTGTAATAGCCCAGCGCTTTTTGAAAGGCTGATGGAATTGGTACTGAGAGGCCTGTGCTGGCGGAGCTGTCTGGTATACCTAGATGACGTCATCGTATATGGCAAGTCCTTTGAGGAGACCCTAGATCGGCTGACCACTGTGTGGGAACGCTTCAGAGAGGCTGGCCTGAAGATGAAGGCCAAGAAATGCAATCTGTTTCAGACTGAGGTGCCCTACCTGGGGCATATTGTGTCCCGGGCAGGTATTTCGACAGACCCGGCTAAAGTCTCCGCTGTGCGGGACTGGCCACGACCGACCACGGTAAAAGAGGTACGGAGCTTCCTTGGGCTGGCGTCTTATTACAGGCGTTTCATTCCCGGCTTTGCGAGGGTGGCAAATCCCCTGACAGCTATGACAAGGAAGAAGGCTCCGTTCGAATGGTCGGACCGTAAGGAGGAAGCCTTTAGGGCTCTGCAGCAGGCTTTGTGCGAGTCGCCAATTCTGGCCTACCCCACTAGGGAGGATCCCTTCATCCTTTACACTGATGCCAGCAATGATGCCATGGGATGCGTCGTTGCCCAGCAGCAACCTGATGGGGAGAAGGTGATAGCCTATGCGTCGAAAACGTTCAGTCGTGCGCAGAGCCGCTATTGTACAACACACCGGGAGTTGTTGGCTGTGGTGACCTTCATCAAACAGTTCAAACACTACCTGTGGGGTCGACCATTCACTGTCGTAACTGACCACGCCTCACTGACTTGGCTCATGCACTTCAAGGACGCGGAAGGTATGGTGGCCCGTTGGCTAACCACCCTGGGGATGTATGACTTCACCATTGTTCACCGTCCCGGTGCGTCCATAGGCCATGCAGATGCGTTGTCGCGCAAGGTGACCAGACCCTGTAAGCGTGCAGAGTGTGTCGACTGCTTACCAAGGAGGGTAGCTAACGCGAGTCTGGCAGCTGACGCCTCACGCGACACCTCTGAGCTGTCACCGCTACAGAGGGTGGAAGATGACCGACCTTTGATAGGTCGCGGTGCTGAATCTGCAGTGATGGAGATCGTTGCAGAAGGTGACAGGTTCGATTCCCAACTGCCAATTGCTAGTGGAGAGGCGAGTGATAGAGGCCTGGAGGCAGAAGTAGCTATGCTACAGTGGGCCCCGGGTGTGACTCTGGATGACATTCGCCGCTGGCAGAGCGAAGACGAGGGTGTGGCCTGTGTGCTGGAGTGCAAGAAAAGCCGTGCACACAGGCCACCATTCGCTCAGGTGAGAGATCAGAGTTACACGACCAAGTGTCTCTGGCAGCAATGGGATCGCCTGCGGGTGCGGAATGACATTCTGTACCGTGAAAAGAAGGCGAGCTGCGACACACAGGCTATCACGCAGCTGGTAGTCCCACCGCCCATGCGGAGGAGGTTATTTCTGTCTGTGCATTGCGATAGGATCGGTGGTCACATGGGCCACAGCAAGTCACTTGCTTCCCTGAAGAGGCGCTATTATTGGCCACGCATGTCGGCTGATGTGAGCCGCTGGCTGACCTTGTGTCGTGACTGTGGTCAACGGAAACCAGCGTCAGTTCCTCACAAAGCGCCTCTCACACAGATGCCTGTTGGTGTACCGTGGGAACGGTTGGCTATGGACCTGATAGGACCTATGCCCGACACGGCAAGTGGGAACAAGTATGTGCTGGTAGTCGAGGACTACTTCACAAAGTGGGTCGAGGGTTTCCCCATTCCTAACAAGGAAGCCCAGACGGTGGCTGACAAGCTGGTTACGGAAGTGTTTTGCCGTTTCGGCTGCCCCAGACAGCTGCATTCAGACCGGGGACGAGAATTTAACAACAAGATTCTCCAGGAGATCTGCCGCATCATGCGGATTGACAAAACGTTTACCACACCTTACAGGCCGCAATCAGATGGCCTTGTGGAGAACTTCAACAGGTCTCTCCAGGACATGGTTTTCACCTATGCCAGACTGCATCCGCAGGACTGGGAAGACCATCTTCCATATGCCCTCTGCGCGTACCGTGCCACGGAACATCGCAGCACTAGGGTGTCCCCCTTTCGTATGCTGCTGGGCCATGAGGTCACGCTCCCACTAGACTTGCAGGTGGAGGGTCCACCCAGTGATAGGAGGCAGATGTGTGTCACAGAGTACTGTGAGTGGCTATGTGATGCCATGGAGATAGCTCACAGCATAGCTCGTCGTGAGAGCCGGAAGGCGGCCACACGCCAGAAAACCGCGTACGATATGCGTGCTACGCCGGTGTCCTTCCCAGTGGGTAGCTGGGTGTGGCGTTATTGCACAGCCACTGCCAAGGTCAAGGGTGGTGTCAGGTGGTCTGGCCCATTCCTGGTGATCGCTCGTCCCTCTGGCGTCAATGCCACCGTTCAACGGTCGCCGACTGAGAGGCCAGTGATCGAGCACGTCGATCACCTGAAGGAGTATGTAGTCGATCCTGATGAGCCACTGACCAGCTGGCTGGATGGATATGGAGCAGGGCCCAGCAGTGACACTCCTGACGTGGCTGGTGCCCCTCCTGCGCGTGATGTGGTGAGAGGGGAGGGTACCCCTCGTGATGATGTGGGAGGAGAGGATACTCCTCGTGATGTGGTGCGAGACGATGATACCACTGGTGAGGTGGTAAGAGGAGACGATACTCCTGGTGATGAGGTGGCCGGAGATGACATGATGGATAGTCTGGTGGCCCCAGAGGAGAATGCTACGGGTCTTGACCCAGTGGGGGATGGTGAGGATGGTCCTCCTCTCAGACGTGGGGCGAGGATACGTCGACCCCCCCAACGCCTAGATATGTAGGGCGTCACACCTGTGGATGTTGCTCGGGTTGTAAGGGTCTTGGGAATTTATGGTTCAGGCGGTGTAGTGGGGCACAGGATTCGGTTAGGTGGTTGGGCGGGGCACAATATTGGTGCCATGGGTTCCACGCAGTGTAAGCGGTGGTTGTTTTTTTTTCCTTTCAGCTGTTTCTGAAGCACTGGGTGACATTCTGGATCCAGGCAGATCACTTCGGTGACGCCGTTCAGCATCAATCCCCAACTGTGAAGTAGAGGGCGGTTTACGTTACAGCCAGGTTGCCTCAGGTCGTCTTGAGCCTGTTGCGCCTGGCGTAATAGTATATTCCGTTTTTTTAGCTGTACTCTCGAGCCGCCGACCACGGTGTGCCTCCACAGGGTGTTGGCCTGGTATGGGATGTAACCGAGACAATTGACTGCCGGCAGGTGTATTGGGCTGGCTTTGGAGTACATCCACGGTGTGAGCTGGTGTGTTATCTGGGTAGGCGGTATGAGGGGGCGGGTACGGTATTATAGCCATCATGTCGACTGGTTACTCGGTACGTTAGCTATTGTATGTTAATGTTTCAATATGTCGCAATCTTTTCAGTAGCCAAATTTTTCTTCAACAAACTGACTACATTACTGTCATTATTATTATTAATGCGATTGCATAATTTTTTTTTTCTCTGTATCATGTTTGACTATATGTCATATCGTTTAAATTCTATGTCCAGAGTATGGACGTTACATTATAATTCTGGTTCAGTCTATTGGTTATTAGCACACGCCATGCTTGTTGTTGCCACCGGACTGTCGGAGGCTTACGTCTAGTAGAACCCACTGAACCGCTTGCGGTAGTAGTGGTGACCTTGCTTGTCGAATTGCTAGTGATTAAATTTACAGCCTGTTTATTGAGTAATTTGGGGTTGATATTTGTAAAACACGATGACCTATGTGTAAAGCGTGAAAGTAATGATCACCCGACTACACTTGCTGTTGTGAAGTTGTCTGAATACAGATGGACTCAATGACCTCGCTCGTCTAACGGCTGCCTTGGTGCCTGGTTGACTCCGTGACGGGGACCGCAAGGAGCCCCAGCAGGGCGCTATGTAGTGCCTGTTACGTTAGGGCGGGAGCCGTTCTAGCCGCTCTGCCATCTCTACAGTCGCCGGACTCTTACGGGAACCTTCAAGGCCCGGACACCAGCAGCGACACCAGTTTGATTGGTGTCCGCGGCGTCAGCGGCGGCATGGGCGCCCACCGTATCAGCAGCGTCCTCGGCATCATGGGCGTCACCGGTATCATTGGTGACCGCGGCAGACATCGGCGGCGTCACCGCCAGCATCGGCGTGCGCGACAACACGGCGTCGTTATCGCCGCCAGCGTCGGCGTGCGCGACAACACGGCGTCGTCATCGGCGGCAGCATCGGCGCCCGCGACAGCTTCGGCGTCCGAGACAGCATCGGCGTCCGCGACAACATCGGCGTCCGCGACAACTTCGGCGTCCGCGACTGCTTCGGCGTCCGCGACAGCATCGGCGTCCGCGACAGCTTCGGCGTCTGCGACAGCATCGGCGTCCGCGACAGCATCGGCGTCCGCGACAGCATCGGCGTCCGCGACCGCATCGGCGTCCGCGAAAACAACGGCGGCAGCGTCCGCGACCGCGATAGCAGCGGCTGCTACTGCAGCTGCGACGCTCACTGGCTGCCCGGATGGCGACGACGTCCATGACGACGTCGCCACCTGTGGTCGCTACAGCAGTGGACATCCTGGCTGCTGCGGCAGCCGACACTAAACTTTGCTAGTGTCAGGACCGGCCCAGCCGGCGGTTGTGACTGTTTCGGGGCATCCTCTGCGCGCTGGGCGTGACCATGTGGTGGCGTCGGTGCCGCAGGGCCTCGGGACGAGGCCTGGGCGCCAGCACGGAATCGCTGCGCGGTCGGCCACTTCGGTGACCCAGTGATTTTCTCTGCGTCGCGGGGCGATACGGACTTTGCCGGGCTTGGCTATGCCGCCTCTGAGACAGCGTCCACAACATCACACAGCTGCAATTGAACTCTATTACTGCCGTGTGTTCGGCTGTTAATATATGTGGTCATTACTGTGTTTATAGGTCATTCGATATATTGTCTTAATTGGGTTTACCATAGTTAGGCTTATGCCTTACATTTTTTTTTTTTTTTTTTTGATTATTTCCCCATTTGGATATATTCGTTCGAGGGCGAACGTTTTGAAGGGGGGGGGGAGTGTGGTATTCGGGTGCCCATGCTTTTGGCCCCGAGTGTAGTCTCGCGAGCGTCGCGATAGCAACCGAAACGGTGATGTCACCGCTTGGCTTGGGTCTGGGCGGTGAGTCAGCGGGGAGGCAGCGAGCGAGACGGTCGCACTTTTTTTAGGTGGAAATAGTTTTGAGTTCTTGGATTCACCGCCCTGCGGAGCAAGGGGCTGGCAGCAGTTCTACCAATTGCTGCTAGGTAAGTGACACCGATAACGGAGTTCGTGACTTGTGTTTTATTTGGGTTTAAGGGTGTTTAAATAAATCATCGAAACTTTAACCACTTCGTTTCGCCTCAGTGCCTTCGCCACCACGTGTTAACGCAAGACCGAATTCGGAACGAACACCCAGTTGGGGTTGTCGAAATTAAGTTTAGATCCAATTAGAATAACACAACGAGAAGTACATCAAATTAAAGTAAAGACCCCCCATTCCTAAAATATCACAACTGCTTTCAATTTGCGACATGATGTGAAACTCTGGTGTTAAATCTGACAGAAAGTACTTCATGCAACACTGCCGTAACCATTGACAGTAAGCATCAAACGGGGCATAGTCTACGCACTGTCCTTACGTATGGAAGGGGAGTCCTAGATTCTTAATCGTAGCTGCTTAATTCTTCATTCTAAGTCTGTGTCTTCTTACATTTAGTTCTAAAAGTTGCATTCTAAGCGCTACATCTTTGTTACTTCTAAATCATGTGATCCTTATTTGTTATATATCCGTTATTTACGTGGCCTACCCGCCAATGTTAGTATTTGGATCCAAATTTCATGGGTAAGTAGCAAACATTAATGTCCATCGTTAAGCTGAGTCATATTCTAGAAGTCACAGGTGTACTTTGCATGAATACATAGGGGTGGGTTATAATGTGTCCACTGATTGCCAAACACGCTGGAGATAGTTTGGACTTTCGCTTGGGCGTTCTATGTGGTAATTTTGTCACTACAGCTTGCAGCATCAGTACACATGATTCTCCATGAAGTTGTTCGTACATATGCAGTTTTCGGATTTTAAGTGTTCGCAAAAAAAAGTAGCAGGCAGAACAGCCCCATTCAACTTGGTCAATGCGATGGTTTAGATAGCAGGTTAAAATCACCGTAGAATATAAAAATTTACTTTCACAAAATACTTTAACATAAACCGAAAATAATTGCGTTTAAAAATGCATAAATATCATAACAAATTGGAGAGGCAATGAATGAATGTATAGTAATGTGATAGTGATGTCCCTTCACTGGGTGGGTGAGGCCAACCTCGTCTTTATATATTGTTGCTAATCAATCATCGAATAAGGATTTGATAGTTGCCTGTAGTGAAATGATCCAGCCACAGTGCAAAGCAATGTGACATATCCTACACGCTAGAGACACGTATAGGAACTGAACCCATGTTAAACAATTGTGTGACGTCTACGCGAGTGGTGAACAATATGTGTGTTGAATGAGCTCTCCAAAAAGCCGGAGAGACTGGCCACCTTCCACCTTCCCTTAAAAAATGTGTTTTCTCATCTCTACTGTCGATGAAATTAAGTCTCGTTCTTTGTGGCGACATTGTCACGACAGCCAAACACACACAGCTTCCACCAGCATGTGTAAAAGTAATTGCAACATGAGTTTTGCATGGCCTCGAATGGCAAGAAGACATGACTAAACACCAATTCAATGTTGGTAAAGGAAGAAGCCGGACGATCAAGTTGGTACTTGATGACAAAGCCGTCTACTTGATGACCGGTGTGTAATTCATGTATATGTAGTTATGTTTGTCACGATTCTATTGTGCCATCAGGGTTTTCATTGCTCCGCAATTATTCGTCCATATTGTTATTGCTCTGAATAGGTTTATGGAAAGAAAATGTAATCGGATTTTCGCCTTTTCTGATTGCAAGGTTTCATTTCATCACAAACGACAAGATTATACTTCTCGAACACGTTTAGTCATTCGCAACTTTCTTGGTAACAACGTAAGTCGCATTTGCCATCAATGCGAGGCAATTGGTGACGTCATATATAGGATTGAAAAATGTTGCATTGCCCTAACGTTCCTATTGCCTATACATGTACATATAATAAAACATCTGTCGAATCTGTGACAACTGCGAGATGTCATATCGATATGCAGCTTCTCATCCACCTAGCATGCACTGTGCTGGTGCTGGCCACTGTGATGACACGTGTCTATTGCGATGGAACATTACCTGAAACTCATCTACAGTTGACCTTGATCAGTGGGTATATTGACTTAAATATACAAGGGTCGGTTGCCACATGCAACGGAGTCCAATCTCCATCCTCGTGTGGCCACATATCGATGGCATTGTGGACTGCATTGAGACGGGTGCGAGCTTGGCGGCGTTCATGTGATCCAGACGAGGCGTGTAAGGGGACCAGCCAAAGCCCCATCCCTCCCCCAAGCACCACACTTGACTCGCCATGTGCGGTGATCAAAGCACACACCGAAACAGGTGAATTCCGCATGTGGTGGGAAGTCCGAGCCAGGCCCCATCATGACATCAACATCACTGTGACGTCACTGGATTCACGGGATGGAGTTCCCACGTGTGACATCCGGCTCACTGGCCTGCTGCGACTGCTTGATATTGGCAGTCACGTGTGTCCCAATGACAGTATGTTCACTTTGGGTGAAATGTGCGGCAAATGGCCCCGATCCGTGTACTTGTCTCCCACGGACAAGGTCTCAATGCATTGGTTAAGACATCTTCATCATGACAGGGTGTCATCATTCTGTGTCGTATACCAGCCACTCAGCCGAAACACGATAATGAGACTTGGGGACAGTCAAAATCGAAAGTTGTGTGGCCTGTTTGACGGAATGATGCGATCAAAGTGTTTGGAAGGCCAAGCCATTCTGTCTCCTGCAAAAGGAAGCGACCCGGAATTCTCCCATTTATCTCTGCGAGGTCCAGCTCCTGATTTCCTGTTCATTGACCGACATCAGAGGCGGTACACATGGCTTGTCACTGGTCCACCGTGGACCGCATCGGGGGTCAGCGTGGCGTCGTTCACATGTAACGATTCCAGGACACCCCAATATGGCGAGCTCGAGCTCTGGGATGGACCCTACTCCCAAGCTGAAGACCGGTATCGTGGGAGCTTATTGTGGCGGAGATCATGTACATGGCATTGCGAAAAGGCTGGTCAATGTGGGGTGCATGGCAACATTGGGGCTGTCACTCTTCATGCTGTTGTAAGTCATACGGCGAGGGTAGGTGTGCAACTATTCTATACCTCAAAGACACTACCCAGCCCCGCCAAATCCACTTACAATATGACTTTCGAAAACTTCACAAAACACGTCTTTGACGTCACCACCGGAAGTGCAAACTCCCAAATACAAATACAATTCTCTGAATACCATCCTCAGGGTCTGCTCTTAGCTGAGTTACATCCCCATTACAGCGGTTACAGTCACCTGGGCTGTTTGGGCGGTGGATTGTTTATAGTTGAGACAAACAAATGGCTGAGGTTAAACGTTCTGTCAAGCATCAGTTCGCGACGCACCTCTGACATGTGGCAGTTGCCGGCGGAAGGGACGGCATTGAAACTGAGCAACAGACCCGTGATGCTCTTGTTGAAGTCCTTCGCCGGGCTAAGTACCGTGTCTGTCCGTGGCGTTGCCATAGCACATACATGTAAAGGATTTGTGAACCCACCCTTGTCAAAATACCCTGAAAACGGAGTCCTCTCAACACCTAGGTACATAATTCCACGAACGTCAGAAGACGTGTGCGTTGCGGCCACTTTTATCTGGTCTGATGCCGAAATGGATGCCTCCCATTGGACAATTGTCAAGTTCCAGAAGCCTGTAGAACTGGCCTTTTATCCGACGCACTACACCCTGACCCGTCTGACGAATCTTCCGCGCGTCAAATTTCGTGATATAGGCTGTCATTTTAAGTATGCCGAAGCTGGCTTTATACCCCACGGCGTAGCTTTTTGGAGTAACTTGACGCAGATCAAAGAGATATACAAAATAGACTTCAGCCAACAAGGTACGTTTATCTTTGACAGTGTTTGCCTTCTCTTTGGCTTGCGTGTTGAGATAGAGCAGGCGAGCTTGCAGGACCTGCGGTGTTTGGTATATGATTCTATACCGAATCCACAATGGACGAATGTTTTGCATTACACCATACCGAAATGGCCCTGCGGCTCTATCCTAATGCCGAAACCACAAGCCAAGCAATGGCTGCGTCAGCACATGTATATAGCGACGTCAGCGAAACACATAGGAGTAGATTGTATCACCATGCGTGTGTCGTTAACGCATGAGTGTGGCCTGCTCCCCGGAGAACAAATTCGTTTGTTAGTTCGATACGGCGATATTATGGAAACTGTTTGGCGAGGTACGAAGGGCAGTGATTTCTTTGTCATGAGATGGTACACGACTGTACCCGACACGTATACAAAGTTTGTCATGGATTTCGCGGACAGACCTGACGCATGTGTCACCCACATATCCTACAAATTTAGTCGATGCAGATTGTTGACTTCTGGGTTGCAGGACAGCAGCACGTCGCTCGAAATAACAGAAGGCCTCGCCGATAGAAGACAACAGCTTGCACGTAATATTGCGCCAACTTGTACGGCGCACCCAGAACCATTTTTTCCTGCCATGACCAGAGCTCATTATGAAATAGCGGATTTTTTTACCAATTCAAGAATATGCGTCCCTTCTCTGCGTTTTTGCTACTACTTCAACCTATTCAGAGGAATAACTGACGGTTCCTGGCAACACGTGAGAAAGTCATGCTTGGCACAGGGTGCAGATATCCTCACCGTCAACAGCGAACTTCAGTGGACCTGGCTATCTAGTTTCTTTTTGATGGGACTGTGGAATTATTTCCGAGAATTGGCGAGATTGCAGATGATTCACATCGGGCTCAGCATACACAAACAGGTTTGTTCTAGCAACCAACCCGCAGCCAATCTTAACGACACTCATGCATTTACAATCAATTCAATATTCTCCTGTCAGAGTAACATGTATGGCTGCTTTGATATTTAACTGGGTGGTGATGTAGCACCAATTTTATATCGCTGCCGGTTAGATAACAATAACTGTTCAGATGCACTCTAGCTATAGACGTTATAAGGTGACACACAATAAGACTATCGTGTTCTCCTGACGACAAAGAGTACTTCAGTCTCACGTAACTGTTCAAGGTTTGGATTTTGCAGATTTCAAAGATTGTTCGCGCAGTAATATGCTTACGAAGAATTTAAAATTTCAGAAGCCCAAATAATTAGATCTAAGTCGAAATTAATTTTAGATGTTTTACTCTGGAACTGGATCGGTTACAATTATAGCTAAAAAAGGGGGTATGGGGGTATATAACCTTGTTTTAACTAGCCTAGCGCCGTTGTTTATTCTTTTGAAGTTACATATCTTAACGGTAAGCACCGTCCGCAGTTCAAAATTACTCTCAAATTTATCCCTTAGTACCTGTCTAAACTAGCAACTTTACCCGGGCTTACTCAAAATCAAGCTATTGGGGTCTTCCTGACGAATATTACTGTTATTATTGAATGATTTTCGCAAATAATTAGACACACACACTTGCAGAAGATGCCGCCGAAGTGGACGACTGGCCTCCCACCGGTGTTTCAGAAGTGGCTTGTACCTGACAGAGGTAGCACACTACCAACAAATTTCATGAAAAGATGCGGGTTTAGCTACGACAGTTTTGTTGAGGATGCCTCGCAGAAGCTTCAGCCTCAGTGGAATGCGCAAACGTCCTGTACATCTCTGGTAATCTACTCCATGACTGACATGGCCTGGATCGATGTGCCCTGTGATCGGGCCTTCGACCATGTTATGGCCATATGTGAAGTACCTATGAATCAGCCTAATTTAGTCGTTAGAGACCGCTTTCATCTAAGTTCTTATGCAAGTTGTTCTGATGTTAGACAGTGGATACCTCAGTTGGAAATTTGCGTTTTGTTAGTAGAAGTCGATGTCGTATCGAATATATTAACTGCATACGAGACATGTCGACAAATTGATAGCGAAATATTCAGTACTGCGAATTTAAGAGACGTCACCGTAATGTTGAGTTACATAGCGCTCATGATGAAAGACCCAGAGAATGACGTTGTCATCACCACTCTGGATGGGAAAATCCAATGCGAACTGAACCGCATCACGGAAATGGATGGCAATATTAAACTTGAAACACTTGTTGACAAGAAATTCCATTGTAACTCAGGAGTTCACAACGAGTCGGCGAGATACATTATATGTGAGTCACCCATCACACTATCTAAACATGAATGCCGCCGCGGAGATTTCCGATGTCTGGACGACACATGTATCTTGGCTCAGTTTGCATGTGACGGTGAACTGGACTGCCCTGATGGCTCTGACGAGACCGACTGCTCTGATATCTGCCACTTTAATGCTCCAATTTCCTTGGACGGTCATGCAACTATGAGCAGCACTGATTGCTTCATGTCTTGCTATTATCCTTGGTGTTCATGTATCAGTTTATATTTTCATTGTGAAAAATCAGGTAAATGTCTGCCTGCATCCAGAGTTTGTGATAACAAAGTTGACTGTGAAGGCGACGAAGACGAACTTCTTTGTATACATGATATACAAATCGCCCTAAATGATGATGAAGCGGTATTTGTTTGCCTTGATGAAGATACGATTTCGGTTGACATGGTCGGTGACTTGGTTCCTGATTGCTCACAGCAGGAAGACGAAGGTGATTTATTGTCCTTCCACACCAAAGATGAATTACTACAGAGCGAGAGTCTTGATTCACTTTGCGATTTACCCAGCTACACAACCTGTGTAAAAGGGTTCCTTGGAAAGTGTTATCCCATAAAGAAATTTTGTGTTTATGAACGCGACCGTGTCACCGGATGGGTAAAGTATTGTAGAAACGGTCTTCATTTGTCTGATTGCATGGACTACCCGTGTCCTACCATGTTCAAGTGTCCGTTTGGGTACTGCATACCGACCCACAACGTCTGTGATGGAGTGGCGGACTGTCCCCACATGGAAGACGAAAAGAACTGTGAGTCTTTGTCCTGTCCCGGCATGTTGCAGTGTAACGCTGATAAAGTATGTGTACATCCCAGCAATGTTGGGAATGGTATTAATGATTGCCTGACGTCGGCCGATGATGAATTTGTGGGCAGAGACTTTCAGTGTCCTATGCGATGTCGTTGTGTAGGTTTAGCTGTTTCATGCGCGAATTTAGGTCTAAATACCTTACCGCAATTGCCTGAAAAGATGAAAGTTCTTGATTTTGCTGATAATATGTTAGTGCTGGATAACCATGCATTTCAAACTTACAAATACTTAATTATTATTGACCTTTCGCAAAACAACATTGAATCAATCGGCGCATACGCATTCACGTCTCTCAAATTATTAGCAAGGTTGTTTCTGAGGGGTAACAATTTGGTGGCTATTAGTCAAAACGCATTTATCGGGCTGAGCCGAGTAACATTACTTGACATAAGACACAACAAAATAGATACATTGTTCGTGGACGCGTTCAGAGATCTTCACGCGTTAACCTCTTTGGACTTGAGTGACCAGATGATCCGTATCATCGAACCTTCCGCATTCTCGGATGTTCGTTCGCTGGAGGTTCTAAATTTATCTTCAAATACAATAGTAACATTATCCAGGAGCAGTTTCGTCGGTCTCGAGATTTCATTACAGGTTTTAGATCTTCGAAACAACTTCATCATATTCCTCGATGTGAATACTTTTGACGGTTTTACTTCTCTGGTTTATATTTACATGGATAATGATTTCCTGTGCTGTTTGTGCCCATCACAACAAAGTGTGATATAACCTTGAATATATGCACGTCAATGCTAGGAGGTCCGGTCACGCGAGGTATCTGCATTTTTTCGGTACTTTGCAATTTGGTGTCTAATATTATATCTGTCATTACTGAAAGAAAGAGTCTTCGGAAAGTACAGACATCCATAATAACACTGAATACGGTAAATTGCTTGCACGCGTTATGTTCTCTCGCCTATGTTGGGGTTGACCTTTACTTTTGGGACGAGTACCTTGATTATGCCACCTACTGGACGTCGGGTTACCTGTGTACGTCTCTGGGCTTATTACTGTTTGTAACATTTCACACCCACAACATTATGCTGGCAGTGTACGCAACACAGCGCATGATTGCAATTAAATATCCTATGCGGGGGATCCGTGTCACCTTGAGGCATATTGGATTGGTCGTGATGTTCGGTGCCGCCATATTAACTAGTATAAATGTCCTTGTGACTTGGACACGCGATTCGCTTGGACATGATCCGTTCTGTCTCACAATTCCAGCCCTTACAAGCCAAGAGACCACGTGGCAAATATCATGCGCTATATTTTGTAGTGTTAACGTTGTCACTTATGGATTGGCAGTGTCGATGTACGTCATAATATGTCATTCAATTGTGCGAAGGGATATCGATGCAGTTTCCCGGAGTAGAAACTCTACATCGGGGTATCTCTTCCTACCAGTCGTCAACTTAATCCTCTGTGCGTCGTCTTTGGTGACACTGATTTCAATGCAGCTCTTTTTCGTGCTGCGTGAAAATGTCACGCCAATGATGAACGCGTGGAGTTTTATTGTCTACACGCAAGTATGCCAACTGGCGGAAACATTCATCTACACATTTGTACCGCGTCTTTGTAACAAGAAGTGATGATTACAAAATGCACCGCTTTATATGATAACACTGTGGCCTATGAATGATCTGTGTGTACATTTCCCTGACTAAACTTATATGGTAATTACGATGAAGAAGAGAATGTGGTAGAAAGAGAGGGAGAGACAGTGTGCGTGAGAGGGGGGCGAGGCACATATAAAAGCGAAGCTCGATTAACACGGGTTCGTCAGTCATGCGACGACACAAGTGTTTCCTGCAATGAGAACACGTATCAGTGTGGCAAAGTCGGCGTTTATGGCCTTTGAGATATACAGAAGTGCCACCTAATAGGATCCACAGAGAATATAGAATTGTGTAATCATGTCGCCATCTAGTGGTGTATAGTTTTATATGTGGTGCTGTCTAGCGAGGCACCGCGGTGTTAAACATTTTTCTGTGAATATTCTGTGAATATGGTAATCCATGTGACAAGTATGTATTATGGCAAGTGGTATTTAGGGGTTGCGTGTTGGTACTTTGTCAGTGCGATGTATCTAATTTGTGAATGCCACTTTATTTTGGGGAATATGGCGCTAAGGTTAAATCTTGTCCCAGATCTATTTTAGGTATTTCACAAAGAGTTATTTTCATGTTACAGAGTCCAGCATGGCTGAAAGGAATTAAACACCCGTAAGGAGATTGCGGTTAGTATGTGTGTAATTATATCACCATTGTTTGGTTATTTGTCGCCTCCGATTATCGCAAACCTTGCTTTTGGTATCGCGGGTATTGTTTTGTATAATTAATCTTTGAGTCTCATACAGAGCATGTCAATTTATATCGCTCGTTTATAGGAATCTTGTTTTATTAAATAAGGTACGTGAGCTCGAGATTATAACCTGTATATCGCGGTAGCGAGGCCTGGGTTCTTCAGGGCTAACCCGAACTCACCCGGGGGGTTGGGGGAATCAACCGCCGCAGGCAGTTCCAATTTCGGCAAGTAGCTTTTCAGTTTGGCAGGCATTCAGATATCGCTTACCCACCCAAACAGGGCATTTTGGTCCATAGGTTTAGAAGAAAATCACAATTTTATGATATCAAGAATTCTTGTCAGATATAGAAATATTTAATTTGCAAGCTCAAAATGTGACCTAGCTGATCAGCTGGCACCATGTTGTGTATGCATAGATCTACTAAATCATTTATTTACCACCTAAAATGCTAGCTGGCAAAATAAAAGTCTGCCTCCTACCCTGGCCTCAGTGGGAAAATTGGACCTCTGTAATGCTATAATGCTCCTTATATTTTGTAAGATATAGGAAACACAATTAATGTCTTTAAATTTATATCTGTTACTGGACAATTAACAGTGGGACAATGCACAATACATAGTTTCTGTCACTTCAAAACATCCCCCTAGAACTAAATTGTATAATTGTTTTCAATGTCATCTTTATTTGCAACTTGTGACATCATATTCTAACTCATGCTGTATGCATTATTTCTGAATTAAATGCATTTTATGGCTTGAATTCACCACTGGCATGTATTAGGGCCCATTAACTTCACTTCACAGCTCCTGGCTGCAACTTGTCAGTTTAACCTGCATTGATAGACATCCCCCATAGGCATAGCCATGTACATGTCCATGCGCTTTTTATCTATAAAAGTCACAATCCTTTACAATTGTAGCCAACCTGCAAATATGCTGAGATCACCAGGAAAAGGAAGTTCTTTCAGTGTAACATATGCTCCAAAGAGTCCTGCTAACAACCCTGCTAATCAGGTATACATCAAAGCTGCTCACACAGCAAAGCGCTTTAATTCATTGATGAGTATAGCAGGCAGATGTCCTTCCCATATACAAACTGAATATGCCAAATTTATGTATATCAATGCTGTACTAGCTTCAGTTGGCTGTTTGATAAATGTTCCCTAATTACTGACACCATAGACTACTCTGATCAGTAAGAATGGCTTAAAGAATCAAGTATAAACTTGATATGATATGATACAATTCTTCTTCTATATTTGACTATTGATCTAAATTGGGCTATAGAAGTGTGGGTTCCAGAGTTCAGAGTTTATTTCATTTATTTAACCAACACAAATAAATCTGTTGTTACATGAATACATACGCATTACAGAGGTATTGCAGGTTAGGAGACACAGGCTAAGATTAATTAATCGCGAACGCCTGGCCACCGTATCATATCAGTTCACACAAAAAAAATGCTTAGATGGCGGAACACGCAAATAGAACATAAAAACAAACAAAACGTATCATACAGAGGGTAAACGTTTGGACTAAATTTTAACGAACCACCCCCCCATCCTTGGACCCCCCCTCTCCAAAACAAACATTTACCCCTCCATAAATAAATGTTAATACTGGCATATGTAGCAGTTTTCAATGGTACAGTCGTAGGAGTAATTATCTAGAATAATGATTTTGTTGTAGTTTGCGAATCCATGTATGCTGTGCGTGTCTATTTTAGAGAGAACACTGGTGGGCTCATTATTAATGAGATCAACAAGACTATGTCTGATACACTTAAGGGCAAAGGAATGTCTGGCTCTACTGGTAAAGACATACGATTTACGTCTGGTATTATGATGGTGTATATCACAAAGCGAAGTAAGCGGTAGATTCAAAAAGTATTCTGGAAGAATTCCCTTCTTTTGTTTGTAATAAAATTTTAGCAGCTGTAGTTTATGTATGTCTGTTATCTTTAGGCATCGCAGTTGTTTAAACAGAGGCTCGGAGTGCGCATTCCATTTACTTAGCGTAATAGCCCTCATTACCTTTTTCTGTAATCTAAACAAACTGGTGTTGTCATAACCCCATAGCAGGACCCCTGTTGTTATATGAGGCAGAATCAATGAATTATACAGGCTTAGTAAAACGTGTTGGGGAAGGATATGTTTCAGTCTATGCATAATGCCAATGGATTTGTTTATTTTGTTTGCAATTTTTCTTACATGATTATGCCACTTAAGATGTTTATTTATGGTGATACTCAACAGATTGAATTCATCAACACACTCCAAATGCGTATTGTTAATTGACAACTCTATTGGGTTTACTTTTCTTTGTGGCGTATAAAAAAGCATATATTTGGATTTCTCTATGTTAAGAACTAGCCGATTTGCAGACAACCACTCATTTATTTCTCTAAGTTCTGCATTTATAATAATAGAGGATGTTCCAGTTGTAGATAAGTTAAGTGAAAAGAAAAGCGTGGTATCATCCGCATATATTATACATTTAAAGAATTTACTACACTGTTCTATGTCATTAATATAAATTATGAATAATAATGGTCCTAGAATGGAACCTTGTGGTACACCTGTCGTTATGTTCGTCATGTTTGATGTGACGTCATCCAGACAAACACATTGCGATCTATTTGTTAAATAATTCTCCAGCAAACTCAGGGCCATTCCGCGGATTCCGTAATGATTTTTTTTTGATTAATATGTCATGATCAATGGTGTCGAAAGCCTTAGAAAGATCAAGGAAAATACTAACGGGAAGTTGGTTTTGATCCATTGATATAAGGACACGATCTACAACCTCTAATACAGCTAGGTCAGTCGAATGTTTGGAGCGAAATCCGTATTGACTATTTCTAAACAGTTTATTTATGTCAAAGTAACTGTAGAGTTGGTTAGCAATTATTTTCTCAAAAACCTTAGACATGGCCGGCAAAATTGATATTGGACGATAGTTGCTAACATCATTTTCATTACCCTTCTTATAAACTGGTACAAGTTTGGCAATTTTCAGTTTAGACCGAAAGATGCCTGTTGCCAGTGATTGATTCACAATAAAGGTCAGGGCTACAGAGATTTCATCTTTAATCAATTTTAGAAGGTTAACAGAAAGAGAATCGACGCCTTTACTGTGCTTAGGCTTAAGATTATTTATAACATCGATCACAGTGTTTGTGGAAACGAATGTAAAGTTAAACTCGGTATTAGGCTTGCCTTTAAGATAGTCTTCAAATCGACGAGAAGTTGTTTTTAAATTTGCCTTTGCAAGCTCTTGACCAGCCGTAGCAAAAAACGAATTAAATTTCTCACAAATTGTTAAGCGATCAGTGATTTCGTAACCATCAAATTGTATAGACTTAGGGGAGGTCCTTTTATCGTTTGAAAGTTTGAGTAAATCTTTCAGGGCACCCCAGGTCCTCTTTATATCATTTGTGCAGCTAAGGAATCGACCATTATAATAATCACGCTTTGCTAAATAAATATTTCGTTTTAGGATACGATTATACGTTTTTAGATTAGTTCTATGAGTCTCATATAATGGAGAATCTGGCGGCGTTCCTCTTAGTATTTTATACTGTTTATCTCGGAACTTTATCGATTTCATAATACCCTTAGTTATCCAAGGATTTGATTTGTGCTTGAATTTTTTGAACTTAACTAGCTTAGAAGGAATATGTTTTTCTCTAGCACGAAGGACGGACTTTTCTAGTACTTCGTAATTCACATTTGGGTCAGATGAAATGTCATTATTTAGCATGTTTTCGATTTCCATAGATTCTACTTCTTTTTTGAAGTTTGAAACTGAAACCGGGTCTTGGCAAACAAATTTGACCATTTTCCTGCCAACTGGACGGGAGTGTTCATATTTGACACCCAAGAAGTAGGGCAGGTGATCCAACATGGAGTTTATAATGACACCCGCCGGTGACTCTGTTAAGTTGTCACAGATATTGCAATAAAAATTATCAATCAAAGTAGCACGTAATCTGGACAGTCTGGTTGGCAATCCACTGGGGGGCCAAAAGGGACAAAAGCTGAGGGGTCACTGAGGTCTTGACAATGACAACCAGGTATCTGAACCCCAATTTTTCAGGAAAAGATACATGGGCCTCATGAACCTTCACAGCAAACCAGGGCCAGGATTCCAGAGCATACTCAGCTGAGTCATGTGAAATACATGTCAAATAAAGCAAAGCGTAACTTGGCATCCTTCCAGAAGAGCTGGCAACTGATATTACTGAAGACATTCTCCACAAAATTCTAAAAAAGGGACTACAGCTATAACTACCGGTAATACAAATATCTGTAACGTTGTCAGTGTAACAACATTGTAGAAAGCAAAAATCACAGGAGAATTTAAATATTTAAGGCAACCCAGCCTGCTCCAATGACTTGCTGTGTATGGTGTGGCTTATAGATCTATATAGGCAGTTCTATAGTGCCAGACAACTAATTAGAACATATTGTGAATTTAAGAATAACTGCATGGTGCTTTATGACAGTAGCAGCCAAAATTCTTTTCTACCAGCGCTGCTTGCCTAGCATTTCTGATATATGATATATATGCATGCAATATGAAGAAATAACATTACATTTTTCACCGTCCCCTTTTGCTTTACATATAAGCCTTGTAAATGAACAGTATCAGTACTCATTATCATTTAAAATTGAAACAACTGAATTTTTAGTTGCCATATCAAGTAACTACCTGACCAAAATTTCACCCACAAATTACCTTGCATGATGTTACCTCCCTTGTGGATAAGGGCCCATTACCATCTTTAGGGTTCAGGCGTAGGGTGTAGATTGCGCTCGGTGTCGGGTTGGGGTCAGGGTTAGGTACCCTCTTCTTCACCCGCCGCCTCACCTGCATTTCGGGTAACGGCCGCCCGCTGTGTCAATGCCACATCAGTACTATCCTTAAGGTTTAGGTACAGATTGCGGGGTTTCGTTACTTTGTATATTTCACTATTTCGCTGCAGATAATATATTATAACTTGATTACTACTTTTTGTACTATTTTGGTTCTCCAATAACAACCAATATTTATAGATGGAATATGTTATGCAATAGTCACACAATAAACTGAATGACTGACTTATTCTGAGTGAACCCAAATATAAATTTTGCTTCAATGTTTTCGATATTTAAAACATCATTACACATATTAGGCTCCCGTTTGTTTCATGTGAACAGGTTAGAACCATATGTCAGATAGCCACTCGAAACACTTTAAATGAAACTCTGCGATGAAAGGGTCACTAATACCTAAGATTCGATTCCTGTCGAAGCTAGAGAAATCATGGTCAGGCATCAGTTCTGCAGATAATCCCGCCATCTTCGTCCAGAACTGGATTAATGAATTTCTAATCAATAGAATAACGATAGAATTTCCTAGTTTTGTAATATCGGTTGCGACTGCAAGTCCTGTGTGAGAGATAATACGCTATTTAATGCTTTCATCAATGGTTTGAGTGCTTCCTTGTGTAATTGTGCGTCGACTGTATAGTGGTCCGATTTATCCGACAAGATACTAAACAATCCTGTTCCTTAAAGCACCCATCCAGCGAAACGACATCCTTAACAAAATTGATACCTGGTGATATCCATCGCTTGCTTGGTAAACAGCGTTTCCTCTTACGATTAGGTTTCCTAATATCTTCATATGTTAAAAACCGGTTTCCCTACAAAACCGAATTTCTTAACATTTCCATATTAGTTGGGTTAATATGATTCTTTGCCCTATTATACGCCATGCTTATAAAACGTCGGAACATCATTCAGATAGGGGAACTCTTCGTTGTGGAGGTTTATATCACTGAGAAACAGTGTGGGTTGCGCCTATGTATACTAGCACACGGTTGCGTTGCCAACCTAAAAACAACGTTGGGCCGATAATGTCATGCTGGCTGGGTATAGTGTTATCTGATTCTATTTGAAGAGTCTACGTGGGTGTAGATAGCCGGAGATAGCGATCAGTTGAGTAACACATTCCCGGAGAGCTAGTATAGTATGTAATGGTGGCGTACGCAATTTGCGAAAAAACCACAGGATTTTCACCACGTCGTCTGGTTTATAATACACAAGGCGTTCTAGCGCTGAGGACGACCGACGTAGGCACGGACCATCCACAAGCAGCAACATGTCGATGCCGGCAGACAAACTGGGTGAAGATGAACTAAAGAGATGAGGGAGTTTATTCGATGTGGTTGACGTCAACGGCGATGGCAAAATCTGCGAAGCAGAAGTCGTCAAAGTGATGCAGAACATGGGATATCCGTTACCGGAGACCGAGGCCCAGGTATATACCCTGTGTCCTACACATAGGGTCCGCTATATGTAAATTAGATTATGATAAGCAGTGTTATAGTCATGTTATGTACGAATACATACAATTTACGCTTGGTTTATTCATTAACCAGATAGAGTTGGTGCTGTACAAATAGCCCCGTTAGACAATATACCTGTTACGTATATATCGATTGGTTATACGGTATTAAATAAGCACTTTGGCCCCATTAGCCAGTCTTCGCTACGCATACTGATTACATACAGCGTATTGCTGACGTACTTTGACCCCGATACTGATCATATAGTGCCTCGATCTTGGTTTGAGTTCAGTAATTATTGGGATTTTATAACGATAAGAGTATGGTAACTCATTAGTAATTAAAATATTGAACCAACCAACCCTTTGGAAAGAAAAGTGGAGTATGACTAGCGTTTGTTATGACCCAAAACGTCATAGTGACGAAAACGTCTTTCATAAGCGATGGAATATGGGGTATCGCCCCCCCTCCCCTCCTAGGGTCTATCCCTTGGAAATGTTCTACTCATAAAAACCTTATGTTTCCTCATTTTCCAAATTTAGACTCCATGAGGTCAATATAAATATCAATAAATCACTTCTTTAACCCCATGTGGCCTCGTCTGCTTAAGAAACGTCACGAAGGGTTGTCACAATGTGGGCGATAACCCGGGATGGTTAGGTCAAACTTAAAACTGTGTATTTCATGCTACCAATGGCTGACGTTTTCGTCACTCTGACGTTTCGGGTTGTAACAAGCGTTTAGATGATATTCTGTTCTGTCATCTGCAGTGACAGATCCAATTTGAGGAAGAATTTGGTGGAACCCCCCCCCCCGTTCAGTCGTAAGAAATTTGGTGGAACCCCGGTATCTCCCCCTTATCCCGATTGCAAGTTTTCAGTGATTTGATCCACCCAATTTCAAGTTCCTAGATCCACCCCTGATCAACAAGATAACTGAACTACATACTACGACTCCCCGTGTCAGCTGGTTAGGTCCATTGTGACACCGTCCCATTGCGTCCACACTGATATAGCTAATTAATATGTCCAATGCAACACACCGGGTTTCTCTTTCACTCAGTCTCAACCTACTATACTGACCCAATCTATCGACGCTTAATCAATGCATTGTACTCGAATCTCTATACTTACTAATAATCATTGCAACCCAATTATCACATCTCAGCGGAAGCTGTGATTGCATATCAAAATTAGAACTTGAATAATTCACAATGGTCCTGAATTTGTCAGAAGTATGTTTTTGCCATAAGGGTAAGTCGGGTGCTGGTTAATTAATGTTAATTAATAATTAATTAATTAATATTAATTATTATAATTAATAATTAATATGTTAATTAAGACCTTAGAGCGTACTATGAATGACTGAAAGGTCGGGTTTCTAAAATTTACGTCAGTGTCCCAATCAGCCCCGGTGTCTTTCGCTGATCCATATACTGGTGTGCATGACATAAGATTATTACTCTACGTCTTTTGTTCGTCTATTTATCAGGAGCTTAATAGCAGGTGCAATCCGGATGCAGCTGGTGACGTCACGTTTGAGGCTTTCTGCGGAGCTCTGATCAAGATGGTCAAGTGGCATGTGTAGGTATACATTAATGATCATAAATATAGTTCGTTTCACGCGCAAGCCAAGAAGGTAATGGTAAGTTTATTTACTATGAAGCATTTACGTAATCTGATAAGAAGCATTCTGATCATGAGCATTGTGGGGGAAACGGGGGGGGTGGTGGTGTTCACAGATCACGAAGAATACGTTTCTTTAATCCCAGGTCACGATGAATTAAAATGAGAACTCTCCGTATACAAAGAATTGGGGGATTGCATGATATAATATGGCGATTTCCCGATTCACGGTTATTTAATATTAAAATTCTCTTTGTACCGTGTTGTCAACCATGACGCCGTCTTGTGGACTTTGATTCCATGTTTTCGACCTTGATACCATGTTGTCGACCTTGATATCATGTTGTCGAACTTGATACCGTGTTGTCGACCTTGATACCATGTTGTCGACTTTGAAACCGTGTTGTCGACCTTGATACCATGTTTTCAACCTTGATACCATGTCATGAACCTTGATACCATGTTGTAAACGTTAGCACATGGTTATCGACCTTGATACCATGTTGTCGACCTTGATATCATGTTGTCGACCTTGACACCGTGTTATAGACCTTTATATCATGTTGTTGGCCTTAATACCGTGTTGTCGACCTTGATACCACGTTGTCGACCTTGGTATCGTGTTGTCGACCTTGACACCATGTTATGAAACTTGATACCATGTTGTTAACGTTTGCACATGGTTTCGACCTTGACACCATGTTGTTGGCGTTAGCACATGGTCATCGACCTTGACACCGTGTTAGCGCCATGTTGACCTCACCACTGACTGTGTTGCAGGTCGACCTTCCTGTGCGGTTTGTTCCGGGAGAACAACCTGGTTGCTCGGGCGGGGGCCCAGGTCCGCATTTCCCCCGCTGTCGTGGCCGCCTTCATCAAGCAGGCCGACACATCGGGCGACGGTCAGGTCAGCGTGAAAGAATTCCTGGCATACATCAACAAGTTAAAAGTGTAGCAAAATTTCATTAGTAACGCTACAATTCCTTTCTGTGCACTAAATTGGTTTTCTGATAATTAAAACCATTCGAGAAATAAAGTTGAAGAATTTGAAGGTCAAGGTTTTCATCTTTCGTATAGCAAACAGATGTACATAGCAGATATGAGCATGTACTGGTCAATTCCACCGACTTCTTCCCGTTAAACGAGCCAGTGGTAGTCACTCTCTCTCCTGGCAATTAGTACGGCCAGTAAATGATGTTCGTAACGAGCAAGAATCGTATCGTGTCTAATATTAATATAAATACTGGACGGTGAATTAGTCCGAATCATGAGCTGATGGGGAATAAGAGGCCATTGACAAAAGTCTCTCGTTTCCCCACAAGGCATTAACCATTGTTGCTCCCATGTCTAATTCAGTGTACTAATTGGAAACGCTTGCCAGCAGCCGGGGTCCACAGGGTTGTTAATTGGCTATTTGATACGACAGAGATGTCCCTGTAAATTTTGGATGGAAAAGCGCATTAATTCTTACCCCAGTATGTGTATGTCCACATAGATGGAGTGCAGGGGTGGGGGGGGGGTCGTAACGGTAAAATGAAAAGCCCGAGGAACGGAAATACCCCTTGCCCCCCCCCACCCGATAGATGGGTGGCAGTGGGTGGCACCCTGTATAACAGTTGTGAAAGTTGTGTTATAAACAATGGCGTTTTTTCTAGTCTGGGATCTGGGTCTGGGATGTCGACAGGGAGACCCCCTCTCGCCATACCTATTTATATTATCTATTGACCCGTTAGCCAACGCCATTAAGAACGACTGTACATTTAAGGGTTTCATGATTGATGGAAAAGAGTATAAAATAGGTAAATATGCAGACGACACCTTTTTGCTATTAGATGGGAGCGATGTGTCCCTTAGAAATGCCTTGAAGGTTTTAAAACTGTTTTACGTGTGTTCGGAATTAAAAATTAATATAGACAAGACGAACGCCATTTGGTTGGGACCACGTAGCCCGATTACTAAGGGGTTGTTTTTAGATCTGCCTCTAGTTTGGGTCAATGAATTTCAATTACTAGGCATAAGGTTTAGCAACGAGCTTCAGAATATTGTAAGTTTAAACTATGAACCCAAATTGGCTGCATTTGAAAGTGTACTAAATTTATACGGAAAACGAAATATATCAGTGAGGGGGAGGGCAACTGTAGTTAAAACTTTAGCCCTTCCAAAACTAATACAGCTCATGACTGTTTTACCAAACCCAGGGCAACACTATATTGATCGTATGAATCATGCCATACGGGCTTTTATTTGGAAAAAAACCCCCAAGGTTTCCCTTAGCAGACTAGTCCAAGAGGAAAAAAATGGAGGTATAAAGCTGCCGCCTATTCCATCCTTCTTAGATGCTGTCAAAATGTCATGGGTTAGAAAAATTATTGTGAATGAAGGAGCGTAGCAAGATTTGTTTTGCAGCACGATTTGCAGCGAACGTGCACTCGTTTGGGAGCTAGATACGAAGTCACTAAGGTATTTTGTTAACATATGCAACCCTTTCTGGGCAGGTGTTTTCAGAGCGTGTCTAAACCTAAAAAATAGCATGTACAATGGTTCAAACGAGAATGTCTGAGAACGACAGCTTTGGCATACTTACTTTATGAGAAATAAGAACCTAATAAAGAGAAAAAAGTATTTTATAGAGAAAGGTGTAACTTACATGAACGACCTTGAGAACAATGAAGGGTCGCTATTAGACTGGAAAGAATTTACAGATAAATATAGCATTAGCATTAACTTTGTTGACTTCTATGGAATAATGCATGCCATACCAAAAGAATGGCGAGATCAATGTTTCAATAAGGGACATAAGTTACTAGATGTGCCACAAACCTTTTTAAATTATATATCTACGTAAACACGCTTATGTAATAAGGTTTGCAACATTTTGGTGGAGTCCTTGCAGTATACCACGAATAACGAAAGTAAGTGGTCAGAGGTGTTAGGAATAGAAATTGATAAAAGTAAATGGTGTGATATATATACTAGAGCATTAAAGGCTACTGTGGACGAGAGGACTCGGAGCTTCCAGTTTTTAGTTTTGCAAAGAGCTTTAATAACAAATCGTTTCTTGCACAGAGGTAAATTAGCTACTTTAGAGATGTGCGTTTTCTGCTCAGTTTCGTCAGAAACAATTGAGCACCTTCTTTTTGAATGCCCATATGTGAGACCCATTTGGCACGAGTTAGAACGTTGGCTCGAGGCCGCATCAGCCCAGACCATATGTACCCGATTTACACTAATATCAAGTATGTTTGGAGTAGTTTGGTCCCCACATAGCGAACTTATTAATCACTTGACTTTGTTAAAAATATATATATTACTGCAAGTGGTCCAACACAGTTCTAGTTTTTCAGGCTGTGAAAAACTATATAAAGCATTACTATAGGCTCGAAGAAAGCGCGGTAGAAAAGAAGCTGAACTTTAGTACAGATATGTTTTATAAGAAATGGAGATCACTATCAGACTCTATGTAACACTAAGCGAATAATGTCATGTTTTTTTTGTTTTTACTGCGTATGTTTTTCTTCCATTCCTGCTTTGTATGATTTATAAGTGCATTATAGTGGAATAAAAAGAAAAAGAAAAAAAAAGAAAAAAAGGATGGGTGGCAGTTACGCATGCATCGCAAATGTCGCATATATACTTGACTAATTTTCATTTCCGTAAATACGGTGAATAACGTCTTGCTTTCATGTCTAAAAAGGACCAAAACAACCCGCAACCTTCGATAAGCGAACTATAACTTTAAACTAAAACAAACTGTCGTTTTAAAGCTCGTACCTATATCTATTTTAAAGCTCGTAATGTTATCTATTTTAAAGCTCGTACCTTTATCTATCTTAAAGCTCGTTCCTATATTTTTTTAAAGCTCATACCTATATTTATGTTAAAGCTCGTACCTATATCTATTTTAAAAAGCCTAGGCTACGTATATATATTTTAAACCTCGTCCGGTACCCATATCCACCTGTATAGAATGACATTAAGAATATGTGTTTCGAATATTGCTTGACATTGCATGCTCATACAGCATGGTTTCCCATGAAGATCATTTAACATCATATCTTGAGGTCTGTATTGTATGCACACAATGTTATAGTGCACACAAACTGAAAAGGAGATGCCTTTGGAAACTATTTCTTTCAGACTGGTGCAGTTAGATGTTCAGAAAAAGTGGCGTTCTTGTGCACTACGTAATAAACACTTTGGGCATTGTTGAGGATATCTGTAAATGGCTATGGAAATTTAATGAAGCGCTAACGATAAAACACAGCAAATAATGCATCACGGTAATTTCCCGTCCCCCCACCCCACCCCACAAACGCGGTATGGGCACAATTGTACTTACTTCCATTGGAAAACTGTTATTGTTGTCACGAGGGGGGGGGGGGGATGGAGTCCGGCCCCAGAGGTTCAAGCTTTGGAGTTTCCGAGCCGCCGCAGATTTAGCCAACCTTGTCGAAAGCAACACCTTAAGGGAGCTCATCTCATTTGTATTTCTAACACTTTAATGGAGGTGTACATGTATCACTTCTGTGAGACTTCACTGGTAATCCAGGGGACATACTATTTATTCCATTTTCCTCTTACTTCTAAACATTAAAAAAAGGAAAAGTTTCCCTTTTTCAATAGTCTGTCTTACAAATGGTAAAACAGAAAATGCTTGGGCGATACCTTCCCTTTTGTAAAGTACAAAACGGAAATAGTATAACACTCGAGTGATACCGTTTTAACCTTTTGGCGACCACGGGGCCCATAACCATTTTCGCCCGATTTCATGCGGCTGGAATGCGAAGGTGAAAAGCAAGAAGGCGTGATTCGAGATTGTCGTATGAGGCGCTTGAAGGAAGGAATCGCCAATCACGACCACTAGTTTTCTTGAAATTGGCAATTTCTGATGGCCCATCTTCAATGCTGGAGGCCACGAAATGGATTATTTTAGGAAATGGTAGGAGCGAATCATGCGTGAGCTGTCAAAACTGGTACGCTCTAACATTGACGAATCGATGTAGCTAAAAGTAAGAAAAACAGTCACGCAGGAATCTGTTCGCAATCAAGATAACCAACAGTTTTTAAATGCCTTTTTTTAAACCACAAATTTCTGTCAGTGCCTATTTTAGATGCATTTTTTATACACAAATTTCCCTCAGGGTCTATTTTAGATGTTGTTTTTAACCAAAAGTTTCTCTCCCAATGAGCAAAAAATCGCGCGCTACATTTCTCTAGCTCTCTATGAAATAGGCGGCACCCACCCACCACTGTAGTAATGTAGTGCCTCCCTCCCCCCCCCCCTCTCCCCGGGGTGCTTACCTAATTTATGGAACGAGCGCCTTAAGTAAGGTCAATCGCTTCTATATGTGCCTGAGTTATGAGAAAACTCCACTGAATTTGACGTTCAAGCCATGTTTTTTTGTTGAACTAGGCTTTCGCATCTGTCGCACACTTTTTTATTCTTTGTTTTTGGTAAAAAGATTTTTTGTAACAACAAAACCAATCTATTTACGGTTTAGGTGCTTTGGGGACCAACAAAAAAACACGAGTGGGCGTCATGCTGGTTCCTTGCTATAGCTGCGTGCGGCGCACTCATTGTAGTCAACGTTTAAAGGGAACCGCCAGCCTGGCCTCTAACGCTGCTTTACCGATTCATATAATACCCAATTATCTATCCCCCGAATTACAGAATTTTTCGTTCTGTCTGTAGCTCACAATAAAATTTAGATGTGACCGCCAGGCACGATTTCGCCGCCAACCCAGGCGGCAGCCCTTTTCGGAGGCGTGTCTGTGATGGACCAATCAGGAGGCGATACTCTAATTTATTCAAACCGGAAATTGCGCCTATTGTGTGAGCAAAACAAGAACGCGTGATAATCGCTAATATAAATAGCTGCGGATGTAACTCCAATCATGGCATTGGTGCGGAGTCAATCGTCGCAAGACGTATATCAATTTGTTAGGATGGTACTTTTCCATGAAAGACTAAGATCTTGCGCTACTGCGCGGCTTGAAACTGCCGCTGTTCATCTGTAAATCGCGGCCCTGATCTCTCTCCGCGAGTTATAACGTAAGGCGGCGTCATATGAATAGTCACAATATGCGTCACTGCTCCCGGCAAAATGGCGCTCTGCTTGACATTGCTGGGGGCGGGTTGCCTTAATTTTCTTCTGCTTACCAGTCGGCCGAAACGAAGCGTTAACACTCGCCAATTTAATTTCAAGTTGTAAACTTTCGGTGCAGATCATGATTAAATTAGGTTGGACACCCGCTTTAAGTGTTGGCAAAGATATTAGTACACTATCTTGGTGTACTAATATCTTTGCTGTTATTTGCTGTGGGGGGGTCGTGTTCCCAGATCACGAAGAATAAAATCCTTGATCTTGACGGTAGGCTAATATTCCATTCCCAGTCCACGCAGAATCATTTGCCTCAACCGCAGTTCACGGTGAAATGAAAGTCCATCCCCGAGGAACAGAAATACTCTGGCCCCAACCCCCACTGTAGTGGCGTCGTAGGGTAGACGAATCTACTGTGTGACAAAATAAAACAATGACAGGAGACCACCTATGCTGAATAATTTTGAAGCTGTGGTGTTCAATAATCGAACAGTCAAGGGTGCGTCTTAATTTTTAGCCAGCAAAGTTATCAGCAAGTTAGGGGAGCCAAATAGTTGACTGTCAGTGAATGACGTACTCGGAATATGACGCCTTGATGAAGCTAACAACTATTTATTGCCGCCTAGAAAATTAAAAAAGTATATATATTTAATGTCAAATATACCGGAAAGCACGACAGGACACCACCAAGGTTTACATTAACGGGATTAATAGCGCTAAAATCCAATTTGTAGTTCACAGGGTGTCGCTTATAATGCAGACAGCGCCATCGTCAGCGCAGTGGGAGCCCAACATTACGCGCCCGCCGCATAGCGGCGCCACTACTCGCCGCATTACACATTTTACAATGGGCGATCGCCGTATGACCTATCTTGGTGTACTAATATCTTTGCTCTTATTCAACAGTTTCCATCTATTTATTTTTTATAACTGTATGATAGTATAGTGCTTGTATGACATTATACAACAAATACGATTTGTAATCCTTCTTGATGAGATTTACTCACGTTCGTACGAACGTTACTAACGTGACAAGCATATAGCATGGCGTTTCGTGCAAGATAGGTTTTTGTCAGCCCAAATTTATGTTCTTTGGGACTTGCTTTGATACAAATCTAATCTAATATCGCACTCGAATCCACGACATATGCATAGGCTATCTCACGCACCTTTTAAATGCAATTTGTTATTCCATTATTGTCATACATTCCCTTCGTGGACAAAGAAAGACAGTTATATTTATCATACAGGTGGAGCTGCAAAATACTGAGTGCCTTCTTCAGACGAGTTGCAAATCGTGACTGAAATGTGGCAGCTCAAACGGTGAAGTCATGTGACATAGTCACGTGTCACATGATTGCAACACAAAAACGTGATACCGGCACAATCGTTTTTTGTTGTCATTGTAAAGCTGTGGAATGAAACCCTACATGTAGTGTCAGCAATGACGGTACTCAGATGATGACACCGGAGTTGCTTTGTATGTCGACCGGAACAATTGATGCCACTCTTATTATGTCGTGCTCGATAGAATGGAATGGATGAATAAATAAAGCCTTCTATCTCGCATGATGACGAACAGGGAGATTGTTGCGATATATACCAACAATCAGTGTCCTATGCCTTCAACTCCTGTCAACCGGAGCTGCTTCCAAATGACGCTGATGGGATGAACCAAAACGACATACTGTCGGCAAATGATTTAAAACATTGTAGAACGGTTATACGGGGGCAACCGTTTGTTCCGTGAGTGGCGCTTCGGACGACAGCCTGGACATGTTGAATCCCATTATTTTGCTGGGTTGCATGTGGCATGTTAACTGTGCACTGTGGCCTTATGGGATTAGTCATGGTGATGCCACTGACACAATCCACGATACGGGAGGAACAGGGTATCACAAACCGATGAGAATGGTAATCCCATTCCTAAACACCACTGTAGATCGTTTTTTGGTAAGGATTCTGTCAGAGGAAGAACATTTACAATATAACGAATTGCTTAATAAATGTAACCATTGTTCGGTTGCATAATTGTCTCTTTGGTCGTGTTGTAAACTGAAACACATAGATGGATGTTACTGGATAATAGGAGATACGGACTTCACATTATGCATGAAGTAATTTCTGTTCAAATACGACTGACTTATCTGTGTATAACCGCCCCCCCCCTCATATTGTGTAATTCATTTTTTAGATGCTCTGCATTTATCAATTTTATACGTAAAGCTTCAAATGTATAAATCACGTTACATTAATAACGACATAAAATTGATTTATTTCATGGGCGTACATTGTTAATTATATCATTGATAACTGATGAACACAATCTAGATATTCAACAACGGTCATCTGAGTTTCTATGAGGCGCCAAGCCATCTGGACCCCAGTGATGACGCACAGCGAATACTCGGTGTTGCTGTTTGGTCATTGGCGGATTCTTCGATCACCAGTCGAGGCCAAGTCTACTTTCGTCTTGGTGGCACATCGGGTGACGTCATCAGAGCCACACGTGACGTCAGAGACGCCTTTTGGCCAAACCACCAGCAGTTCGAAGCCACGTGGGTTATGGTCGTCACCTACTCCAAGGTCACCTTCCGCGGTGGCAAGAAAAAAACACCGGTAAATAAAGTGCATCCTTGAAGTGCAAATTTCCCGGCATGCATTAAATAACGTATCAGAGAACGATCAACCTCACTTGAACTATGTGCCCCGCCCCCAACCCCCTTTGCCCCAATTCCAAAGAATTCCAATTCCAAGGACTTGGCGCTGGATACTGGACAAGTGCTGCATATGCACAACATAACTACAATGAAATGGACATGAACTTCGATCTCCGGCGATGTATAAATGTCCACCATGAAACCGATCTTAATCTTCGCCTGAATACGGTGTTGCCTCACTCCAGGGGGAGGGGCGTATGGCAAACCATTTTGCATCATAGTGCCTTGACAATTAAGAGGGAAAGCGTATCTACATCCTTATCGCGTCACGATTTTTATATTAAAGTTGCATATCGAGCTGTTTCCCACCAAAACTAGAGAGGTCAAAATACAAATAAGAACCAGTCCTCGATTCATTTAAGATTTCTTTTGTCTGCTAAATGGAGTCTCTTAGTCTTGACCGTGATATCAATTTACCACCCATTTTCATTTTAGTGGTAAACGTCATCAGTTTGTGTGCCGAGACAGAGTTCTATGGTGTCCGGGGATAGACACGTTTGCCACATCACAGCCCAAACGGCGATGTTTATCAGGCTTCTGAATTTACAGAATTAAACAATCGAGTTTTCTGCAATTTTTGATATCAAGTTTGCCTGGGCTTAGTTTTGGCGGGAAAGAACTCGATATGCAACTTTAAAGAACCTTTTTGGATACACTTTAGCAACGTGTAAGTCGGACATATCTTTTCAGACAAACACCATACAAGGAATCGTAACCACTGATGGCAACCACACTTTCACCATTTGGAACTTTGCGAAGATCACATGGACGAAAGCTTTAAATGACACTCAGTCGTATGTAAGTGGTCACATAATGATGGGACGATGGAACCAAACTCATTATGTCAACCATTATGAAAACATATATGATGGTTCAGATATCAGATATAATAATGGGCAACCATCCTTAGAAACTGACGAAATAACAGCAATAACATGAAAACCGGTCAACGATTAAAATGTGTCACTATTTTATGCCACAAATGGTAAGTTAATTTGTCCTCTTATAAATAAAACTACTGAATGCACACGCATCCCGAGGAGCAACCAACCGGCCTGCTTCATCGTCATCGTTGATCGAGGTAATAGTTAGTGCAACACATTTAAATAGATTTAATTGGATGGGATATGTTTTATGTGGACTTATTGCATTGTCCGCGAAAGTGTAATGGGTTAGTCAAAGGCCGTTTGCGTCAATTTCAGGTCGGCATGTACATAGCGCCTAGGGTTCTCATCTGTCCCCATCCCTACTACAACACATCGGCTATAAAGCGGGTCACGGAGACCAGCAACGCCTGCCATTCCGGTCGCTGGGTGATGAGAGTCGATTCTCTTCCGTGCCAGCAACCGACGGTACAGACCAACTGCTCCCCGCTGTCAGCGCCCTATTACCACAGCCATCAGACTGAGCCAGACACCTCGACAACCTATATGATGGTAGATCTGAGTCTGGTGACGACTGCCTCAGAGGGACAAACTTCACCTAATCACGTGACTAGTGTGGTAACCCCCAGTAGCCTAACGCACGTTACCGAAAGAGTGTCACATTATGTGACATCAGTAGCCCACCACGTGATGCCCGACATTATCCTGCTATTCATTTCGATATCACCACGACTTTTTAAAGTATAGCAGCTGTAAATACAATTACGTCCAGTGGTGGATTTCACGAACGCAGTTTAGCCGACCACGGGGCTTAGTCGGCTAAAGTTACCATGTAGACAATGGGCGATTTTAATCGACTATGCCCCGTAGCCGGCTAAACTAAATACGTGAAATAGGCCATATAGGCATTTTCAGAAAAGGTCGAACACCTCGGACGACATTAATTTGACTGTTTACGCGGATTTTATACTGGTCGCTGTGTCTGGGGAGAGAAAGTTAAATGGCAGTGGAAACGCTATATTTCGATATTAAATGTTCGTGCACTTTGTTCGCATTGGCTTGAATTTCACCACACATACAGCACATCCACTCTACAACACATTGTAAAATGTGCTCCTTCAGGTATTTTGGAATATCGAATGTTTTATTTTATTTTATTTTACCATACCCAACCCCCTTACGGTTTGCGAATCCAGCCTTGATTATGGTTTAGCTTTTTGTGACGGTCGCTGTTGCTGACCTTTGGTTATCTCAGATAAGAGTATACGCTCGACGAAAACAGCCTTTTACATAAGCCAGTGTTTATAGTGGAATGGTGAGAGCATTAAAGTGTTCGTGCCACGCCAAAACAACTTTAGCTCATATTAATCTGCTGTGTGTCCGCGCTTATATGATCGAGCTGTAACGCCCCAAATAGTAGAAGGGCATACTTTTTCCACTTGTTTTCGTACCAATTTAACTTCTGCGAGTGAGGAAAGTGACGTCAAATAGGGAATACAAACGCACTTGCTTTTATATTGAGACTCAGATTCTGTCTGCTCATTGGCTTGAACTCAACGAAACGCACTCAACCATGAAAACAACACACGCCCTCGACCACAGATGTCTACGCACTGCATCAAAGCTCACCTGTCAATCCTGTGACATCATTGGGGAATTTTCAAATAACGCTCAGATGCAATGCTCCCAGAAATAAACCCGCCGGACCTCACTTTTGCTACTTTAACGAACCCATTTATAGTGATATCGTGGAATAAAAACTGTAAACTTCCATTAAAACAAATTGTTATTTGTTTATCTTCCCTAAACCAAGTCACTCTGAGCAAGACAAAATCGTGGCACGAACACTTTAAGTAAGTCGTGTCGCCACGGCTGCGTCACAGTCTCAGAGAGGCCGGGATATGACCTTGGATATTGTCCTCGCGTCTTTGGTTGCGACTCAATGCTCGTGACTATCACATGATTAAGCAACAGCTGTTGTTAGACATTTTGGGGAAAAATAGGGCCAAGTGTGTTGGAGCGAACCGCTGGGTTAAAGTGACCTAATGCTAGTTTTAAATAAAGACAACGGGTTTCATAAGCAAGGCCTGGTGACCGCACTTTGCCTGCCACCATCACGTGCTCCCGAGACCCCCGTAAAAGTGGGGTGGGGGCATGGAATTGTCCATGGTCATGTGACCAAATGTAGCTCATGTACAGCCCAATATAAGACGCGCCAAATAAACAGGCGGGCAGTTTGTCGATCGCCCGGCCTCAGATCGCAACTCACATTAGACTTTCTTGTATTTTGTTATTTTTCGAATCTTTTATTTTTTATTTTTGTAAAACTCTTCACGCCAGGGTGAAGAAGGTGATAACTGTGTATTATACATTACAGCCTAAGGCCCATGGTACATACATATAAAACAGTTCTCATATAAAAGGCTTCTAAACGTTCGTACATGAGGTGGTGACGTTATAGGCAAAGTAATCCTTCGTGATGCACTCCGAATACACGGGAATAAATTCAGTTTTCGACACCCGCCCAGTTGCCCCTGTACCCCAAAGACACAACCACAGTTCATCTTACCGCATACAATAGTTTCCATGCCTGTATCACTGTTTCGCTTGATGTTTTCACTTCGCATGCATGCGCAAGTCATGTCTGGTTCCGCGTTTACTTGTATGACTTTGAGATTACGTCTCACCCCATTGGACAATATCAAACGTTTGATTTTTTGTATTGTGACCCTTCATGTGGCACTGCCTTACGTTATAACTCGAAGGAGGTACCCTTCAGGGGAAACGCGTGAAACGAGAGATCAGGGCCCGGTGGTTCATGGAAAATAGCACCCAAAGAAATTGATATAAACTGGCTTGCGTCATGTAATCAAAATATACCCAGTTAATTTCTGGTTATGTAGCAACTGACAAGCAGAAATGCAATGTTGAGGCAGACGGATATGGCTAATGAGATAATGCCAAATGACTTGGTATTTGGACAACGTTGTGAAGCCAATTTATTTATTTAACGCATGTCAGTTTACGAAGGCACTGAGAGAGCCCACGAGCTTTGCAGCCTGCCAGACAAAGCGGAAGAGCCAGGTCGATGCGGGCCCCGCCAAGAAACCCAGAGCCCATCGTTCCAACAATTCCCAGCCACCAGCCTCTCTCCGATGCAGACTTTGCAAAAACAGGAACTGAAGAAGCAGTGTGAGTTGCCATCAAAGACGCTGACATGGATCGTGTGCGATTCCTGCTGAGAGAGACGTTCCCTCGCCGACGTCTGACTCAGTGGATCGCGGACATGAGTGACGTGTCCGAAAGCAAAATCCTGGACCTATGATTAATATATATATGTGTATATTAAAGCAATGCAGGTATGAATCAGGTTTGATTTCGTCTTGACGCATGCACTTTTGACCTTGTACACCGGATCAAATAATAACACCTAATTCTGGGGCACACCGGTTAATGCAGGCGTGATATATATTAATAACAGTATTGATCTCTTTATTTTGGTAGCGCAAACGCAGATATCTATATTAAGCTGATTTCCTATGATCTACAAATTGCAGCTGAGTTCTTTAACCTCAGGCTGGAGGAAGCTGGAAGACCATCTTGCCAAACGTTTGGCTCTACTCCTGGAAAATGTGATGGAGACGATGCCTCTAAGGTCGCTCAAGTTAGACCAACATTGGCTGTTCACTGACAGCCGTTCATAATATTTTCTCATTGCATGATTATTTGTTTCCATCATAGCCTTCATATGATGCTTACAAACCTTCTTAAACCTGAGCTTTTGCCGTCTAGTTGACCTCTTGACGGCGTCAAGCTCGCCTTAGAGCCCGTCCTTTGGAATGCGTTCATTTTGCTTACGATGAACGTTCCCAAGCCAACGCAGACGTTTATGTTTTACCAGCGCAACAATGCTGGGTAGGCTGGCCCTAACACCTCAGTGATGGCGACCCCTATATAGGTGATAAAACTGCCAACTACAAGCACTTTGCAATAAAAAGATGGATTTCGGCTACTCAGCAATTTGTCGAAATTCACTGGTGCACAAAGGTTCATATATATATATATATAAACATATGTATATATATACTCATATCTAGGCGCTACTGATCAAGAGGGCCCTGTTCGTGTTCGTTATAATAATTTTACTTTGGCGTGACCCGTATTTATCGAGAGTTATTAACATGCATGACGGCTGACCTGTTGACAGAAGTGGCGAGTTATGGCCAGGTATGTATTCATACGCGTAGGTGGTCTCTATGCATGGTCTTTATTCGTATAGAGATGACGCATGCAAGTGATACATCAGACGGTTTTATCTGTTTAACAATATGAAGACTAGCGTCAGACCTCGCCGACATCAGCTTATTTTACGCAACTGTAATGTATATCGGCTTTACCTGTAAATGTAAATTGACCAATCACAAACCCAATTACGTAACGTAAATCCAACCATATAGAAAGTTTAGTTCTGACATGTCTTTATTACTTTTAATATGGCATGTACCAAGTAGGCCTATTTCGAATAACAACATAACCCTAGTCTCCAATTGTGTCCAGCAGATAACTCTATGTGTCAAGTATCGAACACCAACAAAAGTGTAATGCCGCCGTTGTGGCAATACATTACGTAGATACAAGGAGGTTATCGTTAGGTTTGTGTGGGTTTTTTGGATAAAAAACATGGTTTGCAGGTAATGTGTAGTGTAGTGTATGTTCAGATATGTACTTTTATGTTGTCTGTGACCTGTGACCTTTGAGTTACGTTGTCCATTTACGAACTGGATCTGTCGATGAGTCGTCGGAATGATTGGTAAAAGGAGAGGGGGATATCTTTAATATTCGACAGGTAAAACAGACAGACCGACAGACGATTCCTACGATATTTGTCTTAATACAAAGTAAGACACGATCACTTTTTCATCGACCTTTATTGCCACAACGAAACAAATGCTGGTAGGCTAAGCATTTGCCCTCACCCATGTAAATGTCACGATTTCTTAACGCGACTATGGTCAAACAGATTCAGTTTTCATGTTATAATTATCCGCTTGTGGAAATTACATTCGTGGTTCTAATAGGCTTCTGGGATGTCAACTTCTTTCCAATGTGGCTTTATCTATGAATGTATTTAGCCGATACCTTGACCTTTAGTCTGTTCATGAAATGAACACTCGTGTGATATCAAATTTTCCAGTCGTGTATATATAGACCTGTGACAAAGGCGATGCTGGCTTCTTCGATTGCCAGCAAGATGCAGCTTCTTGTAAACTCAGCATGCACTGCGCTACTGCTGACCACTGTAGTGACACGCCTTTACTGCGATGGTGCATTACCCGGAAGTCACCTAGAATTAACATTGATCAGTGGGTATATTGACTTAAATATACAAGGGTCGGTGGACACATGCAACGGACTCCAGTCTCCGTCTTCGTGTCGCCACATATCGATGGCATTGTGGACTGCATTGAGACGGGTGCGAGCTTGGCGGCGTTCATGTGACCCAGAGGAGGCATGTCAGGGAACCAGCCAAAGCCCCATCCCTTCCCCAAGCACCACACTTGACTCGCCATGTGCGGTGATCAAAGCACACACCGAAACAGGTGAATTCCGCATGTGGTGGGAAGTCCGAGCCAGGCCCCAGCATGACATCAACATCACTGTGACGTCACTGGATTCACAGGATGGAGTTCCCACGTGTGACATCCGGCTCACTGGCCTGCTGCGACTGCTTGATATTGGCAGTCACGTGTCTCCCAATGACAGTATTGTCACTTTGGGTGAAATGTGCGGCAAATGGCCCCGATCCGTGTACTTGTCTCCCACGGACAAGGTCTCAATGCATTGGTTAAGACATCTTCATCATGACAGGGTGTCATCATTCTGTGTCGTATACCAGCCACTCAGCCGAAACACGGTAATGAGACTTGGGGACAGTCCAAATCGAAAGTTGTGTGGCCTGTTTGACGGAATGATGCGATCAATGTGTTTGGAAGGCCAAGCCATTCTATATACTACAAAAGGAAGCGACCCGGAATTCTCACATTTATCTCTGCGAGGTCCAGCTCCTGATTTCCTGTTCATTGACCGACGTCAGAGGCGGTACACATGGCTTGTCGCTGGTCCACCGTGGACCGCATCGGGGGTCAATGTGGCGTCGTTCACATGTAACGACTCCGTGACACCCCAATATGGCGAGCTCGAGCTCTGGGATGGACCCTACTCCCATGCGGAAGACCGATATCGTGGGAGCTCATTGTGGCGGAAATCATGTACATGGCACTGCGAAAAGGCTGGTCAATGTGGGGTGCATGGCAACATTGGGGCTGTCACTCTTCACGCTGTTGTAAGTCATGCGGCGAGGGTAGGTATGCAACTATTCTATACCTCTAAGACACTACCCAGCCCCGCCAAATCCACTTACAATATGACTTTCGAAAATGTCACAAAACACGTCTTTGACGTCACCACCGGAAGTGAAAACTCCCAAATACAAATACAATTCTCTGAATACCATCCTCAGGGTCTGCTCTTAGCTGAGTTACATCCCCATTACAGCGGTTACAGTCACCTGGGCTGTTTGGGCGGTGGATTGTTTATAGTTGAGACAAACAAATGGCTGAGGTTAAACGTTCTGGCAAGCATCTGTTCGCGACGCACCTCTGACATGTGGCAGTTGCCGGCGGAAGGGATGGCATTGAAACTGAGCAACAGACCCGTGATGCTCTTGTTGAAGTCCTTCGCCGGGCTAAGTACCGTGTCTGTCCGTGGCGTTGCCATCGCACATACATGTAAAGGATTTGTTAACCCACCCATGTCAAAATACCCTGAAAACGGAGTCCTCTCAACACCTAGGTACATAATCCCACGAACGTCAGAAGACGTGTGCGTTGCCGCCACGTTTATCTGGTCTGATGCCGAAATGGATGCCTCCCATTGGACAATTGTCAAGTTCCAGAAGCCTGTAGAACTGGCCTTTTATCCGACGCACTACACGCTGACCCGTCTGACGAATCTTCCGCGCGTCAAATTTCGTGATATAGGCTGTCATTTTAAGTATGCCGAAGCTGGCTTTATACCCTACGGCGTAGCTTTTTGGGAGAACTTGACGCAGATCAAAGAGATATACAAAATAGACTTCAGCCAACAAGCTACGTTTATCTTTGACAGTATTTGCCTTCTCTTTGGCTTGCGTGTTGAGATAGAGCAGGCGAGCTTGCAGGACCTGCGGTGTTTGGTATATGATTCCATACCGAATCCACAATGGACGAATATTTTGCATTATACCATACCGAAATGGCCTTGCGGCTCTATCGTAATGCCGCCACCACAAGCCAAGCAATGGCTGAGTCAGCACATGTATATAGCGACGTCCACGAAACACATAGGAGCAGATTGTATCACCATGCGTGTGTCGTTAACGCATGAGTGTGGTCTGCTCCCCGGAGAACAAATTCGTTTGTTAGTTCGATACGTCGATATTATGGAAACGGTTTGGCGAGGTGGGAAGGGCAGTGAATTCTTTGTCATGAGGTGGTACACGACTGTACCCGACACGTATACAAAGTTTGTCATGGATTTCGCGGACAGACCTGACGCATGTGTCACCCACATATCCTACAAATTTAGTCGATGCAGATTGTTGACTTCTGGGTTGCAGGACAGCAGCACGTCGCTCGAAATAACAGAAGACCTCGCCGATAGAAGACAACAGCTTGCACGTAATATTGCGCCAACTTGTACGGCGCACCCAGAACCATTTTTTCCTGCCATGACCAGAGCTCATTATGAAATAGCGGATTTTTTTACCAATTCCAGAATATGCGTCCCTTCTCTGCGTTTTTGCTACTACTTCAACCTATTCAGAGGATTAACTGACGGCTCCTGGCAACACGTGAGAGAGTCATGCTTATCACAGGGTGCAGATATCATCACCATCAGCAGCGAACTTCAGTGGACCTGGCTATCTAGTTTCTTTTTGATGGGACTGTGGAATTCTTTCCGAGAATTGGCGAGATTGCAGGTGATTCACATCGGGCTCAGCATATACAAACAGGTTTGTTTTAGCAACCAATCCGCAGCCAATCCTAACGACACTCATGCATTTACAATCAATTCAATATTCGCCTGTCAGAGTAACATGTATGGCTGCTTTGATATTTGACTGGGTGGTGATGTAGCACCAATTTTATATCGCTGCTGGTTAGATAACAATGACTGTTCAGATGCACTCTAGCTATAGACGTTATAAGGTGACACACAATAAGACTATCGTGTTCTCCTGACGACAAAGACTACTTCAGTCTCACGTAACTGTTCAAGGTTTGAATTTTGCAGATTTCGAAAATTGTTCGCGCAGAAATATGCTAACGAAGAATTTAAAATTTCAGAAGCCCAAATAATTAGATCTAAGTCAAAATTAATTTTAGATGTTTTACTCTGGAACTGGATCGGTTACAATTATAACTAAAAAAGGGGTATGGTGATATATAACCTTGCTTTAACTAGCATAGCGCCGTTATTTATTCTTTTGAAGTTGCATATCTTAACGGTAAGCACCGTCCGCTCCGCAGTTCAAAATTACTCTCAAAGTCATCCCGTATTACCTGTCTAAACTAGCAACTTTACCCGGGCTTACGCAAAATCAAGCTATTGGGGTCTTCCTGACGAATATTATTGTTATTATTGAATGATTTTCGCGAATAATTAGACACACACCACTTGCAGAAAATGCCGCCCAAGTGGACGACTGGCCTCCCACCGGTGTTTCAGAAGTGGCTTGTACCTGACAGAGGTAGCACACTACCAACACATTTCATGCAAAGATGCGGGTTTAGCTACGACAGTTTCGTTGAGGATGCCTCGCAGAAACTTCAGCCTCAGTGGAATGCGCAAACGTCCTGTACATCTCTGGTAATCTACTCCATGACTGACATGGCCTGGATCAATGTGCCCTGTGATCGGGCCTTCGTCCATGTTATGGCCATATGTCAAGTACCTATGAATCAGTCTAATTTAGTCGTTAGAGACCGCCTTCACCTAAGTTCTTATGCAAGTTGTTCTGATGATAGACAGTGGATACCTCAGTTGGAAATTTGCGTTTTGTTACTAGAAATCGATGGCGTATCGAATATATTAACTGCATACGAGACATGTCGACAAGTTGATAGCGAAATATTCAGTACTGCGAATTCAAGAGACGCCACCGTAATGTTGAGTTACATAGCGCTCATGATGAAAGACCCAGAGAATGACGTTGTCATCACCACTCTGGATGGGAAAATCCAATGCGAACTGAACCGAATCACGGAAATGGATGGCAATATGAAACTTAAGACTCTTGTTGACAAGAAATTCCATTGTAACTCAGGAGTTCACAACGAGTCGGCGAGATACATTATATGTGAGTCACCCATCGCACTATCTAAACATGAATGCCGCCGCGGAGATTTCCGATGTCTGGACGACACATGTATCTTGGCTCAGTTTGCATGTGACGGTGAACTGGACTGCCCTGATGGCTCTGACGAGACCGACTGCTCTGATATCTGCCACTTTAATGCTCCAATTTCCTGGGACGGTCATGCAACTTTGAGCAGCACTGATTGCTTCATGTCTTGCTATTATCCTTGGTGTTCATGTATCAGTTTATATTTTCATTGTGAAAAATCAGGTAAATGTCTGCCTGCATCCAGAGTTTGTGATAACAAAGTTGACTGTGAAGGCGAGGAAGACGAACTTCTTTGTATACATGATATACAAATCGCCCTACATAATGATGAAGCAGTATTTGTTTGCCTTGATGGAGATACGATTTCGGTTGACATGGTCGGTGACTTGGTTCCTGATTGCTCACAGCAGGAAGACGAAGGTGATTTATTGTCCTTCCACACCAAAGATGAATTACTACAGAGCGAGAGTCTTGATTCACTCTGCGATTTACCCAGCTACACAACCTGTGTAAAAGGGTTCCTTGGAAAGTGTTATCCCATAAAGAAATTTTGTGTTTATGAACGCAACCGAGTCACCGGATGGGTAAAGTATTGTAGAAACGGTGTTCATTTGTCTGATTGCATGGACTACCCGTGTCCTACCATGTTCAAGTGTCCCTTTGGGTACTGCATACCGACCCACAACGTGTGCGATGGAGTGGCGGACTGTCCCCACATGGAAGACGAAGAGAACTGTGAGTCTTTGTCCTGTCCCGGCATGTTGCAGTGTAACGCTGATAAAGTATGTGTACATCCCAGCAATGTTGGGAATGGTGTTGATGATTGCCTGACGTCGGCCGATGACGAAGTTGTGGGCAGAGACTTTCAGTGTCCTATGCGATGTCTTTGTGTAGGTTTAGCTGTCTCATGCACGAATTTAGGTCTAATTACCTTACCGCAATTGCCTGAAAAGATGAAAGTTCTTGATTTTGCTGATAATATGTTAGTGCTGGATAACCATGCATTTCAAACTTACAAATACTTAATTATTATTGACCTTTCGCAAAACAACATTGATTCAATCGGCGCATACGCATTCACGTCTCTCAAATTATTAGCAAGGTTGTTTCTGAGGGGTAACAATTTGGTAGCTATTAGTCAAAACGCATTTATCGGGCTGAGCCGAGTAACATTACTTGACATAAGACACAACAAAATAGATACATTGTTCGTGGACGCGTTCAGAGGGCTTGACGCGTTAACCTCTTTGGACTTGAGTGACCAGATGATCCATATCATCGAACCTTCCGCATTCTCGGATGTTCGTTCGCTGGAGGTTCTAAATTTATCTTCAAATACAATAGTAACATTATCCAGGAGCAGTTTCGTCGGTCTCGAGATTTCATTACAGGTTTTAGATCTTCGAAACAACTTCATCACATTCCTCGATGTGAATACTTTTGACGGTTTTACTTCTCTGGTTTTTATTTACATGGATAATGATTTTCTGTGCTGTTTTGTGCCCATCACAACAACGTGTGATATAACCTTGAATATATGCACGTCAATGCTAGGAGGTCCGGTCACGCGAAGTATCTGCATTATTTCGGTACTTTGCAATTTGGTGTCTAATATTATATCTGTCATTACTGAAAGAAAGAGTCTTCGGAAAGTGCAGACATCCATAATAACATTGAATACGGTAAATTGCTTGCACGCGTTATGTTCTCTCGCCTATGTTGGGGTTGACCTTTACTTTTGGGACGAGTACCTTGATTATGCCACCTACTGGACGTCGGGTTACCTGTGTACGTCTCTGGGCTTATTACTGTTTGTAACATTTCATACCCACAACATTATGCTGGCAGTGTACGCAACACAGCGCATGATTGCCATTAAATATCCTATGCGGGGGATCCGTGTCACCTTGAGGCATATTGGATTGGTCGTGATGTTCGGTGCCGCCATATTAACTAGTATAAATGTCCTTGTGACTTGGACACGCGATTCGCTTGGACATGATCCGTTCTGTCTCACAATTCCAGCCCTTACAAGCCAAGAGACCACGTGGCAAATATCATGCGCTATATTTTGTAGTGTTAACGTTGTCACTTATGGATTGGCAGTGTCGATGTACGTCATAATATGTCATTCAATTGTGCGAAGGGATATCGATGCAGTTTCCCGGAGTAGAAACTCTACATCGGGGTATCTCTTCCTACCAGTCGTCAACTTAATCCTCTGTGCGTCGTCTTTGGTGATACTGATTTCAATGCAGCTCTTTTTCGTGCTGCGTGAAAATGTCACGCCTATGATGAACGCGTGGAGTTTTATTGTCTACACGCAAGTATGCCAACTGGCGGAAACACTCATCTATACATTTGTACCGCGTCTTTGTAACAACAAGTGATGATGAGCAAATGTCGCGTTACAAAATACACCGCTTTATATGATAACACTGTGGCCTATGAATAATCTGTGTGTACATTTCCCTGACTAAACTTATATGGTAATTACGATGAAGAAGAGAATGAGGTAGAAAGAGAGGGAGAGACAGTGTGCGTGAGAGGGGGGCGAGGCACATATAAAAGCGAAGCTCGATTAACACGGGTTCGTCAGTCATGCGACGACACAAGTGTTTCCCGCAATGAGAACACATATCAGTGTGGCAAAGTCGGCGTTTATGGCCTTTGAGATATACAGAAGTGCCGCCTAATAGGATCCACAGAGAATATAGAATTGTGTAATAGTGTCGCCATCTAGTGGTGTATAGTTTTATATGTGGTGCTGTCTAGCGAGGCACCGCGGTGTTAAACATTTTTCTGTGAATATTCTGTGAATTTGGTAATCCATGTGACGAGTATGTATTATGGCCATTGGTATTAAGGGTTACGTGTTGGTACTTTGTCAGTGCGATGTATCTAATTTGTGAATGCCACTTTAGTTTTGGGAATATAGCGCTAAGGTTAAATCTTGTCCCAGATCTATTTTAGGTATTTCACATAGTTATTTTCATGTTACAGGGTCCAGCATGGCTGAAAGGAATTAAGCACCCGTAAGGAGATTGCGGTTAGTATGTGTGTAATTATATCACCATTGTTTGGTTATTTGTCGCCTCCGATTATCGCAAACCTTGCTTTTGGTATCGCGGGTATTGTTTTGTATAATTAATTTTTGAGTCTCATACAGAGCATGTCAATTCATATCGCTCGTTTATAGGAATCTTGTTTTAATAAATGAGGTACGTGAGCTCGAGATTACAAGGTGTACGTTTTTGTGATTGAACCTCATGAAATTGTTAAACTTGTCACCTGCTTGTGAATATTTTGTGAATTTAAATATTTGTATCAAGTAAACATGCTGTCAGGCGCGATACTCTTCTGAGTTACTGACATTTTGAGATCTAGTTGTGTTTTCTTTTATCATAATAGTCATCATCATTTGTATGAAAGTTTAATATAACTTTCATAACCACTAAATTTCTTTTATTTTAACGAATTCCGCCAGGTTTTCCAAAGTTTTGTCATCCTGACTAATTGATTTATTGTTGTTCCTGGCTCGTTTCAGGGTGTTATTTTCCTGTAGAGAATAAATGTCCACACTTGCAATGCTGTGTCCTATTCGTCTTTGACCAACGCACGTGCACGCTCTGACTATATTACATCAGTACAATATGGACTTGTTTCGGTATTATATTTGCGAAAGAAGAAAGCAAGTGATTGAAGGTATATGATTAGGAAGTACACCATCGGTACTTTTGTACTGTTTCTAAGAAGAGATGCAAGACCGATTTTACAAGTGCTCTGAAATAAATATCTAGAGCCGGCCCATGTTTCCTCTTTGTCCAGGCCATGATGGGAAAATATGGTGAAATGTTCTCTCAGATCCCTAATTGTAGTAGTTTTAGTGTACGTTGTTTGGCATCCAGTCCTGGTACAATTAACGCACATACCAGAGAGGATGGGGTGAATATCGTTTTAGGTGTATGCCATAGGTGACCGCGGAATAATGTGCTACCTTAAAGATGAATATAGTCAAACCACGATCGTCAACCCTTGGCGCATTTTGTGAAATAAATCTTATGACTTGATCAGAACATGTTTCATCAATGCTGTTCATCGCTTGATGCGTGGTGCTGTATGCTGCTGTCTGATAGGCTGTTGGCAGTCGAATCGCGCTCTTGACTCTTCTATCTTCATCTAAAGTTACATGTGGAGCTGACCGTTGCAACAGCTGTACCAAAATAAACATAAACAGGAAATGTTACCTTTGACCACAAGCAGTGTCAACGGCCACCGCCAAAGAAATAGTGGCGCTCCGGACGCTTCTATTGTCTCATATAATTTAGCGCTTGGGCCCCCTGTCGGTGGCACCGGTAAACGACTTGTGTACACACGTTTATGACGTTTCAAATCAGCACAAGTTTTCATTTTTGTGGCGGACAATTCATGAATTTGAAATGTTTTGCTCATTGGCAGATAATTGGTGAGCGATATGGTAGGTGTTTATTGTCTGTTATGAACCTTAAGGCCTTAGGTTTGTGTTCTTATACGCAAATTTGGCATTCAAGCGAAAGAACTCCACATGCAACTTTAGGCTCTGCACTGTGCCAATTCAATTTCTGCGGCTGACATTTTCACTTCTTCTTGCCAGGGGAGACATAGGGAATGCTAGGTTGATGATGTGGTGTAGTACTTTCCACAACTGAACTTCGGGCATCTTAACAGAAAAAAATACATTAATGTTAGCATCGGTAACATCACCAATAAGAATGTTAAGCCCTGATTACCGGTAACTGAAACTACTTGAACACTTTGATATCAACCCTGAATTGACAACCATTGGGAAGCACACTGGAGGATAGCTGAACCCATGTAGACATGGATATTTATATAGCTATCCTATATTGCATCCTATTTAAATCGACAACCATTGGCCGGCTAAAATGTGATAAATTGATATTATAATTATCATTATTAAGCTTATAATATAGTTATTAATTTCTATCTGACTATCGCTGTTATTGAATATGATTATGCACCAATACTATTCATACATTCAATGCAAAGACTTCTATGAAGACAGGACCATCACCATTTGTATTTCTAACATGTCAAGCTAGAAGCTAGCTAGAATTACAGCAGTTTGGCACTGAAGAGAGTTAATATGGATATGATTATTCACTTGTACTATTATGAAGATATTGGTTTCAATTCATGCACAATGAACCCTTAAAATGACACCTGTTTAAAAGAAACACACTCATTTAATTTGTCTGCCTCTGGTTTCCAACTTCACGCCGCTTCCCCACCAACTCCAAATTATCATCAATAATCGCTCATAATTAATTTCATATATTTTGGGATTAACGACATGAATGTTTATTCAGAGTTAAAATTACCTTTGCTTGTTGTTTGGGAAACGAAAAAATGATAGTTCGGGCTGCTGTTTTTTGTTGTTGCTGCAGCCAAAGCGCTAAACATAGCAGCTGCCAGTCGTTTAACCCGACATTGTTTTGACAGCGGGCTTCCAACTCCATCCACTTGGCGGCGCTGCAGTCGCGCGATAACCATTGGGCTCGCTGAGTGTGGCGTCTTATCATAGTAAGGTCTTTGCTGATATATACAACCAATTTTATGGAGAGCAGATGGTATGTCCGGCGTCGCTCATGTAATATGGGACATGTTTCATCCATCTGTCTCTCAGATGCAAAGTAGTGGCTTTGAACCCATTTAGTTTTTTTAATTTGCTAACGTCAAGCTATGACGACACAGTGACATCTGAAAAGCAACCTGGGTCTTTCTCACGAATGATGAAAAATGCCTGTTTTGGATTGTGTTATCGCTCACGTGCATGAATAGGCAATCTGGCATATCTGGCAGTCTGATGTATCGATTGATTGATTGATTGATTGATTGATTTTATTTATTTCCTCCATTTGCTGGAGAGTTACATGAAATCCAATTACAAGTAACACAACTCACATAACACCAAACGTGAAAAGGGAAATAAATAACAACAAAAGAAAGCTCTAACGAGTACGTATTCATTGGGTACCTATCCACTAGGTATATCGGGCCAGGTCAGTACTACCTCAGGGTACGTTCATATGCGAGGACTTGCCACGCATTCGCACAAACGCTCAAGAAAACAGCGCGCTCATTGGCTGATAACGGCATGTTTGGACGTTTGCCTAGAGTTAAAGCTGTTTGTTCCTTTTCTTCACAGTTGTGAATGAATGCACTTAATTGAACACTGCAGAGGTTTGTCAAATGGGTCCAAAAAGATTCTCTAGCTGGTAAATACTTACAACATGAGTGAATGTAGTGGGCCAGGCCATCTGAGTAGACCTTTGGTCATAGTTTTGACATATAGTATCCCAGCGATGTCCTTAATGTGCCTGTAGATTCACCTTTGGTAATGATCGGAATAATGATCGGAAAATCAAATATTTACACGCAAATTTAAAATTTAAAAACTAATCCTGTGTCCTTATCTCTACGAAAGCCAGGATAGGACTTTCCACTTCATACTTCCCACTTCCGATTTCCCACATTCCAAATTCTGTTCTCAAATACCAACATGCTATTTCCAACATAATAAGTAATGTGAAGTTAAAATGGCAGACAGGGTAGAACTTGTGTCGCGGTACTTTCAAGCCGGTTACATTTACAAAGACATTATCATTACTTTCAATTTGCGACATGATGTAAAACTCTGGTGTTAAATCTGACAGAAAGTACTTCATGCAACACTGCCGTAACCATTGACAGTAAGCATCAAACGGGGCATAGTCTACGCACCGTCCTTATGTATGGAAGGGGAGTCCTAGATTCTTAATCGTAGCTGCTTAATTCTTCATTCTAAGTCTGTGTCTTCTTAAATTTAGTTCTAAAAGTTGCATTCTACGCGCTACATCTTTGTTACTTTTAAATCATGTGTTTTTGATCCTTATTTGTTATATATCCGTTATTTACGTGGCCAACACGCCAATGTTAGTATTTGGATCCAAATTTCGTGGATAAGTAGCAAACATTAATGTCCATCGTTAGGCTGAGTCATGTTCTAGAAGTCACAGGTGTACTTTGCATGAATACATAGGGGTGGGTTATAATGTGTCCACTGATTGCCAAACACGCTGGAGATAGTTTGGACTTTCGCTTGCGCGTTCTATGTGGTAATTTTGTCACTACAGCTTGCAGCATCAGTACACATGATTCTCCATGAAGTTGTTCGTACATATGCAGTTTTCGGATTTTACGTGTTCGGAAAAAAAAGTAGCAGGCAGAAAAACCCCATTCAACTTGGTCAATGCGATGGTTTAGATAGCAGGTTAAAATCACCGTAGAATATATAAATTTACTTTAACAAAATACTTTAACATAAACCGAAAATAATTGCGTTTAAAAATGCATAAATATCATAACAATTTGGAGAGGCAATGAATGAATGTATAGTAATGTGATAGTGATGACCCTTCACTGGGTGGGTGAGGCCTACCTCGTCTTTATATATTGTTGCCAATGTTGCCAATCAATCATCGAATAAGGATTTGATAGTTGCTTGTAGTGAAATGATCCAGCCACAGTGCAAAGCAATGTGACATATCCTGTACGCTGGAGACGCGTATAGGAACTGAACCCATGTTAAACAATTGTGTGACGTCTACGCGAGTGGTGAATAATATGTGTGTTGAATGAGCTCTCCAAAAAGCCAGAGAGACTCTGGCCACCTTCCACCTTCCCTTATAAAATGTGTTTTCTCATCTCTACTGTGGACGAGATTAAGTCTCGTTCTTTGTGGCGACATTGTCACGACAGCCAAACACACACAGCTTCCACCAGCAAAAGTAATTGCAACATGAGTTTTGCATGGCCTCGAATGGCAAGAAGACATGACTAAACACCAATTCAATTTTGTTAAAGAAGAAGCCGGACGATCAAGTTGGTACTTGATGACAAAGCCTTCTACTTGATGATCGGTGTGTAATTCATGTATATGTAGTTATGTTTGTCACGATTCTATTGTGCCATCAGGGTTTTCATTGCTCCGCAATTATTCGTCCATATTGTTATTGCTCTGAATAGGTTGATGAAAAGAAAATGTAATCGGATTTTCGCCTTTTCTGATTGCAAGGTTTCATTTCCTCACAAACGACCAGGTTAAACTTCTCGAACACGTTTAGTCATTCGCAACTTTCTTGGAAACAACGTAAGTCGCATTTGCCATAAATGCGAGGCAATTGGTGACGTCATATATAGGATTGAAAAATGTTGCATTGCCCTAACGTTCCTATTGCCTATACATGTATATATAATAAAACATCTGTCGAATCTGTAACAACTGCTTGATGTCATATCGACATGCAGCTTCTCATCCACCTAGCATGCACTGTGCTGGTGCTGGCCACTGTGATGACACGTGTCTATTGCGATGGAACATTACCTGAAACTCATCTACAGTTGACATTGATCACTGGGTATATTGACTTAAATATACAAGGGTCGGTTGCCACATGCAACGGAATCCAATCTCCATCCTCGTGTGGCCACATATCGATGGCATTGTGGACTGCATTGAGACGGGTGCGAGCTTGGCGGCGTTCATGTGATCCAGACGAGGCGTGTCAGGGGACCACCCAAAGCCCCATCCCTCCCTCAAGCACCACACTTGACTCGCCATGTGCGGTGATCAAAGCACACACCGAAACAGGTGAATTCCGCATGTGGTGGGAAGTCCGAGCCAGGCCCCAGCATGACATCAACATCACTGTGACGTCGCTGGATTCACGGGATGGAGTTCCCACGTGTAACTTCCGGCTCACTAGCTTGCTGCGACTGTTTGATATTGGCAGTCACGTGTCTGTCAATGACAGTATTGTCACTTTGGGTGAAATGTGCGGCAAATGGCCCCGATCCGTGTACTTGTCTCCCACGGACAAGGTTTCAATGCATTGGTTAAGACATCTTCATCATGACAGGGTGTCATCATTCTGTGTTGTCTACCAGCCACTTAGCCGGAACACGGCAATGACACTTGGGGACAGTCAAAATCGAAAGTGGTGTGGCCTGTTTGACGGAATGATGCGATCAATGTGTTTGGAAGGCCAAGCCATTCTATCTCCTGCAAAAGGAAGCGACCCGGAATTCTCACATTTATCTCTGCGAGGTCCAGCTCCTGATTTCCTGTTCATTGACCGACATCAGAGGCGGTACACATGGCTTGTCGCTGGTCCACCGTGGACCGCATCGGGGGTCAGCGTGGCGTCGTTCACATGTAACGATTCCAGGACACCCCAATATGGCGAGCTCGAGCTCTGGGATGGACCCTACTCCCAAGCTGAAGACCGATATCGTGGGAGCTTGTTGTGGCGGAAATCATGTACATGGCACTGCGATAAGGCTGGTCAATGTGGGGTGCATGGCAGCATTGGGGCTGTCACTGTTCACGCTGTCATGAGTCATACGGCGAGGGTAGGTCTACAAATATTCTATACCTCAAAGACACTACCCAGCTCCGCCAAATCCACTTACAATATGACTTTCGAAAACGTTACAAAACACGTCTTTAACGTCACTACCGGAAGTGAAAACTCCCAAATACAAATACAATTCTCTGAATACCATCCTCAGGTTCTGGTCTTAGCTGAGTTACATCCCCATTACAGAGGTTACAGTCACCTGGGCTGTCTGGGCGGTGGATTGTTTATAGTTGAGACAGACAAATGGCTGAGGTTGAACGTTCTGGCAAGCATCTGTTCACGACGCACCTCTGACATGTGGCAGTTTTTGGTGGAGGGGATGGCATTGAAACTGAACAACAGACCCGTGATGCTCCTTTTGAAGTCATTCGCCGGGCTCAGTACCGTGTCTGTCCGTGGCGTTGCCGTAAAAGACACATGTAAAGGATTAGTGAACCCACCTTTGTCAAAATACCCTGAAAAGGGAGTCATCTCAACACCTAGGTACGTGATTCCACGAACGTCAGAAGACGTGTGCGTTGCGGCCACTTTTATCTGGTCTGATGCCGAAATGGATGCCTCCCATTGGACAATTGTCAAGTTCCAGAAGCCTATAGAACTGGCCTCTGACCCGACGCACTACACCCTGACCCGTCTGACGAATGTTCCGCGCGCCAGATTTCGTGGTATCGGCTGTCATTTCATTATATCGAAGCTGGCTACATACCCTACGGCGCACCCTTTTGGGAGGACATGACACAGAACAAGAATACATATAAGATACTCTTCAGCCAAGAAGCTACATTTGTCTTTGTCAGTATTTGCCTTCTCTTTGGAATGCGTGTTGAGATAGAGCAGACTGGCTTACAGGACCTGCGGTGCCTCGTATATGATTCCATACCGAACCCACAATGGTCAAATAGTTTGCATTATGTAATACCAAAATGGCCTTGCGGCTCTATCCTAATGACGGCACCACAAGCCCAGCAATGGCTGGATCAGGATATGTACATAACGACGTCAGCGAAACACATAGGAGCAGATTGTATCACCATGCGCATGTCGATAACGCATGAATGTGGTCTGCTCCCCGGAGAACAAATACGTTTCTTAGTTCGATCCGGCGATATTATGGAAACTGTTTGGCAAGGTAATAAAGACAATGATTTCTTCGCCATCAGGTGGTACACGACTGCACCTGATACGTATACTAAGCTTATCATGCATTTCGTGGACAGACCTGACGCATGTGTCACCCACATGTCCTACAACTTTAGTCAATGCAGATTTTTGGCCTGTGGGTTGCCAGAGAGCAGCACGACGCTCAAAATAACAGAAGGCTTCGCTGATAGGAGACATCAGCTCGCTCGTAACATTATGCCTACTTGTACAGAACAGCCAGGACCATTTATGCCTCTCAGAGGAATAGGCCCTTATGATATCACAGCCTTTTTCACAATAAATTCAAGAATATGCGTCCCTTCTCTGCGTCTTTGCTACTACTTCAACCTATTCAGAGGAATAACTGACGGTTCCTGGCAACACGTGAGAAAGTCATGCTTGGCACAGGGTGCAGATATCCTCACCGTCAACAGCGAACTTCAGTGGACCTGGCTATCTAGTTTCTTTTTGATGGGACTGTGGAATTATTTCCGAGAATTGGCGAGATTGCAGATGATTCACATCGGGCTCAGCATACACAAACAGGTTTGTTCTAGCAACCAACCCGCAGCCAATCTTAACGACACTCTAAGCATTTACAACCAATTTAATCTTTTCTTTTCAACATAACTGGCTGCTTGGGTATTTGTTAAGGTGGCGTGTGGCAAGGTAGCACCAATTTTATTAAGCTGCTGACCAGATAAAGATGTCCGTTCAGATGCACTTTAAATCTTAAACATGCGTGCTAACGTGACACACATGAAGACTATATTATTCTAAATTATTAAGCAATCATCTAGAAGACGAAAAAATTTAAGCAATATTTTCTATGCCACCGTTTTGTAAGCAGCCCCGCTATTTAATCTTTGCCCGTTTTATATCTCAATGATAAATGCAGTCCGCTATCTGCAGTCTCAAATTACTGTCGTATTTATCCCTTGGTACCGGTGTAAACCAGCCGCATTACCCGGGCCCACGCAGAACCGAGCTCTAGGGGTCTTCTTGATGTCATTATTATTTTATTATTATTATTATCATATTATTATTGAATTAATTTCGTAAATAATTCGACACACACTGCTTGCAGAAAATGCCGCCGAAGTGGCCTCCCACCGGTGTTTCAGAAGTGGCTTGTACCTGACCGAGGTAACGCACTTCCCACACATGTTATGAAAAGATGCGGATTCAACTACGACAGTTTCATTGAGGATGCCTCGCAGAAGCTTCATCCTCAGTGGAATGTGCAAACGTCCTGTACATCTTTGGTAATCTACTCCATGACTGACATGGCCTGGATCAATGTGCCCTGTGATCGGGCCTTCGACCATGTTATGGCCATATGTCAAGTACCTATGGATCAGCCTAATGTAACCGTTAGAGAACGGTTTCGTTTTTCTGCCAGTTGTCCCCATGATAGACAGTGGATACCTCAGTTGGAAAGTTGTGTTTTGTTACTAGAAATTGATGGCGTGTCGAATTTATTAACTGCATACGAGACTTGTCGACAAGTTGATAGCGAAATATTTAGTACTGGAAATGGAAGAGACGTCAACGTAATGTTGAGTTACATAGCGCTCATGATGAAAGACCCCGAGAATGACTTTGTCATCACCACTCTGGAGGGGAAACTCCAATGCGAACTGAACCGCATCAGGGAAATGGATGGTAATATGAAACTTGAGACACTTATTGACAAGCAATTCCATTGTAACTCATCAGTTGACAGCGCCTCCGCGAGATACATCCTATGTGAATCGCCTATTACGCTGACTAAACGCGAATGCCACCGCAAAGATTTCCAATGTCTGGACGACACATGTATCTTGGCTCAGTTCGCATGTGACGGTGAACTGGACTGCCCTGATGGCTCTGACGAAACCAACTGCTCTGACATCTGCCACTTTAATGCTCCACTGTTGTTGGGGTCGGGCCATAATTACAGTTTGAGCAGCACTGTTTGCTTTACGGCTTGCGATCCTGCTTGGTGTTCATGCAGTATTTTATATTTCCATTGCGAAATATCGGATAAATGTCTGCCTGCATCCAGAGTTTGTGATAGCAAAGCTGACTGCGAAGACGGCGAAGACGAACTCCTTTGTAAAGATGATATTCAAATCGTCCCACGTGATGATGAAGAGATATTCGTTTGCCTTGATGGAGATACAATTTCGGTTGACATGGTCGGTGACTTGGTTCCTGATTGCTCACAGCAGGAAGACGAAGGTGATTTATTGTCCTACCACACCAAAGATAGTGTACTACAGTACGATAGTCGTGATCTGCTCTGCGATTTACCCAGCTACACAACCTGTGTAAAAGGATTCCTTGGAAAGTGTTATCCTATGAAGAAATTTTGTGTTTATGAACGCGACCGTGTCACCGGATGGGTAAAGTATTGTAGAAACGGTGCCCATTTATCTAATTGTATGGATTATCCGTGTCCTACCATGTTCAAGTGTCCATTTGGATACTGCATACCGACCCACAACGTGTGCGATGGAGTTGCGGACTGTCCCCACACGGAGGACGAAGAGAACTGTGAGGCTTTGTCCTGTCCCGGCATGTTGCAGTGTAACGCTGATAAAGTATGTGTACATCCCAGCAATGTTGGCAATGGTATTGATGATTGTGGGACATCGGCCGATGATGAAGTTGTGGACAGAGATTTTCAAAGTGCTATGCGATGTCGTCTTGTAGGTTTAGCTGTCTCATGCGCCAATTTAGGTCTAACTACTTTGCCACAATTGCCACAAAGAACAAAAGTTTTAGATTTCACTTACAATATGTTAGTGCTGGATAATCGTGCATTTCAAATTTACAAATACTTAATTATTATTGACCTTTCGCACAACAACATTGAATCAATCGGCGAAAACACATTTATGTCTCTTAAATTATTAGCAAGGTTGTTTCTGAGGGGCAACAATTTGGTGGCTATTAATCAAAACGCATTTATAGGGCTGAGCAGTGTAACATTACTTGACATACGACACAACAAACTGGCAACATTGTTTGTGGAGGCGTTCAGAGATCTTCACGCGTTGATCTCATTGGACTTGAGTGACCAGATGATCCGAATCATCGAGCCTTCCGCATTCGCTGGTGTTCACTTGCTGGAGGCTCTAAATTTATCTTCAAATGCACTAGTCAAATTATCCAGGGACAGTTTCCTGGGTCTCGAGCTTTCATTGCAGTTTTTAGATCTTCGAAACAACTTGATCATATTCCTTGATGTGGATACTTTTTACGGTTTTACTTCTCTGGTTTCCATCTCCATGGATAATAATTTGCTGTGCTGTTTTGTGCCCGTCACAGCAAAGTGTGATATAACACAGAATAAATGCACGTCAATGCTGGGAAGTCGTGCCACGCGAAGTATATTCTTTATTTCGATATTTGGTAATTTTGTGTCTAATATAATATCTGTCATTACTGAAAGAAAGACTCGTCGGAAATTGCAGACATCCATAATAATGCTGTATGCAGTAAATTGCGTACACTCGCTTGGCTCTCTCGCCTATGTAGGGGTTGACCTTTACTTCTGGGACGAGTACCCTTACTATGCCACCTATTGGACGTCGGGCTATCTGTGTACGTCTCTGGGCTTATCACTGTTCGTAACATTTCACACCCACAACATTATGCTCGTTGTGTACGCAACACAGCGCATGATTGCAATTAAATATCCTATACTGGGGATCCGTGTCACCCTGAGGCATATTGGTTTGACGGTGATGTTCAGTGCAGCGACGTTAATTAGTCTAAATGCCCGTGTGACTTGGGCACGCGAGTCTCTTGGCCATGATCCGTTCTGTATCGCAATTCCAGCCCTTACAAACCGAGAGACCACATGGCAAATATCATGCGCTACATTTTGTAGTGTTAACGTTGCCACTTATGGACTGGCGGTGTGCATGTACATCATCATATGTCATTCTATTGTGCAAAGAGGTGTCGATACGGTTTCCCGGAGTAGAAGCTATGCATCGGGGGACCTCTTCTTACCAGTCGTCAACTTAATCCTCTGTGTGTCGTCGATGGTGATACTGACATCAATGCAGCTCTTTTTCATGCTGCGTGAAAATGTCACGCCTATGACGAACGCGTGGAGTTTTATTGTCTACACGCAAGTATGCCAACTGGCGGAAACATTCATCTATACATTTGTACCGCGTCTGTGTAACAAGAAGTAATGATGTGGCCGATGAACGAGCGGTGTATGCATTTATCTGATTAAACTTATATGGTACTTGGAGAGAGAGACGGAATAGAAAAAGAAGGTTACATATACAATTGAATCTGGATTAACTCGGGGTTCGTCCGTGATTCGAAGCAATTGTTCCCGGCAATGAGAACGGTATTATATTTGCGAAAGACTGGCGTGTGATCGAATGTATATGATTGGGAAATATGTCGACTTAAAAATCTCGATGACGAAATATGTAAGACAGATTTGACATGTGTTCTGAAGTTAATGTAAATGTAAACACCTAGATGACCAAAATATTAAGAGCCGGCCCATGTTTCCTCTTTGTCTATACCTTGACGGAAAAATAAAATGGAATGTTCTCTTTGGAATAGTTTATGGTGTACTTTGTTTGGCCTCCAGCCCTGGTACAATTAATGCACATACACTAAACAATAGGCTGAATCGCGTCTCGGGTGTATGCCTTAGGCGACCTCGACCTTATATAGTACATTAAAGGTGAATATCTTCAGCAAAATCACAATGGTCAATCGTTTGTGCATTTTCAAATATAAATCTAATGAATTGATCAGCACATTGTTCATATCTGGAGAACATCCTGTGAGGCCTGTTGTCGTATTCTGCCTCATTGGGTGTCGACACATGATCGATGAGCGTTACGGGAGTTTTAATCGCACTCTGCACGCACTCTCATTGTCAAGTTCACATATATACATCCCCTCATATGGAGAGCAGAGAGTATGGCCGATGCCGAAGGCCAAGAGGTTACTTTAAACGTGTTGGTTGCATCCGGAACCATACCTAAGGAGAACCATACACAAGGAGAGTGGAGTCATGTTCCCGGGGGTAACCCCCTACTCTTTGCGAAGAAGGACATGGGATCTTATCCTGCCACCCCACAGACATGACCACAGCGGGGCGCGATCCACGTGCCGTTAGGCTCTCAGGTAGGAGTGCTCTAACCCACTGAGCTACCGGGCCGGCCCCGGTTCAGGAAGTACGTAATTATCTATGACATAAAAATGTCATAGGGCGGCAGTAATACGCCTAGGGTGTTTTTTTGTTTACTTATTTACATGTGAGCAGGCAATCCAACACGGTTTGCAAGTTCCCATAATCGATTCTGGTTTTTTGTTAATCGATATCCGAGTCAACCCATAATCGAAAATGTCTTTAAATCCGGGAACATTGAATCACATTACATTACAGGTATACAGACTGCCAAAATATCTTGACAGCTTCATATTCAACAAAACCATACATCAAAGCGTCAATGTCTTCCTTACAAAAACAGCATACACCACATTCTCTTTGACCCCATTTGTATAGTCATTCGTTGATAAAACACGGTGGAGTTACCGGTATTGGAATTCTTGCAATTTCACACACACTCTGTTGTTTAAAAATATATTTTGAAAAGAAGCTAAATATTCGGTCTCTGATATATATATATATCAACTCTCCATGTTTGGAGTGAGGTCATCGGTACTGTGGCAATGCTACTAACATGACTCTTATATGCAAGTTTACTGAAATGATATGCCTCTATATACCGGTATGAGCAAAAATTTAATTCAGACAAAGTCTCACTAATTTCTCGAATGAAAGCGCTGGTTATAAATGTGAAATTAAAATGATGTGTGAAAGTGGATAGTTGTTAGGTCTTTAACGGCCACATTAGATCTCCAGAACAGCTCCCCTATACTGCCAAAGGAGCTGATATGCTATATAGGTAAAACCTAAAAGGGGGACCGCAACTGCATTCGGATTGAAACAGTTTTAGACTAGTACCGAATTACCTGGGTATATCTAGGAAGAATATAGCAAGTGTTGCAGATTTCTAGTACAGCTGATCTACAATAATTGCTAATATATATCCATTCATAATGCATAACTCTACAAGACGCATACGGGTAGGCAATGCAAACTAAGGAAGTTTAATTATGTGATAAAATACTGAGTACGGTAATATGACAAAACGGTCATATTAATAAAATCAAACTGGCATGCTGCACTTCATCATATTCATTGTTAACAATATGGGAATCATTATTGTATTTGCAATGAAGGGCTACATTGTCACAATGCCCTAAAATTAAATCCTCAAGATAATATTCAATTTGAAGCAAGTTAGACTAAATGGATAAAACCTTGAAAGTAAGAAAAAAACTAAATATCTTTATTTTCATGCAGGATAGATATATCTCACATCTTTCTTAGATCTCACATGGTAGAAGTTACCATGTAACTTGGGGCATTACTCCATTCTGCACTTGACCCATTCATTGATATTTATTACTGGAGAAATTAAAATCAATTTTAAGATTAGATGGTGACCAATAGTTTGATCATATCATAGACCAAAAGAATATTAAACCCTGAATGTATTGGCAGATCTGCAACATGAATGATATGTTGGAAGCCAATTAGATTGAGTACATAGCTATGGATTTGGTATATACATTACAATAATAATTTATAACATATACAAGTTATCAATACCCTAATTGCGGTTTAAGTCTAATGCATGTATTAATATATATTAAAATAAACTCACTCTAAACTAAGCTACTGATACTAATGGAATCGGGTATTTCTTTCAGTGATGACAGATATTATATTAGACACAAAATTGCCAAGTATCGAAATAAAGAATATACTTTGCATGGCACGACTTCCCAGCATTAACGTGCATTTATTCTGAGTTATATCACACTTTGCTGTGACGGGCACAAAACAGCACAGCAAGTTATTATCCATGGAGATGGAAACCAGAGAAGTAAAAACGTAAAAAGTATACACATCAAGGAATATGATCAAGTTGTTTCGAAGATCTAAAAACTGCAATGAAAGCTCGAGACCCAGGAAACTGTCCCTGGGTAATTTGACTAGTGCATTTGAAGATAAATTTAGAGCCTCCAGCAAGTGATCACCAGCGAATGCGGAAGGCTCGATGATTCGGATCATCTGGTCACTCAAGTCCAAAGAAAAGCTTATTTCTAGTCAAAATTCATTTATTGCCTACAAGAAAATATTTTGTGATTTTGTAATTACTTTTTTTGGAACGGTTTCTTTTGTAAAATATCATTACTTGACCTTTGTTATTGTTTGGAATTGTGCAGGTACCAGTGATGGCCACCTAAATGAAATTTGCATCAACGACTTTATTCATATAAATTGAAGAAAACCTGTACTAAAGGTTGTATAATGGATAATTTATTTTTTGGTAAATTCTTAACAATCTATACAAAATATTTTTATCAGTATTTCACTCATTGTGTAATAATTTTATTTATAATTGACAATCGTTTATGGTAATCGTTGCTGGCATATGAATAGCTAAAACACTACTTTTGTGTCCCTTTTAAACTATGCTTTTTGGTGAACTAAGATGAGGACATTATAATCAGAAGTATGGTTGACAAACATCGGATAAGCAAGTTTTAGAGAGGAACAAGCAGATACACTTAAATTGAAGCCCAGCAGAGTATCAACTCATGAGGTCGCAAGTTACATTTTTGAGACACGTAGTCTCATGGAAGGATACGGTTCCGGATCGTACCAAAACGACTGCAGTAATGTCGTGGCCAGTACCTACAGCATAATAATATATAATGTTATTCATTGATCTTAAGCAACGCTGAAGAAATGCTAAAAAAAATCTTTATTTATTTTATTATTTTATTGATCATCTTTGGTTTGTATTTGTGATACAGTCTAGATTATAGAAAATAAAAATAACTATTTTTTTAATAAAAAAGGTTTATATTGTGAGCAACGGTCCAGAGCCAGAGGGAGAAGGCCTTTGTTTAAGAGGATGCCCTTTTTGGATGCAAATTAGATTCCTTCTTAGATATGAATATGATGAACTCGCCAATTTATGTGCACCTAATTTTTGCGATAAAATCGTAAAAAAAGTTAAAAAAAGTAAAAGTAAAATTACCAGGGTGACTGACAAGTGTCACTGACTCATTGACTGTGTCTGTGCCTCTGACACAGCGACTGACAGTGACACTGACATGGCTAGGGATGGACCGGAGAAGTCTGTGTCAGTGAGGCTCAGTGACTGTCACGGGTCGCAACTATAAGTCCTACTGCCAGTCAGCCCAGTATGCAAATGAAGGTCAACTGAACTGTCGAATGGCATAGAATACAAGTTTCCACATTGAATTAAGTAACATACCTGTAATTGTTGTTATTTCACATTACCAGTTTGTGGTCTGTTAATTTTCTTTGCAAAACGAGGATTTCAAGCAGTTTAAGTGAGCAGGCGAGCACGGCTGGAAAAGGCCAACCATTTTGGTGAGCGGCAACGGTCATAGTTTACGCCGGTAGGTGACGTTCCGTTCACTGCGAGCGATTGTGGGCCCTAATCAGTCACTTGTAGGTCTGGCACCAGTCTAGTAGAACACAGTCCGAAAACCCTCCGCTGAGAGAGTGGCAAGGAATACTTAGGTTGTAGCTCAAAAACTAGATGACATCGGTGGACCCCCAAAAAACTCTAGATAGACAGACAATACGTAGTTCGTACAGCCGACTTTTTTTTCAAGTATGAATCTATTGAATTGCAATGTTTTACCATATCCTATAAAATCTCATACTTTAAATTTTGGCTAAATTGGATCATTGGTAATGACGGCACGAGGCCTTATTTTCTAAATTAAAAAAAATCGCGGTGCCCACTTTTATAAAGGTAAAGGCTTAAAAATATTATAAAATCGTACGTTTGTACGACAAACGTCTTTTTTAAACTGTCTATATATAAGTCTATATATAAAGTGGTGTAAATTACAATTTTAATGTGATTCGTGCGATACGTCAAGCCGTGATATTTGCCAGATTCCACATGCATGCACATGTGTGATAGTACAAACCAATTTTTCACGAAAAGATTTAGGTTTGTAAGATGTTATAGTGTTCACAATTAAATGCAACCCAAACTGGCATTGTCGCGATTAGTGCGAAACTTTCAGGCTGCAGTTTTGCCAGATGACACTTTTCGATGTGTGAGCGGTTCTCCAAATTAAAGAGGCTATGGTGTCCTTTACTTACTAGGAGAATCAGCTTCCAGGGAAACCATACGTTAATGTCTCATTCACAAGGGAACTCTCGTGGCCAGACTGGAGGAAGAAGACCAGATGAGATCCCACAGAGAACTAAACGGCGACGTTTTAGCATGCTCAGCCACAGCTTTTCATACGCTGTCTAGTATTTTATACCAAGGATCTGAAAATCTGAATATTATCTAAAAGCTTGTGTAACAATTAAAACAAACATGACTGTTGTGAATGAATCAATATCTCGAATATGTTATCAGCCAGGTTGCTGGATATAAACTAATAAGAAATAATTGCAAAACATTTATTATGCCCTTTGTATAGTACACATCTTCAACTTTTCATACATTGATCGAACGCAGAGAGAATGATATCTTGGGAATGTCGTTTATTATTTAATTCATGCAAGCATAAAATATAAATAGACATTTTGGTCACACCAGTATCATTCTAGTTTTGTGTAAAACAAATCCTTCATTGCACTCTAAAAAAATCTTACTCATTTATTAAGTTTACAACTGACCGCTGGGTATAACCAAGTTAGCGTTCGCACGTCAGATATATCACGAAAACTGCTGTGACCACCTATCACCATCTATTCGAATTAAAAACAATACCCTTCGGGTTAACAAACGCTCCTGTTACTTTGCATCGTCTCATACAATTACGCCTGATAACCAAGTTTTAGAGGCACAAGCAGACACATTCAAATTAAAGCCCAGCAGAGTATCAACTCATGAGATCGCAAGTTACATTTTTGAGACACGTGGTCTTATGGAAAGGTATGGTTCCGGATCGTACCAAAACGACGGAAGTGATGTCGTGGCCAGTACCTACAGCATTGAAGGAAGTATGACATAATCATGAACTACATCGTACAATAGAAAATGTAAACACCTTTTTCAGTTGAAGTCAAATCAGAGGCAGATACATGCACATGAAACATACATCTTCGGCAGAGATACGCATACTTCTACATGGTAGTTCAAATCCTCAAGCATTTGATAGCTTGTCAAGATTCAAACTTCATCCACCAGGCTAGTCCGCAAGTGGAAACTACGAGAAAAACTGTCATGTCACCTGTCATTTCTACATGGGCAGGAATGAAACCAATGGCCATATTTAGCAGCTTAAAGACTGGATATTGCCAGGCTAGGCTGAAGCCGAAAGCTGCACTCGGCGATGTGAGATGGATTGATTAGCGACAAATGTCTACTTGCAGCGACGATACGCCGTAAGCGCTAGATATTGGTAGTAGCTGATACGCTTAGCAGATGGGCATAGACATATCCATCCAATTCCTTCACAAACAGCGGATGAATTCGACGATGGATGGCAGATGAACAGTTTTGGTACACGGCCTGGTGTAGCATTGCGTGCGGCAACTTTGGAATTTTACCATCTAACTCGATACGAACAATCCATATAACATATAAGTGATTACACGTCTCTTATATTCGAATTGATAAGGTATAATATTGCACAATGCGCGCCTAATGCTGGAACCTTAATGTCTTTCGTTTAATTAAAATCGTATTATGGTGATTTCTTCATCGTTAAATTATCGCATCAATAGAAAGATAGCGTCATTGAACTTCAGTCCTCACTCAGACTGCGCTACACTAGACTGGGATTACTAGTGGTACAGCACATATAGTCCAACAGTGAGTTATAAGTCTGTAGATACAGCTCCGAAACCTAATAGCTACTCCAGTGATGAGAGAGAGCGAACATGAACATGCACTCTGCTCTCCATGTGACTTGGTGAATATGGAGAAACTTATGGGGACAGTGAGTGGGAGTGCAGAGTGCGATGATAAAGCCCGAAACGCTCACTGATCGACTGCTAACAGCCTATGAGACAGCAGCACACAACAGCAGGCCTACCCCGATGTGCAGCAGCTTGGAAAAGGTGCTGATCCATTCATCAGATTTATTTCACAATATGCACAACAATTGACGATCGTGGTTTTGAGATATTCATCTTCAAGGTAGCACATTATGCTGTGGTTACTTAAGGTACACACATAAAACGAAATTCACCTTCTCCGCCAGTGTATGTAAATAATTTTCTTAGGGATGGAGGGCTACCAAGATACGCCATAAGCTATTGCGATTATTGTTCTCCACCGTAATTGCCATATAAGTTTAAGGAGGGGAATGTACACACAGATCATGAATTGGCTACATAGCTATAATATGAACCGGTGCTTTTCGTACAACGATATTTGCTCATCATGACTTCTTGTTACAAAGACGCGGTACAAATGTATAGATGAATGTTTCCGCCAGTTGGCATACTTGCGTGTAGACAATAAAACCCCACGCGTTCATCATAGGCTTGACATTTTCACGCAGCATGAAAAAAAGTTGCATTGATATCAGTATCACCATCGACGACACACAGAGGATTAAGTTGACGACTGGTAGGAAAAGTTCCCCTGATACAGAACTTCTGCTTCGGCAAGCTGCACACCTTCGCATAATAGAATGACACATGATGGCGTACATACACACCGCCAATCCATACGTGACAACGTTAACACTACAATATATGGCGCATGCTATTTGCCACGTGGTCTCTTTGCTTGTAAGGGCAGGAATTGCGAGACAGAACGGGTCATGGCCAAGCGAATCGCGTGGCCAAGTCACAAGGGCATTTAGACTAGTTAACATGGCTGCACCAAACATCACGGTCAATCCAATATGCCTCAGGGTGATACGGATCCCCCGTAAAGGATATTTAATTGCAATCATGCGCTGTGTTGCGTACAAAACGAGCATAATGTTGTGGGTGTGAAATGTTACAAACAGTGATAAGCCCAGAGACGTACACAGATGACCCGACGTCCAGTAGGTGGCATAGTAAGGGTACTCGTCCCAGAAGTAAAGGTCAACCCCTACATAGGCGAGAGAGCCAAACGAGTGTACGCAATTTACTGTATACAGCATTATTATGGATGTCTGCAATTTCCGACGAGTCTTTCTTTCAGTAATGACAGATATTATATTAGACACAAAATTGCAAAGTACCGAAATAATGAAGATACTTCGCGTGACCAGACTTCCTAGCATTGACGTGCATATATTCAACGTTATATCACACTTTGTTGTGACGGGCACAAAACAGCACAGTAAGTCATTACCCATGTAAATGGAAAACAGGGAAGTAAAACCGTCAAAAGTATCTACATCGAGGAATATGATCAAGTTGTTTCGAAGATCTAAAAACTGCAATGAAAGCTCAAGGCCGAGGAAATTGTTCCTGGTTAATTTGACTAATGCATTTGAAGATAAATTTAGAACCTCCAGCGAAGGAACATCCGAGATTGCGGAAGGTTCGATGATACGGATCATCTGGTCACTCAAGTCCAAAGAGGTTAACGCGTGAAGATCTCTGAACGCGTCCACGAACAATGTATCTAGTTTGTTGTGTCTTATGTCAAGTAATGTTACTCTGCGCAGCCCCACAAATGCGTTTTGACTAATAGCAACCAAATTGTTACCCTTCAGAAACAACCTTGCTAATAATTTGAGAGACGTGAATGCGTATGCGCCGATTGATTCAATGTTGTTTTGCGAAAGGTCAATAATAATTAAGTATTTGTAAGTTTGGAATGCATGATTATCCAGCACTAACATATTATCAGCAAAATCCAGAACTTTAATCTTTTCAGGCAATTGCGGTAAGGTAATTAGACCTGAATTCGTGCATGAGACAGCTAAACCTACACAACGACATCGCATAGGACACTGAAAGTCTCTGCCCACAAATTCATCATCGGCCGACGTCAGGCAATCATTAATACCATTCCCAGCATTGCTGGGATGTACACATACTTTATCAGCGTTACACTGCAACATGCCGGGACAGGACAAAGACTCACAGTTCTTTTCGTCTTCCATGTGGGGACAGTCCGCCACTCCATCACAGACGTTGTGGGTCGGTATGCAGTACCCAAACGGACACTTGAACATGGTAGGACACGGGTAGTCCATACAATCAGACAAATGAACACCGTTTCTACAATACTTCACCCATCCGGTGACACGGTCGCGTTCATAAACACAAAATTTCTTCATGGGATAACACTTCCCCAAAAAACCTTTTACACAAGTTGAGTAGCTGGGTAAATCACAGAACGAATCGCGACTCTCGTTCAGTAGTACTCTATCTTTGGTGTGGAAGGACAATAAATCGCCTTCGTCTTCCTGCTGTGAGCAATCAGGAACCAAGTCACCAACCATGTCAACCGAAATTGTTTCTCCGTCAAGACAAACGAATACTGCTTCATCGTCATGTGGGACGATTTGAATATCATTTATACAAAGGAGTTCGTCTTCTCCGTCTTCGCAGTCTACTTTGGAATCACAAACTCTGGACGCAGGCAGACATATACCAGATATTTCGCAATGGAAATATAAAATACTGCATGAACACCAAGCAGGATAGCAAGACGTAAAGCAAGCAGTGCTGCTCAAACTGTGATTACGGTCCCAAGCCAAAGAAAGTGAAGCATTAAAGTGGCAGATGTCAGAGCAGTTAGTCTCGTCAGAGCCATCACGGCAGTCTAGTTCACCGTCACATGCAAACTGAGCCAAGATACATGTGTCGTCCTGACATTGGAAATCTCCGCGGTGGCATGCAAGTGTAGTCAGCGTGATAGGCGATTCACATATAATGTATCTCGCGGAGGCGCTGTCGATGACTGAGTTACAATGGAATTGCTTGTCAACAAGTGCCTCAAGTTTCATATTACCGTCCATGTCTGTGATGCGGTTAAGTTCGCATTGGAATTTCCCATCTAGAGTGGTGATGACAAAGTCATTCTCGGGGTCTTTCATCATTAGCGCTATGTAATTCAACATGACGGTGATGTCTCTTGAATTCGCAGTACTGAATATTTTGCTATCAACTTGTCGACATGTCTCGTATGCAGTTAATATATTAGATACGACATCGATTTCTAGTAACAACACGCAAGTTTCCAACAGCGGTATCCATTGTCTATCGTCAGAACAACGTGCAGAAAAATTCAGGTGAAGGCGGTCTCCAACGGCTAAATTAGACTGATCCATAGGTACTTGACATATGGCCATAACATTGTCGAAGGCCCGATCACAGGGCACGTTGATCCAGGCCATGTCAGTCATGGAGTAGATTACCAGAGATGTACAGGCCGTTTGCACATTCCACTGAGGCTGAAGCTTCTGCGAGGCATCCTCAATGAAACTGTCGTAGTTGAATCCGCATCTTTTCATAACATGTGTGGGAAGTGCGCTACCTCGGTCAGGTACTAGCCACTTCTGAAACACCGGTGGGAGGCCAGTCGTCCACTTCGGCGGCATTTTCTGCAAGTGGTGTGTGTCGAATTGATTACCAAATTAATTCAATAATAAATATGATGTTCACAAAAATAATGCCAGAAAGACCCCTATGGCTTTATTTTGCGAGGGCCCGGGTAATGTTGCTGGGTTAAAGAGGTACCAAAGGATAAATATGAGAGTAATTTGGGACCTTTAAAATGTAAAACGGGAAAAGACTAAACAACGGCGCCACCAGTTATAACAAATTTACACGGCGTGAAGTTTGTCCGCTTCTAGATCTACAAAGGCAGATGAGATATCAATATGTCCATCTCTGGCGCTCTGCCAAAGGCTTGGTCTGGATGAATTCATTGCCTAATGAGTTAGTGCGCGCTCCTTGTGTTTCTTTGAAAGTCATTCAGCCCCACAAACAGATGACTTACATTTAACCATTAAATTAGGAATCGATTTAATTGTTTATAAATGCAATAGTCTCTTCACGATTGACTGCGGCTGGGTTGCTAAAACATACCTGTTGGTGCATGCTGAGACCGATGTGAATTATCTGCAATCTCGCCAATTCTCGGAAATAATTCCACAGTCCCATCAAAAAGAAACTAGATAACCAGGTCCACTGTAGTTCGCTGTTGATGGTGAAGATATCAGCACCCTGTGCCAAGCATGACTCCCTCACATTTTGCCAGGAACCGTCAGTTGTTCCTCTGAATAGGTTGAAGTAGTAGCAAACACGCAGAGAAGGGAGGCATATCCTTGAATTAGTTGTAAAGAAAGCCGTGATATCATAATGGGCTATTCTTCTAAGAAGCATAAATGGTCCTGGCTGTTCGGTACAATAGGGTACAATGTTATGTGCCAGCTGATGTCTCCTATCAGCGAGGCCCTCTCTTACTTTAAACGTCGTGCTGCTGATGTCTTGCAACCGAGAGGCCAAAAATCTGCATTGACTGAATTTGTAAGACATGTGGGTGACACATGTGTCTGGTCTGTCCGCGAAATGCATGGTCATGGCACAAGACGTGTCAGCTACAGTCGTGTACCACTTGATGGCCAAGAAATCACTGTAGTTCGTATTTCGCCAAACAGTTTCCATAATATCGCCGTATCGAACGAGTAGACGAATTTGTTCTCCGGGGAGCAGACCACACTCACGCTTTATCGACACACGCATGGTGATACAATCTGCTCCTATGTGTTTCGTTGACGTCGCTATGCTCACCTGCTGATTCAGCCATTGTTTGGCTTTTGGTGCCGGCATTAGGAGAGAGCCGCAGGGCCATTTCGGTATGGTATACTGCAAAGTATCTGTCCATTGTCGGTGCGGTATGGAATCATATACGAGACACCGTGGGTACTGTAAGCGAGTCTGCTCTATCTCAACGTGCATACCAAAGAGAAGGCAAACAGTGTCAAAAACAATCGTAGCCTGTGGCCTGAAGTATTTGATTGCCGCTTTTAACTCCGTCTTATTTTCCCAAAAGGGTGCACCGTAGTACATCCAGCCAGTTTCGAAATAATTAAAATGACAGTCTGAATCACGAAAATTGGCTCGCGGAAGATTCGTCAGACGGGTCAGGGTATAGTGGGTCGGATAAAAGGCCAATTCGGCAGGATTCTCGAACTTGACCAGTGTCCAATGGGAAGCATCCATTTCGGCATCAGACCAGATAAACGTTGCCGCAACGCACAAGTCTTCGGACGTTCGTGGGATTAGGTATCTAGGTTTTGAGCGGACCTCGTCTTCAGGGTATTTTGACAAGGGTGGGTTCACAAATCCTTTACATGTGTGTTTTATGGCAACGCCACGGACAGACACGGTACTTAGCCCGGCGAAGGACTTCAACAAAAGCATCATCGGTCTATTGCTCAGTTTCAATGCCATCCCTTCCGCCGACAACTGCCACATGTCAGAGGTGCGTCGTGAACAGATGCTTGCCAGAACGTTTAACCTCAGCCATCTGTCTGTCTCAACCATAAACAATCCACCGCCCAGACAGCCCAGGTGACTGTAACCGCTGTAATGGGGATGTAACTCAGCTAAGAGCAAACCATGAGGATGGTATTCAGAGAATTTTATTTCTATCTGGGAGTTTTTAATTCCGGTAGTGACGCCAAAGACGTGTTTTGTGACGTTTTCGAAAGTCATATTGTAAGTGGATTTGGCGGAGCTGGGTAGTGTCTTTGAGGTATAGAATAGTTGCATACCTACCTTCGCCGCATGATTCATGACAGCGTGAAGAGTGACAGCCCCAATGCTGCCATGCACCCCACATTGATCAGCCTTATCGCAGTGCCATGTACATGATTTCCACCACAACAAGCTCCCACGATACCGGTCTTCAGCTTGGGAGTAGGGTCCATCCCAGAGCCCGAGCTCGCCATATTGGGGTGTCCTGGAGTCGTTACACGTGAACGACGCCACGCTGACCCCCGATGCGGTCCACGGTGGACCAGCGACAAGCCATGTGTACCTCCTCTGATGTCGGTCAATGAACAGGAAATCAGGAGCTGGACCTCGCAGAGATAAATGTGAGAATTCTTGGTCGTTTTCTTTAGTAGGAAAAAGAATGGCTTGGCCTTCTAAACACATTGGCCGCAACATACCGTCAAACAGACTACACAACTTCCGATTCTGACTGTCCCCAAGTGTCATTGCCGTGTTCCGGCTGAGTGGCTGGTAAGCGACACAGAATGATGACACCCTGTCATGATGAAGATGTCTTAACCAATGCATTGAGACCTTGTCCGTGGGAGACAAGTACACGGATCGGGGCCATTTGCCGCACATTTCACCCAAAGTGACAATACTGTCATTGAGAGACACGTGACTGCCAATGTCAAGCAATCGCAGCAGGCCAGTGAGCCGGATGTCACACGTGGGAACTCCATCCTGTGAATCCAGTGACGTCACAGTGATGTTGATGTCATGCTGGGGCCTGGCTTGGACTTCCCACCACATGTGGAATTGACCTGTTTCGGTGTGTGCTTTGATCACCGCACATGGCGAGTCAAGTGTGGTGCTTGGGGGTGGGATGGGGCTTTGGCTGGTTCCCTGACACGCCTCCTCTGGGTCACATGAACGCCGCCAAGCTCGCACCCGTCTCAATGCAGTCCACAATGCCATCGAGATGTGGCGACACGAGGACGGAGACTGGAGTCCGTTGCATGTGGCCACCGACTCATGTATATTCAAGTCAATATACCCACTGATCAATATTAATCGTAAGTGACTTTCAGGTAATGCACCATCGCAGCAGGCACGTGTCATCACAATGGCCAGCACCAGTACAGGGCATGCTAGGTGGATGAGAAGCTGCATATCGATATGACATCAAGCAGTTGTCACAGATGCCGCAGATGTTTGATTATATTGATAAGCAAAGAACGTTAGTACCATGCGACTTCTTCCTTACTACATATGACGTCACCGATTGCTTGCCATTGATGGCAAATGGGACCTACATGGACTAACCGTGTCCGAGAAGTGTAGTCTTGACGTTTGTGAGGAAATGAAACTGTAATCAGAAAAGGCAAACATCCGTGCTTCATAGACGCTCACCCAGAGCAATCACAATAAGGGCGGATAATAAAAAAGTAAACCAATCAGAGAACTCAAACTAAGACCTAATGTTGTATCGTTCGATTTTGAAAACATGACGTGGCAATAAAAACCACAGTGGCACAATAGAATCGTGACAAACAAAGTACATATACATACATACATGGCAAACCGGTCATCATGCGAACGGCCTTGTCTTCCAGTGCCAACTTGATCTTGCAGCCTCTTACTTTATCAGCGTTAGATTTGTGGTTAGATATGTCTTCTTGGTCCTGGGCGTTCGAGACCATGCAAACTCATGTTGCAATTAATTTCGTTCATGGAAACTGTGTTTGAATAGCGGTCGTGACAATGTCGCCACTAGGAAATCGTGACGAGACATAATCTCGGTCTCGATGGTAATGCTTGATTTTGGTTTCAGACTCATGACGACGCCGTCTTAGTGTGCGCCTATAACCTGGAGCCATATCGCATATTGTCCTTAACTAACAACCACGCCTGACATTTATTTAAAGCAACGCGTTATGCGACTTCGTGTATCTTCACCTTAGTCGTTGATTTACTGACAACTTAGCAACGTTTCAGGATATATTACTTAATACTGAAATTACCCGAAATGCACTTTATCTGTTACAGGCACATCTCAGCCATAACGGAAAAACAAATTAACGTTTTTAATGATTTGGGCTGGTGCACCCCGGTTTGTGGATCTAGGGAATGTGACCACAGTCTCTTCGACTTTTTGGAGAGTTCATTCCACCCACAATTGTTTCTCCACTGGCGTAGACGTTACACAATTGTTTAACATGGGTTCAATTCCTACACGAGATTCTCTTACAAGTTTTCAGCGTACAGGATACACTACATGGCGTAGCGCGATCAATTTCTTATTCGAACATTTATTGGTAGCATTATATAAAAACGAGGTTGGCCCTTACCAGCCCCGTGAGGGGTCACTAACATCAAGGCCCAACGGAAACAGCCCATAAGTGATTCCATTACCTCTCCCATTTGTTAGTATATTGATGCATTTGTTAACCACAATCGTTTCCGTTTTATGTTAAAGTAATTAGTCAGGAAATCTACGACGTCTTCATCCTGCAATCTAAACCATCGCATTGACCAAGTTGAATGGAGCATTTCTGCCTCCTACTTTGCACGCAGGCACTTAAAGTCATGAAGTTTAAACCACATACCTGTTAATACCACATACTGGTTAATTGTATCATGTATGGTTAATGGTTCATATTTTGTATTTATCCCTTCGTGTTCGACATTTGACCACGTCGAATGTATTACTGAAATATGTAAAACACAGTTGTGACTGGTTTAGATCCTAACGAACAACTAGTCACTCCCTTTGCCTAAGAAACAAAAGCATGTGTATGCTTGATCAACCAACTATCTGCTTGGGCACGTGTTATCTACTATATAGTTTTCAATGAAAAGGAAATCCAAATCAACTATATTGACAGTATTAGTTTGCAAGGAAGTGGAAATCTGAAACGGATATCTAAATCAAATATATTGACAGTATTAGAAAGAAGACTAAAGAGACTAGCAAATACTAGTCGACGGAGAGGAGGTATCGAATATGAAATTGGTTATTGAAGATATGGGTAGTATACTTGCAACCAGGACGAAGGGGGCTGTTATATGATGTAAAGCTACCCGGTATGAAGAAAAAGAAAACCTACCAAGTCATTTTCTACATTTAGAAAATAGGAATTATGATATGAAAGGCATCTGCCAGCAGATTGATAAAAGCCGATGGGTCTGATAATATTCTAACAGAACTAGTAGAACGAATGTATATAAGAAAAACGTAAACCGAAACATTGAACCAGTCTTCTATGAAAATACCAATCCTTCACTAACAGCCAAAGAAAGAGATGATATACATGACTTGGGGGCTACCGAAGGCACCACCTTATCCATCTTTGTATCTAGTTACCCCCCAGGGGGCTGCACATAGTTTAATTTCTTTGACCTTTGATATGGCTGGTAGGAGAGAGTAGTTGTTGAGATTATTTTTGTCACCCGTTTTATGAACTGGCACTAGAGTTGCAAGTTTAAATTTTTTGGAAAAATACCCGTGGATAATGTTTAGTTATCCTTTCTGTAGACAAACAGGCAGACACAATTCGTTCCTGTGGACAGACAAACAGACGGACACACAAACGAAACCGACCGACATATGACGAAAACAGTCGTTTTCGTCATAATAACAAAATAGACCAATATAGACAATATATCTATTGGTGATCCAAATGAAATTGATCATATGTAAAAGCTACCCTAAATGCAAAAGCAAAGCACTTGCCCACAAAGTGGATACCATTTCATAAACAAAACATAAATCAAACCTTTGGATAACACAGGGTATTATTAAATATATTAAATTGCGAGACATTAATGTATAAGAATCTTAAGCTGACCGATCCATCGTAAACAATATTTGAGACGATAAAATAATTAAAAAAATTAAAAAGGCAGGCGTAAGCAGGGACTTGAGCAAGTGTACGCACCTGCTGCAGATGAAATAAACAAATTATTCCTAAACATTAAAAGAAATATCTACCTGGCCAAACGACGGTATTTCCATGGACGATTCGTAAGCTGTAGGAATTATCTAAAAATTGTGCGATTCGTAAGCTGTAAAACTGATATAAAAGCTTGGAGTGCCCTAAATAAATTGTTAACTTTTTCAGAAACGACGAAAATGTTCCCCAAATGGCCCCAAGGAATTGCTTGGACCCAGAGCCCGGAGCCATAGCCCGGGACCCAAGTGCCATAGCCTGGAGCCGGATCTATAGCCTGGAGCCCTGGGCCCGTAAGTATAACGGGACCAAAACAGGGCGATTTCGGGGTGAAAAAAAAGCCCCAGCCAGGGCCATTTTCCTGCTCTGGCTGTAGGTATAAAGCCGCATGGCGATAAAAACGGCCCCAAACCGGTAAATTGCCCCGAATTTCGCCCCAATTACGCCCTGCTCTGCTTTTTCGCCCCAAATGGTCAGTTTAGATAAATGGTCCCAAAAACGCCCTAATTCCGGCCTGTTTTGGCCCTGTTTTGGCCCTGAAACAAGACCTGCTCTTTAAAGTGCCCTGAATCAGATCCAAATCGGGGCAATTTACGGGTTTGGGGCCGTTTTTTTCGCCCTGGCTGGTTTATACTTACGGGCCCTGAGCCGGATCCATGGCCCGGAGCCCGAAGCCGGATCCAAAGCCCGGAGCCATAGCCCCGCACCGAGAGCCATTGCTTGACGCCCGGAGCCATGGCCCGGAGCCCGAAGCCCGACTCCATAGTCTAGCTTAGGGAAACGAGAACGCGAGGGCAAGATCGATCGTGCGCGCATTCTCGCGTTCTCGCCCCATTTCTGTGTCCGGCGTGAATGAAGGGGCCACCGAGAATGCGGTACTCGAGAAAGGGACTTTTTCGCATTCGCGTGGTGGCACAACTTTGCTAGCGTAGCGATGCCACCATGCCGACAGCGCAAGGAAATGTTTCTTTGATGTTTACATATAAAGATTAAGCGATTGTTCCGAATTTTACGCACAAGAAAAACAAAACAACGACCTAATTAATTCACTCTTACTCTCTATTCTTTATAGCTTCTTTTCTTGCTGTAGTATTCAGAGAAATATGACACATGATGTAGCTCCATTCACTGCAAACGTCAGTTTATGAAGCTACCATAAAAGAAGGCGCGCTTGTTGTGACGTCATGTCTCCATTGTTTCAAATATATGCAATGGCAACCATTGCTACGCAACGCTTCACGTACCGTCATTGTTTTAGCTTGCTTGATGGCCAGCGTTTACAATTAATAATGTTTCATCGTGTGCAATATTTCTTCAGAAAGAACTGATGGACAAAGAACCATGAAAAAGGAAGGCACAGTTAAATAGGAATCGGCAAAAAATGTGTTGATACATATTAGAGATGGGAGGTGCACGAGCCCAGGGGTGGCGAGGGGAAGTTGCTTGCAGTCATTCACGTTAGAAAGAGCAATGCCGCGGGAAAGACCTTTTTTTCACATGTCTTCCCATTAAAACCAGGGGCGGATCCAGGAATTTGAAAAGGGCAGGAGGGGTGGGGGGTCCAAAATTGAGACCGGGGGATTCACCAATTCTTGTATGACCGGGAGGGGGGTTAACTGAAAACTTGCGACAGGGGGGGCGTCCACGCTGTCTCAGGTTGCGTTCCATAAAACAAAAAGGGGGGGGGGGGGGGTCACACCTCAGATGGCTTAAAATTTGCATTCAAAGACGGCATTGTTCCTAACTTTTGAGCAGTTCGGTGCTCCGTCTGCTGATGGTACAACGATATGCTATGCAAATGTGAAAATGGATTGGCGACGTAGGCGACAACATAGATATAATGGAGCCCTAGCGGAGTGAGTCGAAAGCAGAGAGTGACGCTCCAGATGTCTGTGATCAAATTGTCGTGTTATAATCATTGGGCTTAAAGAATACCCAATTGAGAGCAAGCTGCACTGATAAAAGTGTCATGTTCATTAAGCTTAAACTTGTCTATTACGCGGAAGCCACATACACATTAATCGCATTATTCAAATAAAATTGTGTTTGGACACTTTCTTAAGATAAAGAAAGAACACTAACGTTATATAAGAACACTATAAATTATATAAGGAGAGGCCAAATTAACTCTAAATTCAAATTGCCGCGTCGAGATTAAGGGGAACTGGCTTTATCGGCTGTATTACAATCCCGAAATTTAGCAGCGTGGGATTTAATGCTTCTCTTTTGGCTTGTTTTTTCGCGCAAAACACCACGTTGCCCGCGAGTTGCTCAGCAAAGGCAATACTGTATTCGTGGCTTTATATATGACCTGATATGACGCGCCCATACAAAGATGTTTTAACTTGATCGTGAGGCTTTTCCCGGAAGATAAAGAAAATTATTACGTGTTAGTTTGGGAAGCACTATGTGAATTATTGGGGGGAGGGGGGGGGGCACAGGCCCCGGATGCCCCCCCCCGGTTTCTCCGCCTAAGGATTTGTTTAGTTTTTTAAAATCGGCACTGTTCTTGAAAAACTCTTTTCGAATAGACCAAGCTGGGAGGAAGGGGGGGGGGGGGGGGAGGGGCACGAGCGGTTCTCAGGGGCGGATCTTGGAATTTGAAGAGGGACCGATGGGGCGGGGTCCTCCCATATTTTTATGACCAGAGGGGCGGTCGGAGGTCCCACACCTCAGACGCAAGATACAACTTCGATAATTGGGGGTGGGGGTGCATCTAAAAGATATCACTTTGCTACGTATTCGTCGGGAAACCTGATTTTCACGGTGTTTGTGTTTCCTTTCTCCCCCGCCCCCCCCGACCCCCCACTAAATCCGCCCCTGGATTCTTATTAACATGGGCGGAGGCCCGTTCGCTTTCTAATCATAGCAGTGGGTAAACTGTCATCATATTTTATATCAATATAGTATTTATGTTGCTTGATCCATGACTCCCTGTTTAGAACAATTCTGAATACATTTTATGTATCCACGAGGTGATATTTAGCACGTAAGGAAACAAGACCCCGATCCAGTGCAGCAGAAACAAGAATGGACTCTTCCAGGCTGACGCCCCTAGCAAAATATCATACTTTTGAAACCATGAAATAGAAACCATGTATAAATGTTGAAATTTGTTCATTTTACTTTTATGTTTTTTCACTAATTATTTTTGACTTTATCTACTGAATGGTTGCGATTCAGAATAAAGACCAAGCATATACATGTTACTAAGATATTGAAATGGGACACTTAGGAATATTATTGATGATATATTTCTGATCGTAGCGGATGTCCCCTCTCCCTGGCTACACGATAAGAGCAATCAGCTCAATTGAAATTTTAGTACGTGGTAACAAGCTGACTGAAAATGATATGTCAATTTTAGGCCAAAACATTAATTATGAGTGGACTTAATGAATTATCAATTCCGCTTTTACTTAAACGTGCGAGATTTACCACGTCAGCCTATCCAGTTTTACTAATTTATGGTAGTGGCGGATCCAGCAAACAATCATGTTGGGATCACAAGCTGGCGTGAATGCAATAATTTCATAATTTGATGTTTGGTTTAAAATTCTTACGACCGGGGGGGGGGGGGGGCGGGGGGTGAACCACATAATAATATGGGGGTCCAGAAGAGACAAAAAGGCGGGTGTTGCATCTATATCTTAGCTGGCATAGGGCTACCATTGACCAACAGCCCTCCCTCAAAAAAGGGGGAAGGGCCGATCAGACCCCCAAGATCCCCGCGGGCCTTTGCGCGAAGGGGGGGGGGGGGGCGGGGGGGGGGGGGGTAGGATCTCTGTGACCCCACTCGGATCCGCACCTGTAAGGTGCTCAGTCAATACATCTTTGGATAATATATTTGGCATACGTACCCTGGCCAAAATGTTTTCTTAGGTCAGAAATTTAATCTTATATCTAGAAACTAAATAAAATAAAAAAATGAGAAAAAAGACCCAAAAACTTGCAACAAAGCAACATTTCGATCAACTGTGCGACTAGAGGGCTGGTTTGCCATGCGTTGTTTAGCGCTTGTTCTAAAGTTTCGATCAACTTGACGATGTCGGAATTGTCAACCAATCAGCGTCGAGCATTTTGGTCTGTTTTTGATTAATCCAAAGTCATCAGCGGATACATGACAACATATAACAATTGGGTACATCTATGTGTCAATGCAACGGATTACATGAGAAATAAACATCTAGTCGTTTCATAATCTACCAGTAAGTAAACACATATAACGGGCAATCATTTTAGCCAATCAGCGTTGAGATGATCATGTTGATATTGACTGCATTATGACAGTTATGAATGTGTGTGATTGGTTTGTATGCATGACGTTATGATGGATGCTCTTGGCGCTAGTGATAATTGTTGAATGTTTCATTTTATCATGTTTCATACTGAATAAAGCCCCGGCCTTAGTCACACGGTCGTCTCCAGTTATTCATGGCATCAACCACATATTAGAACACAAATGTTAAAATTAAATACTCCTCTGATGATGACATCGTTGCCATGTTGACAAACGCGAGGAGCACTGGCTTGGCTTGCTGTGGCTGGCTTGCCAGTGACCAACCCGTTTGTAAGTCAGTTGGTACGCTTTTTGACTATAAGAACTGTTGACTGCCCGGTGCTTTGACCGTTGTTACGACTGTTGAAGGAATGATCGTACCGTAAGAAATCTGGCTCCGATCTGCGATTCAGCCCCATACACTACTTTAAAACACCCACCTCTAATTCTTTTTGAGTTGATAATCCATTATCAATTTTTTTAGAGCATTATCCCAAAGGAGTGTCTGAGCAAAACTAATACTCGCTCAAATAGTCGCTCGTTCGCTATAGAATGGCACTACGTGGCAAGCGAAGAAGTGGGACCAGCTAACTAATCGGCGTTTCTCGTTCGCCCTTTTCACAGGATGCAATACGTTGTAAAGTTCCTTAAAACACATCAACTTTTCGACAATTCTGCAATTGGAGGGCCGGTTTTCCACGTATCGTAAGCTTAGCGCATGTTCTAAAGTTTCGATCAAGTTCACGATTTGGGAATTGTCAACCAATCAGGGTTGAGCTTTTTAGTTATGGATGATGCTCTTACGGTATGTAGGTGGCGATAGTGATAATAGACCGATCCAGTCCGACACTAAGCCCCGCCCACCCTTTAGACCTTTTTCCTGACTCGTGAGTATGAAATTGACAATCATAGCGGATGGTAGGTACAAGCGAAAAGCACTCATCTCTGACACTGACAACAAAGTGACATGCTGCTTTGTAAGTCTGACGTGTTTGTCCGACATAACGCACGTGAAAGCCCTTTTTTCACCCCATGATTGGATAAAAGCAACTGCGACATCAGTGAATGATTGACAGCCTGGATCGGTCTATTGCGTAGTCGGTTGGTACGCGGTTTTCGTAAGGAGAATTCCCATGTAACAGTATCTTCTTGAAAAAGAATGTCCGAGGCGCAAGCCGAGTACATATATTTTCCATCTTCCATCTTGGAACCCACGAAATGTATTAGCAATGGTAGACTTGAGTCATACGTGAGCTGAGCTGAAACAGTGGTTCGGACTGACATGGAAGAACGTCGAACCCTGCAGCCACAAGTCAATTTAGTTCATCTACAGATTGTAACAAGGAAGTCGTGTTTCGCATCAAGGCGCGTGGGCTACTTTACATGGATTATGTGTCATTATACAGACGAATATTGTCATTTGAATGTGGAATGTGATACAATCGTTCACATTATTGGATACTCAAAGGATATACAGCGATGTTGCGATGGTGCTTGAAACAAGAAACACCCAGTGCGTTGTGGATGGATAGGATACGCTGTGCAGAATGAGTTTCGTGGGCTTTACGAGAAAGAAAAATGATTTCTGGTGTGATTATAGGATAAATTTATAAGGAAATGTCGGTATGTATTTTGCATACGAATTACATATGATCTCAAATTCAATTTCTAAAAATGGATTTTGTGATCTAGGCTGGTTTTGAAGAGAAATGTGTATCTGTTTTTGCTGGGGCTTTCCATCGGGCGTCAGTTTCCCGTTCATCATTCATTGTTGTTGTGACTTGTTTCAGAGAAGCTTACTTATTGTTTATGATTGGCATTGACTGCGATTGTCGATTTTGTAACAGAAGGAATGTTCTACAGGACACTAATTTGGTCTCCTTGAGTCAATCGCAATTGATCAGCTCGCTAAAACAGCACATGCTTGAAAATTAATGTTCAAATTAGAACGGACGTCTCCGGTTATTCGTGGCATTAACCGCATATTAAGGTAAGTAACCCATAATAGCAAGGTAAACGAACTGTGATTATAAGTTAGCCATACATGACATTACAAGCAGAGAGCTGTTGGTAAGGTCATACCAACAAGCGCACGTTTGCTATGCAAAACGGCACATGACATCGCCACAAGCATAACAAGCATCCCTTCCGCTAACTCGAAATACCTAATATCTTCTTCATTCTTATTTCTAATGTGGGGTAGGTCTTATAAAGGTTAAACTCACGCACAGACTGTAGAATTCCGAATCCTTTCCAATCTTTTTATTTCAGATCACTTTGTCTGCCATGACAGTTTTCGTTTAAGTCACATGACACACAAAAATAAGGATGTGTACGCGGGATGTCACAAGCTTCTCAATGATGTGTCAGTAAGACTTTGTTTACATCTGAAATGTCCTCTACTACGGTAACTAATAGAACTTGCGCTGTTTGTGACAATGAATTTTCCAAAAGAAGACACGGCTACAACAGGTTAGATATATATATATATACAAGTTATTGGTGAGAAAACTGCTACAATGGTGTAAATAAGGAAACTTATTGCTGGCCCATCCCAAATTATGTACAATTAGTTGGTCTATGTGTACATGCTGTCGCCGTTTAAAGCTGTCTAATATGAGAAGAAAATAAAATAAAATATTGACATGGGTAAAAAAAAATTATACTCACATTTCTAAAAAGATTATGTTTTTCTAAGACACTTGATCTACAAACAATTTTGTTTGTTGATGAACTAATTAGTTATTAACGTAATAATACTTTATATGCATACCTGTGATAATGTGTAGGATAAATATTGATATTATATTTTGATGGATGTTATACATGTATATGTTTCGTTTTTTATAATATTTATATAGCTATTGCTCTAAATTCAGCCAAAATATCACCTGAAGTGAGAATGTTTTTACAGCCAGCTTTTCAATGTTTTTGCATGCATCACGTTATAACTTTATAATAATTATTGCATTCTACTTAAATCGACAGCCATTGGCCGGCTAAAATCTGATAAATTGATATTATAATTATCATTATTAAGCTTATAATATAGTTATTAATTTCTATCTGACTATCTCTGTTATTGGATACGATTATGCACCAATACTATTCATACATGCAATGCAAAGACTTCTATGAAGACAGGACCATCACCATTTGTATTTCTAACATGTCAAGCTAGAAGCTAGCTAGAATTACAGCAGTTTGGCACTGAAGAGAGTTAATATGGATATGATTATTCACTTGTACTATTATGAAGATATTGGTTTCAATTCCTGCACAATGAACCATTAAAATGACACCTGGTTAAAAGAAACACCATCATTTAATTTGTCTGCCTCTGGTTTCCAAATTCACGCCGCTTCCCCAGCAACTCCAAATTATCATCAATTATCGCTCATAATTAATTTCTTTTATTTTGGGATTAACGACATAAATGTTTATTCAGAGTAAAAATTACCTTTGCTTGTTCTTTGGGAAACGAAAAAATGACAGTTCGGGTTGCTGTTTTTTGTTGTTGCTGCAACCAAAGTGCTAAACATAGCAGCTGCCAGTCGTTTAACCCGACATCGTTTTGACAGCGGGCATCCAACGCCATCCGCTTGGCGGCGCTGCAGTCGCGCGATAACCATTGGGCCCGCTGAGTGTGGCGTCTTATCACAATGTCACAGAGCCTGTTTGACAGTTGTTGTGAGGGGTTGAAGAGGTCACTGACTCTGAGTTACTGACCTGACAAACGCACATGGTATAATTTAAGTCGAAGAGTCTCTTTCTTGTCACTGCTTGTACTCCGATTCATCTTGTGTTGTCATCCTGATGTTCCATGTATCCATTTATGTCTTGGGTGGTTTGAGTTTTTCGATGATATATCCAATTTGTCGGTAATCCATAGATTTAGTTTCACTTTGCAAAACTTTCCCTTCTTCGGTTGCCATCTTTCATACGGGTGACCAGTTGACCCCCAGCTGACTTGTCCTAGTAGTAATTTGCATGCCGGGAAGTTCAGTCTTATAGGGAGCAAGTCACACAGTCTGTCTCGCCTGTATCCCATACTCCCGTTCCACTCAAACCTGTGACCCCCGGGGTATTTAAGGGTTTCTGCTACAAGTGTGGTCAAGAAAACCACATGGCGACTCACTGCAGTAACGAGGCCAGACCCGACCTTGTGCAAATAAAACTGTTGTCTCGCTCTTCCAGGAAAATCCCAAACTGAGTGCGGCTCCTGGTGTTGGACAGCTGGGAGCCTTGGGTGAAAACAGTCCAATTGTTTCAGACAAAGTATCTTTAGTTGGGAATCCGAACCAGAGTTTCATTTACGTTGTGGATAAAGGAAGTTATCCTGCATTATTAGACACTGGCTCTATGGTATCTACCGTGTCTGAGTCATTTTGGAGGACAAGTTTGTCCGATTTATGTTTGTTTCCACTTCAGGATTTGATCCAGGTCACCGGCGTCACCGGTGATGAATTGTCCTATCTTGGTTTTATCGAAGTACGTCTTAGTTTGTTAGGTAGTGATAAGGAATGTATCACTTATCCAGTACTCGTTGTGCCTGACACTTCATATAATTCAATGGTTCCATTTTTAATTGGCACTAATGTATTGGAGAGCCTAAAGGCAGACCTCAACAGGTCAGTAGGAGACAAATTTCTAGAAAAATGTAAGTTACCAGCTCCTGTTTATTTAGCACTGTCAACTTTGAGTATTCAGCAGCGACATCTGGATCGCTCAAGGGGAACCTATGGTGTTGTTAGAACCCAGGGAGTAGTCTCACTTGGGCCGAGAGAATCTGTAACAGTAGGTGGGTCGGCAAAGATAGTTTTGCCAGTAGCCTCGCAGATTGCACTAGTAGAAGGTTGTGAGCAGCTTGAGGAGAGAGGAGTGTTGGTTACCCCGGGTGTGGTAAAAGTGTTTGGGCCAGCTCAACAACTCACAGTTGAATTGCAAAATCTGGGTGAGAAGACGGTGAAACTGCAGCCTGGATTCCCTATTGGTAGGCTACAGGCTGCCAGGTTGGAAGCGCCAGAAGAGAAGAGTCTTGCAATTAACAAAATGCCGGATTTGTCACACTTGTCACTAGAACAGCGTCAGAAGGCTGAGCGTTTTCTCAGTGATTGGGCTCATTTGTTCTCTGCTTCAGAGCTGGATTTGGGTTTTACTAACTTACAGCAGCACCGCATAGACCTCACCGATGAAATCCCTTTAAGGAACGGGTTAAGAGAACCTCAAAAACAGGACTAGAAAAGTCATGTAGCTTCCCTTGTCCATGCGTATAATGCTACTGTCCATAACACTACCGGTTATAGTCCCTATTTTCTCTTATTCGGTCGGAAGCCTAGGTTGCCAGCAGATGTGATTCTGAATCTCCAGTCGTTGGATGACTGTGAAGAGCTTCCAGCTTTTCAGCAAAGGTTAGCTGAAGCTTATCGTCTTGCTGAGGTGGCAACTAGATAGGCTGGTAAGTGTCATGAGCGTCAATATGACCTTAGAGTACGTGGTGCCTGTGTTGAAGTAGGAGACATGGTCTTAGTCAAGAATCTGGGATTTGTTGGTCCTCATAAACTGGCAGAAAAGTGGGAGTCTGAGGTTTATGTTGTATCTGCTCAACCGAACCCAGAAATTCCAGTATATACTGTACATAAGGAAACCGGTCCTGCTCACAAAACTCGCACCCTCCATCGCAATCTCCTCTTACCCCTTTCGTTTCCTCTTTGCCTTGAAAAGTCTACTACACAGAGCGCAGAGTGTGTAAACCTTCCTGTTACTTCCTGTGACAGTGACATAGTTGACGAGGTACCCCGTAGAGACACGCTGGATCCTGATCAATTAATTGATAGCGCACATGGAAAGGAAGAGACTATTGTATATTTGTCAAACTCAGAGGAAAGTGATGAAGAGGTTGTAAATTGTATACGTCCTCAAAGATCACGTGTTAAGCCAAAGAGGTATAGAGACCCAAACTTTGTTGGTCAAATAACTGCCTTAACTATTGCGGATAAAGAGTTGCAAAATACATATATCAATCACACAATGCAACTGGATAAGATCGAATTACGTTTAAAGCTTCAAAGGGAAAGACCAAATGATGAGCATGTGTCACAGCTTTTGCCGAAGTTGATTGAAACTCAACTCATGGGTTAGTTAAGCTTGTTGTATAATGTATTTAATTATTATGTTTTTTTTACTATTGTTTATTCAGTATTATAGTGTTAGCTGGATTGGCTATGTGTGAATATTGTCTTTTAATTGTTTTTAGACTCGAGGTGAGGCTAATAGTAATGTAACCATTGAGACTTATTTTGTGATGAAAGTGTAATTCTATGCGCTCCGTTCTCAAATTGTCAGGAGACAATTTATCTTGGGAGGGGCAAATGTCACAGAGCCTGTTTGACAGTTGTTGTGAGGGGTTGAAGAGGTCACTGACTCTGAGTTACTGGCCTGACACAAGCACATGGTATAATTTAAATCGACGAGTCTCTTGTTTCTGGTCACTGCTTGTACTCCGATTCATCTTGTGTTGTCATCCTGATGTTTCATGTATCCATTTATGTCTTGGGTGGTTTGAGTTTTTCGATGATATATCCAATTTGTCGGTAATCCATAGATTTAGTTTCACTTTGCAAAACTTTCCCTTCTTCGGTTGCCATCTTTCATACGGGTGACCAGTTGACCCCCAGCTGACTTGTCCTAGTAGTAATTTGCATGCCGGGAAGCCCTGAACTCATATATAAGGTCACACGCCGGCCGGTTGCTCTCTCTCTCACTTAATTTGTCACGGGGAAGCGGTTTGGGCCCTGTCCGGGTCCTCACGGCAGCTTCACCGTTAGGTGAACTAGGGGGCTGGTGACGGCTTGAAGCCTTTTCTTCAGGTATGTTCTTTTAATTAGTTGACTTTATATTACATTGCTTAGGTAACTGGTATGCGTGTGCTGGTGTCTCATGTGGGTTTGAGGCTATAAACAGTGCCATGCTGTGTTTAAAGAGGGGCGTGTCTTATCATCAATCTGTCAGTTGGTGAGTTTGGCCCTTGAACTTGGTTAACTTGAATTATCTCGATGTTCTTTAATGGCATAGTATTTATAGTGATTAGACTCATTTGAAGTTCATTTTCTGGTTATTTTCTCTACTGTTGACCTCCAAGGGAACGCTTTTACGGAAATATTGGCCATGTGTTCCCCCGGCCATCTCCGTGTAGTTTTTGTTAGTTAAATAGACTGTGTCCTGCTTTCATAGTTTTCTAATCCCTTATGTTGTTAATTACGCGTCTGTCTGCTTTGTCATACTTCTGTGAAATTTGTGTTTGTAGTCAGTGGTTATCTGTAAGTTGTCTTTTTTTTGGTGTTCTTTTTCTTCAGAATAAAATTGCCGAGCATTCTACCCAACACGTGGTCTTTGGTTTTCTGACGCCCTGCCACAATAATAAGGGGTTTGCTGATATATACAACCAATTTTATGGAGAGCAGATGGCATGTCCGGCGTCGCTCATGCAATATGGGACATGTTTCATCCATCTGTCTCTCAGATGCAAAGTAGTGGCTTTGAACCCATTTATTATTTTTAATTTGCTAACGTCAAGCTATGACGACACAGTGACATCTGAAAAGCAACCTGGGTCTTTCTCACGAATCATAAAAAATGCCTGTTTTGGATTGTATTATCGCTCACGTGCATGAATAGGCAATCTGGCATATCTGGTGGCCTGGTGTATCGCACGAATCAAATTATTAATTTACACTACTTATATATAGAGCTCCCATTAAAGCGGGTAAAAACGTTAATATAATCGTGAGGTGCTACACATGGTTCCGTGGTCATGAAAACAAAACAGCTCGCCGATCGCCGTGAGTTTTGACATATAATATCCCAGATATGTCCTTAATGTGCCTGTAAATTCACCTTTGGTAATGATCGGAATACCATATGCAAAATCAAATATTTACACGCAAATTTAAAATTTGCAGAAGGCCGTAGCGCGAAAACTATTGATCCTACGGTTCCACAAATGGACATCTATGTCGCGAGATATTGAGGACCTGCGCCTATTGGCGCTAATCCTGTGTCCTTATCTCTACGAAAGCCAGGATAGGACTTTCCACTCCATACTTCCCACTTCCGATTTCCCACTTCCCAAATTCTGTTCTCAAATACCAACATGCTATTTCCAACTTAATAAGTAATGTGAAGTTAAAATGGCTGACAGGGTAGAACTTGTGTCGCGGTACTTTCAATCCTCAATTCGTGACTTCAAGATAAATTCGGTAAATTCAAGAAAAAAACAATGGGCAACACAAACTAAACCGCCCGACATATGACGAAAACAGCCTTTCTCGTCACAGCAACAAAAGAGACCGACATATGACAAATAAAATATAGTAATTATGTGTGTTAAATCTGACAGAAAGTACTTCATGCAACACTGCCGTAACCATTGACAGTAAGCATCAAACGGGGCATAGTCTACGCACAGTCCTTATGTATGGATAGGGGAGTCCTAGATTCTTAATGGTAGCTGCTTAATTCTTCATTCTAAGTCTGTGTCTTCTTAAATTAGTTCTAAAAGTTGCATTCTAAGCGCTACATCTTTGTTACTTCTAAATCATGTGTTTTTGTTCCTTATTTGTTATATATCCGTTATTTACGTGGCCAACCCGCCAATGTTAGTATTTGGATCCAAATTTCGTGAAATAGTAGCAAACATTAATGTCCATCGTTAAGCTGAGTCATATTCTAGAAGTCACAGGTGTACTTTGCATGAATGCATAGGGGTGGGTTATAATGTGTCCACTGATTGTCAAACACGCTGGAGATAGTTTGATAGGAGATAGTATAGGAACTGAACCCATGTTAAACAACTGTGTGACGTCTACGCGAGTGGTAAACAGTATGTGTGTTGAATAAGCTCTCCAAAAAGCCGGAGAGACTCTGGCCACCTTCCACCTTCCCTTAAAACATGTGTTTTCTCATCTCTACTGTGGACGAGATTAAGTCTCGTTCTTTGTGGCGACATTGTCACGACAGCCAAACACACACAGCTTCCACCAGCAAAAGTAATTGCAACATGAGTTTTGCATGGCCTCGAATGGCAAGAAGACATGACTAAACACCAATTCAATGTTGGTAAAGGAAGAAGCCGGACGATCAAGTTGGTACTTGATGACAAAGCCGTCTACTTGATGACCGGTGTGTAATTCATGTATATGTAGTTATGTTTGTCACGATTCTATTGTGCCATCAGGGTTTTCATTGCTCCGCAATTATTCGTCCATATTGTTATTGCTCTGAATAGGTTTATGGAAAGAAAATGTAATCGGATTTTCGCCTTTTCTGATTGCAAGGTTTCATTTCCTCACAAACGACCAGATTAAACTTCTCGAACACGTTTAGTCATTCGCAACTTTCTTGGAAACAACGTAAGTCGCATTTGCCATAAATGCCAGGCAATTGGTGACGTCATATATAGGATTGAAAAATGTTGCATTGCCCTAACGTTCCTATTGCCTATACATGTATATATAATAAAACATCTGTCGAATCTGTGACAACTGCTTGATGTCATATCGATATGCAGCTTCTCATCCTTCTAGCATGCACTGTGCTGGTGCTGGCCACTGTGATGACACGTGTCTATTGCGATGGAACATTACCTGAAACTCATCTACAGTTGACATTGATCAGTGGGTATATTGACTTAAATATACAAGGGTCGGTTGCCACATGCAACGGAGTCCAATCTCCATCCTCGTGTGGCCACATATCGATGGCATTGTGGACTGCATTGAGACGGGTGCGAGCTTGGCGGCGTTCATGTGATCCAGACGAGGCGTGTCAGGGGACCAGCCAAAGCCCCATCCCTCCCTCAAGCACCACACTTGACTCGCCATGTGCGGTGATCAAAGCACAGACCGAAACAGGTGAATTCCGCATGCGGTGGGAAGTCCGAGCCAGGCCCCAGCATGACAACATCACTGTGACGTCGCTGGATTCACGGGATGGAGTTCCCACGTGTAACTTCCGGCTCACTAGCTTGCTGCGACTGTTTGATATTGGCAGTCACGTGTCTGTCAATGACAGTATTGTCACTTTGGGTGAAATGTGCGGCAAATGGCCCCGATCCGTGTACTTGTCTCTCACGGACAAGGTTTCAATGCATTGGTCAAGACATCTTCATCATGACAGGGTGTCATCATTCTGTGTTGTCTACCAGCCACTTAGCCGGAACACGGCAATGACACTTGGGGACAGTCAAAATCGAAAATGGTGTGGCCTGTTTGACGGAATGATGCGATCAATGTGTTTGGAAGGCCAAGCCATTCTATCTCCTACAAAAGGAAGCGACCCGGAATTCTCACATTTATCTCTGCGAGGTCCAGCTCCTGATTTCCTGTTCATTGACCGACATCAGAGGCGGTACACATGGCTTGTCGCTGGTCCACCGTGGACCGCATCGGGGGTCAGCGTGGCGTCGTTCACATGTAACGATTCCAGGACACCCCAATATGGCGAGCTCGAGCTCTGGGATGGACCCTACTCCCAAGCTGAAGACCGGTATCGTGGGAGCTTGTTGTGGCGGAAATCATGTACATGGCACTGCGATAAGGCTGGTCAATGTGGGGTGCATGGCAGCATTGGGGCTGTCACTCTTCACGCTGTCATGAGTCATACGGCGAGGGTAGGTCTACAAATATTCTATACCTCAAAGACACTACCCAGCTCCGCCAAATCCACTTACAATATGACTTTCGAAAACGTTACAAAACACGTCTTTGACGTCACTACCGGAAGTGAAAACTCCCAAATACAAATACAATTCTCTGAATACCATCCTCAGGTTCTGGTCTTAGCTGAGTTACATCCCCATTACAGAGGTTACAGTCACCTGGGCTGTCTGGGCGGTGGATTGTTTATAGTTGAGACAGACAAATGGCTGAGGTTGAACGTTCTGGCAAGCATCTGTTCACGACGCACCTCTGACATGTGGCAGTTTTCGGTGGAGGGGATGGCATTGAAACTGAACAACAGACCCGTGATGCTCCTTTTGAAGTCATTCGCCGGGCTCAGTACCGTGTCTGTCCGTGGCGTTGCCGTAAAAGACACATGTAAAGGATTAGTGAACCCACCTTTGTCAAAATACCCTGAAAAGGGAGTCATCTCAACACCTAGGTACGTGATTCCACGAACGTCAGAAGACGTGTGCGTTGCGGCCACTTTTATCTGGTCTGATGCCGAAATGGATGCCTCCCATTGGACAATTGTCAAGTTCCAGAAGCCTATAGAACTGGCCTCTGACCCGACGCACTACACCCTGACCCGTCTGACGAATGTTCCGCGCGCCAGATTTCGTGGTATCGGCTGTCATTTCAATTATATCGAAGCTGGCTACATACCCTACGGCGCACCCTTTTGGGAGGACATGACACAGAACAAGGATACATATAAGATACTCTTCAGCCAAGAAGCTACATTTGTCTTTGTCAGTATTTGCCTTCTCTTTGGAATGCGTGTTGAGATAGAGCAGACTGGCTTACAGGACCTGCGGTGCCTCGTATATGATTCCATACCGAACCCACAATGGTCAAATAGTTTGCATTATGTAATACCAAAATGGTCTTGCGGCTCTATCCTAATGACGGCACCACAAGCCCAGCAATGGCTGGATCAGGATATGTACATAACGACGTCAGCGAAACACATAGGAGCAGATTGTATCACCATGCGCATGTCGATAACGCATGAATGTGGTCTGCTCCCCGGAGAACAAATACGTTTCTTAGTTCGATCCGGCGATATTATGGAAACTGTTTGGCAAGGTACGAAAGACAATGATTTCTTCGCCATCAGGTGGTACACGACTGCACCTGATACGTATACTAAGCTTATCATGCATTTTGTGGACAGACCTGACGCATGTGTCACCCACATGTCCTACAACTTTAGTCAATGCAGATTTTTGGCCAGTGGGTTGCCAGAGAGCAGCACGACGCTCGAAATAACAGAAGGCTTCGCTGATAGGAGACATCAGCTCGCTCGTAACATTATGCCTACTTGTACAGAACAGCCAGGACCATTTATGCCTCTCAGAGGAATAGGCCCTTATGATATCACAGCCTTTTTCACAATAAATTCAAGAATATGCGTCCCTTCTCTGCGTCTTTGCTACTACTTCAACCTATTCAGAGGAATAACTGACGGTTCCTGGCAACACGTGAGAAAGTCATGCTTGGCACAGGGTGCAAATATCCTCACCGTCAACAGCGAACTTCAGTGGACCTGGCTATCTAGTTTCTTTTTGATGGGACTGTGGAATTATTTCCGAGAATTGGCGAGATTGCAGATGATTCACATCGGGCTCAGCATACACAAACAGGTTTGTTCTAGCAACCAACCCGCAGCCAATCTTAACGACACTCTAAGCATTTACAACCAATTTAATCTTTTCTTTTCAACATAACTGGCTGCTTGGGTATTTGTTAAGGTGGCGTGTGGCAAGGTAGCACCAATTTTATTAAGCTGCTGACCAGATAAAGATGTCCGTTCAGATGCACTTTAAATCTTAAACATGCGTGCTAACGTGACACACATGAAGACTATATTATTCTAAATTATTAAGCAATCATCTAGAAGACGAAAAAATTTAAGCAATATTTTCTATGCCACCGTTTTGTAAGCAGCCCCGCTATTTAATCTTTGCCCGTTTTATATCTCAATGATAAATGCAGTCCGCTATCTGCAGTCTCAAATTACTGTCGTATTTATCCCTTGGTACCGGTGTAAACCAGCCGCATTACCCGGGCCCACGCAGAACCGAGCTCTAGGGGTCTTCTTGATGTCATTATTACTTTATTATTATTATTATCATATTATTATTGAATTAATTTCGTAAATAATTCGACACACACTGCTTGCAGAAAATGCCGCCGAAGTGGACGACTGGCCTCCCACCGGTGTTTCAGAAGTGGCTTGTACCTGACCGAGGTAACGCACTTCCCACACATGTTATGAAAAGATGCGGATTCAACTACGACAGTTTCATTGAGGATGCCTCGCAGAAGCTTCATCCTCAGTGGAATGTGCAAACGTCCTGTACATCTTTGGTAATCTACTCCATGACTGACATGGCCTGGATCAATGTGCCCTGTGATCGGGCCTTCGACCATGTTATGGCCATATGTCAAGTACCTATGGATCAGCCTAATGTAACCGTTAGAGAACGGCTTCATTTTTCTGCCAGTTGTCCCCATGATAGACAGTGGATACCTCAGTTGGAAAGTTGTGTTTTGTTACTAGAAATTGATGGCGTGTCGAATTTATTAACTGCATACGAGACTTGTCGACAAGTTGATAGCGAAATATTTAGTACTGGAAATGGAAGAGACGTCAACGTAATGTTGAGTTACATAGCGCTCATGATGAAAGACCCCGAGAATGACTTTGTCATCACCACTCTGGAGGGGAAACTCCAATGCGAACTGAACCGCATCAGGGAAATGGATGGTAATATGAAACTTGAGACACTTATTGACAAGCAATTCAATTGTAACTCATCAGTTGACAGCGCCTCCGCGAGATACATCCTATGTGAATCGCCTATTACGCTGACTAAACGCGAATGCCACCGCAAAGATTTCCAATGTCTGGACGACACATGTATCTTGGCTCAGTTCGCATGTGACGGTGAACTGGACTGCCCTGATGGCTCTGACGAAACCAACTGCTCTGACATCTGCCACTTTAATGCTCCACTGTTGTTGGGGTCGGGCCATAATTACAGTTTGAGCAGCACTGTTTGCTTTACGGCTTGCGATCCTGCTTGGTGTTCATGCAGTATTTTATATTTCCATTGCGAAATATCGGGTAAATGTCTGCCTGCATCCAGAGTTTGTGATAGCAAAGCTGACTGCGAAGACGGCGAAGACGAACTCCTTTGTAAAGATGATATTCAAATCGTCCCACGTGATGATGAAGAGATATTCGTTTGCCTTGATGGAGATACAATTTCGGTTGACATGGTCGGTGACTTGGTTCCTGATTGCTCACAGCAGGAAGACGAAGGTGATTTATTGTCCTACCACACCAAAGATAGTGTACTACAGTACGATAGTCGTGATCTGCTCTGCGATTTACCCAGCTACACAACCTGTGTAAAAGGATTCCTTGGAAAGTGTTATCCTATGAAGAAATTTTGTGTTTATGAACGCGACCGTGTCACCGGATGGGTAAAGTATTGTAGAAACGGTGCCCATTTATCTAATTGTATGGATTATCCGTGTCCTACCATGTTCAAGTGTCCATTTGGATACTGCATACCGACCCACAACGTGTGCGATGGAGTTGCGGACTGTCCCCACACGGAAGACGAAGAGAACTGTGAGTCTTTGTCCTGTCCCGGCATGTTGCAGTGTAACGCTGATAAAGTATGTGTACATCCCAGCAATGTTGGGAATGGTATTGATGATTGTGGGACATCGGCCGATGATGAAGTTGTGGACAGAGATTTTCAAAGTGCTATGCGATGTCGTCTTGTAGGTTTAGCTGTCTCATGCGCGAATTTAGGTCTAACTACTTTGCCACAATTGCCACAAAGAACAAAAGTTTTAGATTTCACTTACAATATGTTAGTGCTGGATAATCGTGCATTTCAAATTTACAAATACTTAATTATTATTGACCTTTCGCAAAACAACATTGAATCAATCGGCGAAAACACATTTTTGTCTCTTAAATTATTAGCAAGGTTGTTTCTGAGGGGCAACAATTTGGTGGCTATTAATCAAAACGCATTTATAGGGCTGAGCAGTGTAACATTACTTGACATACGACACAACAAACTGGCAACATTGTTTGTGGATGCGTTCAGAGATCTTCACGCGTTGATCTCATTGGACTTGAGTGACCAGATGATCCGAATCATCGAGCCTTCCGCATTCGCTGGTGTTCACTTGCTGGAGGCTCTAAATTTATCTTCAAATGCACTAGTCAAATTATCCAGGGACAGTTTCCTGGGTCTCGAGCTTTCATTGCAGTTTTTAGATCTTCGAAACAACTTGATCATATTCCTTGATGTGGATACTTTTTACGGTTTTACTTCTCTGGTTTCCATCTCCATGGATAATAATTTGCTGTGCTGTTTTGTGCCCGTCACAGCAAAGTGTGATATAACACAGAATAAATGCACGTCAATGCTGGGAAGTCGTGCCACGCGAAGTATATTCTTTATTTCGATATTTGGTAATTTTGTGTCTAATATAATATCTGTCATTACTGAAAGAAAGACTCGTCGGAAATTGCAGACATCCATAATAATGCTGTATGCAGTAAATTGCGTACACTCGCTTGGCTCTCTCGCCTATGTTGGGGTTGACCTGTACTTCTGGGACGAGTACCCTTACTATGCCACCTATTGGACGTCGGGCTATCTGTGTACGTCTCTGGGCTTATCACTGTTCGTAACATTTCACACCCACAACATTATGCTCGTTGTGTACGCAACACAGCGCATGATTGCAATTAAATATCCTATACTGGGGATCCGTGTCACCCTGAGGCATATTGGTTTGACGGTGATGTTCAGTGCAGCGACGTTAATTAGTCTAAATGCCCGTGTGACTTGGGCACGCGAGTCTCTTGGCCATGATCCGTTCTGTATCGCAATTCCAGCCCTTACAAACCGAGAGACCACATGGCAAATATCATGCGCTACATTTTGTAGTGTTAACGTTGCCACTTATGGACTGGCGGTGTGCATGTACATCATCATATGTCATTCTATTGTGCAAAGAGGTGTCGATACGGTTTCCCGGAGTAGAAGCTATGCATCGGGGGACCTCTTCTTACCAGTCGTCAACTTAATCCTCTGTGTGTCGTCGATGGTGATACTGACATCAATGCAGCTCTTTTTCATGCTGCGTGAAAATGTCACGCCTATGACGAACGCGTAGAGTTTTATTGTCTACACGCAAGTATGCCAACTGGCGGAAACATTCATCTATACATTTGTACCGCGTCTGTGTAACAAGAAGTAATGATGTGACCGATGAACGAGCGGTGTATGCATTTATCTGATTAAACTTATATGGTACTTGGAGAGAGAGACGGAATAGAAAAAGAAGGTTACATATACAATTGAATCTGGATTAACTCGGGGTTCGTCCGTGATTTGAAGCAATTGTTCCCGGCAATGAGAACGGTATTATATTTGCGAAAGACTGGCGTGTGATCGAATGTATATGATTGGGAAATATGTCGACTTAAAAATCTCGATGACGAAATATGTAAGACAGATTTGACATGTGTTCTGAAGTTAATGTAAATGTAAACACCTAGATGACTAAAATATTAAGAGCCGGCCCATGTTTCGTCTTTGTCTATACCTTGACGGAAAAATAAAATGGAATGTTCTCTTTGGAATAGTTTATGGTGTACTTTGTTTGGCCTCCAGCCCTGGTACAATTAATGCACATACACTAAACAATAGGCTGAATCGCGTCTCGGGTGTATGCCTTAGGTGACCACGACCTTATATAGTACATTAAAGGTGAATATCTTCAGCAAAATCACAATGGTCAATCGTTTGTGCATTTTCAAATATAAATCTAATGAATTGATCAGCACATTGTTCATATCTGGAGAACATCCTGTGAGGCCTGTTGTCGTATTCTGCCTCATTGGGTGTCGACACATGATCGATGAGCGTTACGGGAGTTTTAATCGCACTCTGCACGCACTCTCATTGTCAAGTTCACATATATACATCCCCTCATATGGAGAGCAGAGAGTATGGCCGATGCCGAAGGCCAAGAGGTTACTTTAAACGTGTTGGTTGCATCCGGAACCATACCTAAGGAGAACCATACACAAGGAGAGTGGAGTAATGTTCCCGGGGGTAACCCCCTACTCTTTGCGAGGAAGGACATGGGATCTTATCCTGCCACCCCACAGACATGGCCACCGCGGGGCGCGATCCACGTGCCGTTAGGCTCTCAGGTAGGAGTGCTCTAACCCACTGAGCTACCGGGCCGGCCCCGGTTCAGGAAGTACGTAATTATCTATGACATAAAAATGTCATAGGGCGGCAGTAATACGCCTAGGGTGTTTTCTTGTTTACTTATTTACATGTGAGCAGGCAATCCAACACGGTTTGCAAGTTTCCATAATCGATTCTGGTTTTTTGTTAATCGATATCCGAGTCAACCCATAATCGAAAATGTCTTTAAATCCAGGAACATTGAATCACATTACATTACAGGTATACAGACTGCCAAAATATCTTAACAGCTTCATATTCAACAAAACCATACATCAAAGCGTCAATGTCTTCCTTACAAAAACAGCATACACCACATTCTCTTTGACCCCATTTGTATAGTCATTCGTTGATAAAACACGGTGGAGTTACCGGTATTGGAATTCTTGCAATTTCACACACACTCTGTTGTTTAAAAATATATTTTGAAAAGAAGCTAAATATTCGGTCTCTGATATATATATATATCAACTCTCCATGTTTGGAGTGAGGTCATCGGTACTGTGGCAATGCTACTAACATGACTCTTATATGCAAGTTTACTGAAATGATATGCCTCTATATACCGGTATGAGCAAAAATTTAATTCAGACAAAGTCTCACTAATTTCTCGAATGAAAGCGCTGGTTATAAATGTGAAATTAAAATGATGTGTGAAAGTGGATAGTTGTTAGGTCTTTAACGGCCACATTAGATCTCCAGAACAGCTCCCCTATACTGCCAAAGGAGCTGATATGCTATATAGGTAAAACCTAAAAGGGGAACCGCAACTACATTCGGATTGAAACAGTTCTAGACTAGTACCGAATTACCTGGGTATATCTAGGAAGAATATAGCAAGTGTTGCAGATTTCTAGTACAGCTGATCTACAATAATTGCTAATATATATCCATTCATAATGCATAACTCTACAAGACGCATACGGGGAGGCAATGCAAACTAAGGAAGTTTAATTATGTGATAAAATACTACGAGTACGGTAATATGACAAAACGGTCATATTAATAAAATCAAACTGGCATGCTGCATTTCATCATATTCATTGTTAACAATATGGGAATCATTATTGTATTTGCAATGAAGGGCTACATTGTCACAATGCCCTAAAATTAAATCCTCAAGATAATATTCAATTTGAAGCAAGTTAGACTAAATGGATAAAACCTTGAAAGTAAGAAAAAAACTAAATGTCTTTATTTTCATGCAGGATAGATATATCTCACATCTTTCTTAGATCTCACATGGTAGAAGTTACCATGTAACTTGGGGCATTACTCCATTCTGCACTTGACCCATTCATTGATATTTATTACTGGAGAAATTAAAATCAATTTTAAGATTAGATGGTGACCAATAGTTTGATCATATCATAGACCAAAAGAATATTAAACCCTGAATGTATTGGCAGATCTGCAACATGAATGATTTGTTGGAAGCCAATTAGATTGAGTACATAGCTATGGATTTGGTATATACATTACAATAATAATTTATAACATATACAAGTTATCAATACCCTAATTGCGGTTTAAGTCTAATGCATGTATTAATATATATTAAAATAAACTCACTCTAAACTAAGCTACTGATACTAATGGAATCGGGTATTTCTTTCAGTGATGACAGATATTATATTAGACACAAAATTGCCAAGTATCGAAATAAAGAATATACTTCGCATGGCACGACTTCCCAGCATTAACGTGCATTTATTCTGAGTTATATCACACTTTGCTGTGACGGGCACAAAACAGCACAGCAAATTATTATCCATGGAGATGGAAACCAGAGAAGTAAAAACGTAAAAAGTATCCACATCAAGGAATATGATCAAGTTGTTTCGAAGATCAAAAACTGCAATGAAAGCTCGAGACCCAGGAAACTGTCCCTGGATAATTTGACTAGTGCATTTGAAGATAAATTTAGAGCCTCCAGCAAGTGATCACCAGCGAATGCGGAAGGCTCGATGATTCGAATCATCTGGTCACTCAAGTCCAAAGAAAAGCTTATTTCTAGTCAAAATTCATTTATTGCCTACAAGAAAATATTTTGTGATTTTGTAATTACTTTTGTTGGAACGGTTTCTTTTGTAAAATATCATTACTTGACCTTTGTTATTGTTTGGAATTGTGCAGGTACCAGTGATGGCCACCTAAATGAAATTTGCATCAACGACTTTATTCATATAAATTGAAGAAAACCTGTACTAAAGGTTGCATAATGGATAATTTATTTTTGGTAAATTCTTAACAATCTATACAAAATATTTTTATCAGTATTTCACTCATTGTGTAATAATTTTATTTATATTTGACAATTGTTTATGGTAATCGTTGCTGGCATATGAATAGCTAAAAACACTACTTTTGTGTCCCTTTTAAACTATGCTTTTTGGTGAACTAAGATGAGGACATTATAATCAGAAGTATGGTTGACAAACATCTGATAAGCAAGTTTTAGGGAGGAACAAGCAGATACACTTAAATTGAAGCCCAGCAGAGCATCAACTCATGAGGTCGCAAGTTACATTTTTGAGAAACGTAGTCTCATTGAAAGGTACGGTCCCGGATCGTACCAAAACGACTGCAGTAATGTCGTGGCCAGTACCTACAGCATAATAATATATAGTTATTCATTGATTTTAAGCAACGCTGAAGAAATGCTAAAAAAAAATCTTTATTTATTTTATTATTTTATTAATCATCTTTGGTTTGTATTTGTGATACAGTCTAGATTATAGAAAATAAAAATAACTATTTTTTTAATAAAAATGTTTATATTGTGAGCAACGGTCCAGAGCCAGAGGGAGAAGGCCTTTGTTTAAGAGGATGCCCTTTTTGGATGCAAATTAGATTCCTTCTTAGATATGAATATGATGAACCCGCCAATTTATGTGCACCTCATTTTTGCGATAAAATCGTAAAAAAAGTAAAAAAAAGTAAAAGCAAAATTACCAGGGTGACTGACAAGTGTCACTGACTCATTGACTGTGTCTGTGCCTCTGACACAGCGACTGACAGTGACACTGACATGGCTAGGGTTGGACCGGAGAAGTGACATCTCAGGTCCGTCCCGCGCCTGCTGACAGTCTGTGTCAGTGAGGCTCAGTGACTGTCACGGGTCGCAACTATAAGTCCTACTGCCAGTCAGATGGCATGCAAATGAAGGTCAACTGAACTGTCGAATGGCATAGAATACAAGTTTTCACATTGAATTAAGTAACATACCTGTAATTGTTGTTATTTCACATTATCAGTTAGTGGTCTGTTAATTTTCTTTGCAAAACGAGGATTTCAAGCAGTTTAAGTGAGCAGGCGAGCACGGCTGGAAAAGGCCAACCATTTTGGTGAGCGGCAACGGTCATAGTTTACGCCGGTAGGTGACGTTCCGTTCACTGCGAGCGATTGTGGGCCCTAATCAGTCAGTTGTAGGTCTGGCACCAGTCTAGTAGAACACAGTCCGAAAACCCTCCGCTGAGAGAGTGGCAAGGAATACTTAGGTTGTAGCTCAAAAACTAGATGACATCGGTGGACCCCAAAAAAACTCTAGATAGACAGACAATACGTAGTTCGTACAGACGACTTTTTTTTCAAGTATGAAGCTATTGAATTGCAATGTTTTACCATATCCTATAAAATCTCATACTTAAAATTTCGGCTAAATTGGATCATTGGTAATAACGGCACGAGGCCTTATTTTCTAAATTAGAAAAAATCGCGGTGCCCACTTTTATAAAGGTAAAGGCTTAACAATTTTATAAAATCGTACGTCTGTACGACAAATGTCTTTTTTAAACTGTCTATATATAAGTCTATATATAAAGTGGTGTAAATTACAATTTTAATGTGATTCGTGCGATACGTCAAGCCGTGATATTTGCAAGGTTCCACATGCATGCACATGTGTAATAGTACAAGCCAATTTTTCACGAAAAGATTTAGGTTTGTAAGATGTTATAGTTTTCACAATTAAATGCAACCCAAACTGGCATTGTCGCGATTAGTGCGAAACTTTCAGGCTGCAGTTTTGCCAGATGACACTTTTCGATGTGTGAGCGGTAATAGAAACATGTTGGGAGTTTAACCCGCCACCTACCGATCTGCGGTTCTCCAAATTAAAGAAGCAATGGTGTTCTTTACTTACGAAGAGAATCAGCTTCCAGGGAAACCATACGTTAATGTCTCATTCACAAGGGAACACTCGTGGCCACACTGGAGGAAGAAGACCAGATGAGATCCCACAGAGAACTAAACGGCGACGTTTTTAGCATGCTCAGCCACAGCTTTTCATACGCTGTCTAGTATTTTATAACAAGGATCTGAAAATCTGAATATTTTCTAAAAGCTTGGGTAACAATTAAAACAAACATGACTGTTGTGAATGAATCAATATCTCGAATATGTTATCAGCCAGGTTGCTGGATATAAACTAATAAGAAATAATTGCAAAACATTTATTATGCCCTTTGTATAGTACACATCTTCAACTTTTCATACATTGATCGAACGCAGAGAGAATGACATCTTGGGAATGTCGTTTATTATTTAATTCATGCAAGCATAAACTATAAATAGACATTTTGGTCACACCAGTATCATTCTAGTTTTGTGTAAAACAAATCCTTCATTGCACTCCAAAAAAATCTTACTCATTTATTAAGTTTACAACTGACCGCTGGGTATAACCAAGTTAGCGTTCGCACGTCAGATATATCACGAAAACTGCTGTGACCACCTATCACCACCTATTCGAATTAAAAACCATACCCTTCGGGTTAACAAACGCTCCTGTTACTTTGCATCGTCTCATACAATTACGCCTGATAACCAAGTTTTAGAGGAACAAGCAGACACATTCAAATTAAAGCCCAGCAGAGTATCAACTCATGAGATCGCAAGTTACATTTTTGAGACACGTGGTCTTATGGAAAGGTATGGTTCCGGATCGTACCAAAACGACGGAAGTTATGTCGTGGCCAGTACCTACAGCATTGAAGGAAGTATGACATAATCATGAACTACATCGTACAATAGAAAATGTAAACACCTTTTTCAGTTGAAGTCAAATCAGAGGCAGATACATGCACATGAAACATACATCTTCGGCAGAGATACGCATACTGCTACATGGTAGTTCAAATCCTCAAGCATTTGATAGCTTGTCAAGATTCAAACTTCATCCACCAGGCTAGTCCGCAAGTGGAAACTACGAGAAAAACTGTCATGTCACCTGTCATTTCTACATGGGCAGGAATGAAACCAATGGCCATATTTAGCAGCTTAAAGACTGGATATAACCAGGCTAGGCTGAAGCCGAAAGCTGCACTCGGCGATGTGAGATGGATTGATTAGCGACAAATGTCTACTTGCAGCGACGATACGCCGTAACCGCTAGATATTGGTAGTAGCTGATACGCTTAGCAGATGGGCATGGACATATCCATCCAATTCCTTCACAAACAGCGGATGAATTCGACGATGGATGCCAGATGAACAGTTTTGGTACACGGCCTGGTGTAGCATTGCGTGCAGCAACTTTGGAATTTTGCCATCTAACTCGAATCGAACAATCCATATAACATATAAGTGATTACACGTCTCTTATATTCGAATTGGTAAGGTATAATATTGCACAATGCGCGCCTAATGCTGGAACCTTAATGTCTTTCGTTTAATTAAAATCGTATTATGGTGATTTCTTCATCGTTAAATTATCGCATCAATAGAAAGATAACGTCATTGAACTTCAGTCCTCACTCAGACTGCGCTACACTAGACTGGGATTACTAGTGGTACAGCACATATAGTCCAACAGTGAGTTATAAGTCTGTAGCTACAGCTCCGAAACCTAATAGCTACTCCAGTGATGAGAGAGAGAGCGAACATGAACATGCACTCTGCTCTCCATGTGACTTGGTGAATATGGGGAAACTTATGGGGACAGTGAGTGGGAGTGCAGAGTGCGATGTTAAAGCCCGAAACGCTCACTGATCGACTGCTAACAGCCTATGAGACAGCAGCACACAACAGCAGGCCTACCCCGATGTGCAGCAGCTTGGAAAAGGTGCTGATCCATTCATCAGATTTATTTCACAATATGCACAACAATTGACGATCGTGGTTTTGAGATATTCATCTTCAAGGTAGCACATTATGCTGTGGTTACTTAAGGTACACACATAAAACGAAATTCACCTTCTCCGCCAGTGTATGTAAATAATTTTCTTAGGGATGGAGGGCTACCAAGATACGCCATAAGCTATTGCGATTATTGTTCTCCACCGTAATTGCCATATAAGTTTAAGGAGGGGAATGTACACACAGATCATGAATTGGCTACATAGCTATAATATGAACCGGTGCTTTTCGTACAACGATATTTGCTCATCATGACTTCTTGTTACAAAGACGCGGTACAAATGTATAGATGAATGTTTCCGCCAGTTGGCATACTTGCGTGTAGACAATAAAACCCCACGCGTTCATCATAGGCTTGACATTTTCACGCAGCATGAAAAAAAGTTGCATTGATATCAGTATCACCATCGACGACACACAGAGGATTAAGTTGACGACTGGTAGGAAAAGTTCCCCTGATACAGAACTTCTGCTTCGGCAAGCTGCACACCTTTGCATAATAGAATGACACATGATGGTGTACATACACACCGCCAATCCATACGTGACAACGTTAACACTACAATATATGGCGCATGCTATTTGCCACGTGGTCTCTTTGCTTGTAAGGGCAGGAATTGCGAGACAGAACGGGTCAGGGCCAAGCGAATCGCGTGCCCAAGTCACAAGGGCATTTAGACTAGTTAACATGGCTGCACCAAACATCACGGTCAATCCAATATGCCTCAGGGTGATACGGATCCCCCGTAAAGGATATTTAATTGCAATCATGCGCTGTGTTGCGTACACAACGAGCATAATGTTGTGGGTGTGAAATGTTACAAACAGTGATAAGCCCAGAGACGTACACAGATGACCCGACGTCCAGTAGGTGGCATAGTAAGGGTACTCGTCCCAGAAGTAAAGGTCAACCCCTACATAGGCGAGAGAGCCAAACGAGTGTACGCAATTTACTGTATACAGCATTATTATGGATGTCTGCAATTTCCGACGAGTCTTTCTTTCAGTAATGACAGATATTATATTAGACACAAAATTGCAAAGTACCGAAATAATGAAGATACTTCGCGTGACCAGACTTCCTAGCATTGACGTGCATATATTCAACGTTATATCACACTTTGTTGTGACGGGCACAAAACAGCACAGTAAGTCATTACCCATGTAAATGGAAAGCAGGGAAGTAAAACCGTCAAAAGTATTTACATCGAGGAATATGATCAAGTTGTTTCGAAGATCTAAAAACCGCAATGAAAGCTCAAGGCCGAGGAAATTGTTCCTGGTTAATTTGACTAATGCATTTGAAGATAAATTTAGAACCTCCAGCGAAGGAACATCCGAGAATGCGGAAGGTTCGATGATACGGATCATCTGGTCACTCAAGTCCAAAGAGGTTAACGCGTGAAGATCTCTGAACGCGTCCACGAACAATGTATCTAGTTTGTTGTGTCTTATGTCAAGTAATGCTACTCTGCGCAGCCCCACAAATGCTTTTTGACTAATAACAACCAAATTGTTACCCTTCAGAAACAACCTTGCTAATAATTTGAGAGACGTGAATGCGTATGCGCCGATTGAATCAATGTTGTTTTGCGAAAGGTCAATAATAATGAGGTATTTGTAAGTTTGGAATGCATGGTTATCCAGCACTAACATATTATCAGCAAAATCCAGAACTTTAATCTTTTCAGGCAATTGCGGTAAGGTAATTAGACCTAAATTCGCGCATGAAACAGCTAAACCTACACAACGACATCGCATAGGACACTGAAAGTCTCTGCCCACAAATTCATCATCGGCCGACGTCAGGCAATCATTAATACCATTCCCAACATTGCTGGGATGTACACATACTTTATCAGCGTTACACTGCAACATGCCGGGACAGGACAAAGACTCACAGTTCTTTTCGTCTTCCATGTGGGGACAGTCCGCCACTCCATCACAGACGTTGTGGGTCGGTATGCAGTACCCAAACGGACACTTGAACATGGTAGGACACGGGTAGTCCATACAATCAGACAAATGAACACCGTTTCTACAATACTTCACCCATCCGGTGACACGGTCGCGTTCATAAACACAAAATTTCTTCATGGGATAACACTTCCCCAAAAAACCTTTTACACAAGTTGAGTAGCTGGGTAAATCACAGAACGAATCGCGACTCTCGTTCAGTAGTACTCTTTGGTGTGGAAGGACAATAAATCGCCTTCGTCTTCCTGCTGTGAGCAATCAGGAACCAAGTCACCAACCATGTCAACCGAAATTGTTTCTCCGTCAAGACAAACGAATACTGCTTCATCGTCATGTGGGACGATTTGAATATCATTTATACAAAGGAGTTCGTCTTCTCCGTCTTCGCAGTCTACTTTGGAATCACAAACTCTGGACGCAGGCAGACATTTACCAGATATTTCGCAATGGAAATATAAAATACTGCATGAACACCAAGCAGGATAGCAAGACGTAAAGCAAGCAGTGCTGCTCAAACTGTGATTACGGTCCCAAGCCAAAGAAAGTGAAGCATTAAAGTGGCAGATGTCAGAGCAGTTAGTCTCGTCAGAGCCATCACGGCAGTCTAGTTCACCGTCACATGCAAACTGAGCCAAGATACATGTATCGTCCTGACATTGGAAATCTCCGCGGTGGCATTCAAGTGTAGTCAGCGTGATAGGCGATTCACATATAATGTATCTCGCGGAGGCGCTGTCGATGACTGAGTTACAATGGAATTGCTTGTCAACAAGTGCCTCAAGTTTCATATTACCGTCCATGTCTGTGATGCGGTTAAGTTCGCATTGGAATTTCCCATCTAGAGTGGTGATGACAAAGTCATTCTCGGGGTCTTTCATCATTAGCGCTATGTAATTCAACATGACGGTGATGTCTCTTGAATTCGCAGTACTGAATATTTTGCTATCAACTTGTCGACATGTCTCGTATGCAGTTAATATATTAGATACGACATCGATTTCTAGTAACAACACGCAAGTTTCCAACAGCGGTATCCATTGTCTATCGTCAGAACAACGTGCAGAAAAATTCAGGTGAAGGCGGTCTCCAACGGCTAAATTAGACTGATCCATAGGTACTTGACATATGGCCATAACATTGTCGAAGGCCCGATCACAGGGCACGTTGATCCAGGCCATGTCAGTCATGGAGTAGATTACCAGAGATGTACAGGCCGTTTGCACATTCCACTGAGGCTGAAGCTTCTGCGAGGCATCCTCAATGAAACTGTCGTAGTTGAATCCGCATCTTTTCATAACATGTGTGGGAAGTGCGCTACCTCGGTCAGGTACTAGCCACTTCTGAAACACCGGTGGGAGGCCAGTCGTCCACTTCGGCGGCATTTTCTGCAAGTGGTGTGTGTCGAATTGATTACCAAATTAATTCAATAATAAATATGGTGTTCACAAAAATAATGCCAGAAAGACCCCTATGGCTTTATTTTGCGAGGGCCCGGGTAATGTTGCTGGGTTAAAGAGGTACCAAAGGATAAATATGAGAGTAATTTGGGACCTTTAAAATGTAAAACGGGAAAAGACTAAACAACGGCGCCACCAGTTATAACAAATTTACACGGCGTGAAGTTTGTCCGCTTCTAGATCTACAAAGGCAGATGAGATATCAATATGTCCATCTCTGGCGCTCTGCCAAAGGCTTGGTCTGGATGAATTCATTGCCTAATGAGTTAGTGCGCGCTCCTTGTGTTTCTTTGAAAGTCATTCAGCCCCACAAACAGGTGACTTACATTTAACCATTAAATTAGGAATCGATTTAATTGTTTATAAATGCAATAGTCTCTTCACGATTGACTGCGGCTGGGTTGCTAAAACATACCTGTTGGTGCATGCTGAGACCGATGTGAATTATCTGCAATCTCGCCAATTCTCGGAAATAATTCCACAGTCCCATCAAAAAGAAACTAGATAACCAGGTCCACTGAAGTTCGCTGCTGATGGTGAAGATATCAGCACCCTGTGCCAAGCATGACTCCCTCACATTTTGCCAGGAACCGTCAGTTGTTCCTCTGAATATGTTGAAGTAGTAGCAAACACGCAGAGAAGGGAGGCATATCCTTGAATTAGTTGTAAAGAAAGCCGTGATATCATAATGGGCTATTCTTCTAAGAAGCATAAATGGTCCTGGCTGTTCGGTACAATAGGGTACAATGTTATGTGCCAGCTGATGTCTCCTATCAGCGAGGCCCTCTCTTACTTTAAACGTCGTGCTGCTGATGTCTTGCAACCGAGAGGCCAAAAATCTGCATTGACTGAATTTGTAAGACATGTGGGTGACACATGTGTCTGGTCTGTCCGCGAAATGCATGGTCATGGCACAAGACGTGTCAGCTACAGTCGTGTACCACTTGATGGCCAAGAAATCACTGTAGTTCGTATTTCGCCAAACAGTTTCCATAATATCGCCGTATCGAACGAGTAGACGAATTTGTTCTCCGGGGAGCAGACCACACTCACGCTTTATCGACACACGCATGGTGATACAATCTGCTCCTCTGTGTTTCGTTGACGTCGCTATGCTCACCTGCTGATTCAGCCATTGTTTGGCTTTTGGTGCCGGCATTAGGAGAGAGCCGCAGGGCCATTTCGGTATGGTATACTGCAAAGTATCTGTCCATTGTCGGTGCGGTATGGAATCATATACGAGACACCGTGGGTACTGTAAGCGAGTCTGCTCTATCTCAACGTGCATACCAAAGAGAAGGCAAACAGTGTCAAAAACAATCGTAGCCTGTGGCCTGAAGTATTTGATTGCCGCTTTTAACTCCGTCTTATTTTCCCAAAAGGGTGCACCGTAGTACATCCAGCCAGTTTCGAAATAATTAAAATGACAGTCTGAATCACGAAAATTGGCTCGCGGAAGATTCGTCAGACGGGTCAGGGTATAGTGGGTCGGATAAAAGGCCAATTCGGCAGGATTCTCGAACTTGACCAGTGTCCAATGGGAAGCATCCATTTCGGCATCAGACCAGATAAACGTTGCCGCAACGCACAAGTCTTCGGACGTTCGTGGGATTAGGTATCTAGGTTTTGAGCGGACCCCGTCTTCAGGGTATTTTGACAAGAGTGGGTTCACAAATCCTTTACATGTGTGTTTTATGGCAACGCCACGGACAGACACGGTACTTAGCCCGGCGAAGGACTTCAACAAAAGCATCATCGGTCTATTGCTCAGTTTCAATGCCATCCCTTCCGCCGACAACTGCCACATGTCAGAGGTGCGTCGTGAACAGATGCTTGCCAGAACGTTTAACCTCAGCCATCTGTCTGTCTCAACCATAAACAATCCACCGCCCAGACAGCCCAGGTGACTGTAACCGCTGTAATGGGGATGTAACTCAGCTAAGAGCAAACCATGAGGATGGTATTCAGAGAATTGTATTTCTATCTGGGAGTTTTTAATTCCGGTAGTGACGCCAAAGACGTGTTTTGTGACGTTTTCGAAAGTCATATTGTAAGTGGATTTGGCGGAGCTGGGTAGTGTCTTTGAGGTATAGAATAGTTGCATACCTACCTTCGCCGCATGATTCATGACAGCGTGAAGAGTGACAGCCCCAATGCTGCCATGCACCCCACATTGATCAGCCTTATCGCAGTGCCATGTACATGATTTCCACCACAACAAGCTCCCACGATACCGGTCTTCAGCTTGGGAGTAGGGTCCATCCCAGAGCCCGAGCTCGCCATATTGGGGTGTCCTGGAGTCGTTACACGTGAACGACGCCACGCTGACCCCCGATGCGGTCCACGGTGGACCAGCGACAAGCCATGTGTACCTCCTCTGATGTCGGTCAATGAACAGGAAATCAGGAGCTGGACCTCGCAGAGATAAATGTGAGAATTCTTGGTCGTTTTCTTTAGTAGGAAAAAGAATGGCTTGGCCTTCTAAACACATTGGCCGCAACATACCGTCAAACAGACTACACAACTTCCGATTCTGACTGTGTCCAAGTGTCATTGCCGTGTTCCGGCTGAGTGGCTGGTAAGCGACACAGAATGATGACACCCTGTCATGATGAAGATGTCTTAACCAATGCATTGAGACCTTGTCCGTGGGAGACAAGTACACGGATCGGGGCCATTTGCCGCACATTTCACCCAAAGTGACAATACTGTCATTGAGAGACACGTGACTGCCAATGTCAAGCAATCGCAGCAGGCCAGTGAGCCGGATGTCACACGTGGGAACTCCATCCTGTGAATCCAGTGACGTCACAGTGATGTTGATGTCATGCTGGGGCCTGGCTTGGACTTCCCACCACATGTGGAATTGACCTGTTTCGGTGTGTGCTTTGATCACCGCACATGGCGAGTCAAGTGTGGTGCTTGGGGGTGGGATGGGGCTTTGGCTGGTTCCCTGACACGCCTCCTCTGGGTCACATGAACGCCGCCAAGCTCGCACCCGTCTCAATGCAGTCCACAATGCCATCGAGATGTGGCGACACGAGGACGGAGACTGGAGTCCGTTGCATGTGGCCACCGACTCATGTATATTCAAGTCAATATACCCACTGATCAATATTAATTGTAAGTGACTTTCAGGTAATGCACCATCGCAGCAGGCACGTGTCATCACAATGGCCAGCACCAGTACAGGGCATGCTAGGTGGATGAGAAGCTGCATATCGATATGACATCAAGCAGTTGTCACAGATGCCGCAGATGTTTGATTATATTGATAAGCAAAGAACGTTAGTACCATGCGACTTCTTCCTTACTACATATGACGTCACCGATTGCTTGCCATTGATGGCAAATGGGACCTACATGGACTAACCGTGTCCGAGAAGTGTAGTCTTGACGTTTGTGAGGAAATGAAACTGTAATCAGAAAAGGCAAACATCCGTGCTTCATAGACGCTCACCCAGAGCAATCACAATAAGGGCGGATAATAAAAAAGTAAACCAATCAGAGAACTCAAACTAAGACCTAATGTTGTATCGTTCGATTTTGAATACATGACGTGGCAATGAAAACCACAGTGGCACAATAGAATCGTGACAAACAAAGTACATATACATACATACATGGCAAACCGGTCATCATGCGAACGGCCTTGTCTTCCAGTGCCAACTTGATCTTGCAGCCTCTTACTTTATCAGCGTTAGATTTGTGGTTAGATATGTCTTCTTGGTCCTGGGCGTTCGAGACCATGCAAACTCATGTTGCAATTAATTTCGTTCATGGAAACTGTGTTTGAATAGCGGTCGTGACAATGTCGCCACTAGGAAATCGTGACGAGACATAATCTCGGTCTCGATGGTAATGCTTGATTTTGGTTTCAGACTCATGACGACGCCGTCTTACTGTGCGCCTATAACCTGGAGCCATATCGCATATTGTCCTTAACTAACAACCACGCCTGACATTTATTTAAAGCAACGCGTTATGCGACTTCGTGTATCTTCACCTTAGTCGTTGATTTACTGACAACTTAGCAACGTTTCAGGATATATTACTTAATACTGAAATTACCCGAAATGCAGTTTATCTGTTACAGGCACATCTCAGCCATAACGGAAAAACAAATTAACGTTTTTAATGATTTGGGCTGGTGCACCCCGGTTTGTGGATCTAGGGAATGTGACCACAGTCTCTTCGACTTTTTGGAGAGTTCATTCCACCCACAATTGTTTCTCCACTGGCGTAGACGTTACACAATTGTTTAACATGGGTTCAATTCCTACACGAGATTCTCTTACAAGTTTTCAGCGTACAGGATACACTACATGGCGTAGCGCGATCAATTTCTTATTCGAACATTTATTGGTAGCATTATATAAAAACGAGGTTGGCCCTTACCAGCCCCGTGAGGGGTCACTAACATCATGGCCCAACGGAAACAGCCCATAAGTTATTCCATTACCTCTCCCATTTGTTAGTATATTGATGCATTTGTTAACCACAATCGTTTCCGTTTTATGTTAAAGTAATTAGTCAGGAAATCTACGACGTCTTCATCCTGCAATCTAAACCATCGCATTGACCAAGTTGAATGGAGCATTTCTGCCTCCTACTTTGCACGCAGGTACTTAAAGTCATGAAGTTTAAACCACATACCTGTTAATACCACATACTGGTTAATTGTATCATGTATGGTTAATGGTTCATATTTTGTATTTATCCCTTCGTGTTCGACATTTGACCACGTCGAATGTATTACTGAAATATGTAAAACACAGTTGTGACTGGTTTAGATCCTAACGAACAACTAGTCACTCCCTTTGCCTAAGAAACAAAAGCATGTGTATGCTTGATCAACCAACTATCTGCTTGGGCACGTGTTATCTACTATATAGTTTTCAATGAAAAGGAAATCCAAATCAACTATATTGACAGTATTAGTTTGCAAGGAAGTGGAAATCTGAAACGGATATCTAAATCAAATATATTGACAGTATTAGAAAGAAGACTAAAGAGACTAGCAAATACTAGTCGACGGAGAGGAGGTATCGAATATGAAATTGGTTATTGAAGATATGGGTAGTATACTTGCAACCAGGACGAAGGGGGCTGTTATATGATGTAAAGCTACCCGGTATGAAGAAAAAGAAAACCTACCAAGTCATTTTCTACATTTAGAAAATAGGAATTATGATATGAAAGGCATCTGCCAGCAGATTGATAAAAGCCGATGGGTCTGATAATATTCTAACAGAACTAGTAGAACGAATGTATATAAGAAAAACGTAAACCGAAACATTGAACCAGTCTTCTATGAAAATACCAATCCTTCACTAACAGCCAAAGAAAGAGATGATATACATGACTTGGGGGCTACCGAAGGCACCACCTTATCCATCTTTGTATCTAGTTACCCCCAGGGGGCTGCACATAGTTTAATTTCTTTGACCTTTGATATGGCTGGTAGGAGAGATATAGGGTGGTAGTTGTTGAGATTATTTTTGTCACCCGTTTTATGAACTGGCACTAGAGTTGCAAGTTTAAATTTTTTGGAAAAATACCCGTGGATAATGTTTAGTTATCCTTCCTGTAGACAAACAGGCAGACACAATTCGTTCCTGTGGACAGACAAACAGACGGACACACAAACGAAACCGACCGACATATGACGAAAACAGTCGTTTTCGTCATAATAACAAAATAGACCAATATAGACAATATATCTATTGGTGATCCAAATGAAATTGATCATATGTAAAAGCTACCCTAAATGCAAAAGCAAAGCACTTGCCCACAAAGTGGATACCATTTCATAAACCAAACATAAATCAAACCTTTGGATAACACAGGGTATTATTAAATATATTAAATTGCGAGACATTAATGTATAAGAATCTTAAGCTGACCGATCCATCGTAAACAATATTTGAGACGATAAAATAATTAAAAAAATTAAAAAGGCAGGCGTAAGCAGGGACTTGAGCAAGTGTACGCACCTGCTGCAGATGAAATAAACAAATTATTCCTAAACATTAAAAGAAATATCTACCTGGCCAAACGACGGTATTTCCATGGACGATTCGTAAGCTGTAGGAATTATCTAAAAATTGTGCGATTCGTAAGCTGTAAAACTGATACAAAAGCTTGGAGTGCCCTAAATAAATTGTTAACTTTTTCAGAAACGACAAAAATGTTCCCCAAATGGCCCCAAGGAATTGCTTGGACCCAGAGCCCGGAGCCATAGCCCGGGACCCAAGTGCCATAGCCTGGAGCCGGATCTATAGCCTGGAGCCCTGGGCCCGTAAGTATAACGGGACCAAAACAGGGCGATTTCGGGGTGAAAAAAAAGCCCCAGCCAGGGCCATTTTCCTGCTCTGGCTGTAGGTATAAAGCCGCAGGGCGATAAAAACGGCCCCAAACCGGTAAATTGCCCCGAATTTCGCCCCAATTACGCCCTGCTCTGCTTTTTCGCCCCAAATGGTCAGTTTAGATAAGTGGTCCCAAAAACGCCCTAATTCCGGCCTGTTTTGGCCCTGTTTTGGCCCTGAAACAAGACCTGCTCTTTAAAGTGCCCTGAATCAGATCCAAATCGGGGCAATTTACGGGTTTGGGGCCGTTTTTTTCGCCCTGGCTGGTTTATACTTACGGGCCCTGAGCCGGATCCATGGCCCGGAGCCCGAAGCCGGATCCAAAGCCCGGAGCCATAGCCCCGCACCGAGAGCCATTGCTTGACGCCCGGAGCCATGGCCCGGAGCCCGAAGCCCGACTCCATAGTCTAGCTTAGGGAAACGAGAACGCGAGGGCAAGATCGATCGTGCGCGCATTCTCGCGTTCTCGCCCCATTTCTGTGTCCGGCGTGAATGAAGGGGCCACCGAGAATGCGGTACTCGAGAAAGGGACTTTTTCGCATTCGCGTGGTGGCACAACTTTGCTAGCGTAGCGATGCCACCATGCCGACAGCGCAAGGAAATGTTTCTTTGATGTTTACATATAAAGATTAAGCGATTGTTCCGAATTTTACGCACAAGAAAAACAAAACAACGACCTAATTAATTCACTCTTACTCTCTATTCTTTATAGCTTCTTTTCTTGCTGTAGTATCCAGAGAAATATGACACATGATGTAGCTCCATTCACTGCAAACGTCAGTTTATGAACCTACCATAAAAGAAGGCGCGCTTGTTGTGACTCCATTGTTTCAAATATATGCAATGGCAACCATTGCTACGCAACGCTTCACGTACCGTCATTGTTTTAGCTTGCTTGATGGCCAGCGTTTACAATTAATAATGTTTCATCGTGTGCAATATTTCTTCAGAAAGAACTGATGGACAAAGAACCATGAAAAAGGAAGGTACAGTTAAATAGGAATCGGCAAAAAATGTGTTGATACATATTAGAGATGGGAGGGGCACGAGCCCAGGGGTGGCGAGGGGAAGTTGCTTGCAGTCATTCACGTTAGAAAGAGCAATGCCGCGGGAAAGACCTTTTTTTCACATGTCTTCCCATTAAAACCAGGGGCGGATCCAGGAATTTGAAAAGGGCAGGAGGGGGGGGGGGTCCAAAATTGAGACCGGGGGATCCACCAATTCTTGTATGACCGGGAGGGGGGTTAACTGAAAACTTGCGACAGGGGGGGCGTCCACGCTGTCTCAGATTGCGTTCCATAAAACAAAAGGGGGGGGGGGGGGGGGGTCACACCTCAGATGGCTTAAAATTTGCATTCAAAGACGGCATTGTTCCTAACTTTTGAGCAGTTCGGTGCTCCGTCTGCTGATGGTACAACGATATGCTATGCAAATGTGAAAATGGATTGGCGACGTAGGCGACAACATAGATATAATGGAGCCCTAGCGGAGTGAGTCGAAAGCAGAGAGTGACGCTCCAGATGTCTGTGATCAAATTGTCGTGTTATAATCATTGGGCTTAAAGAATACCCAATTGAGAGCAAGCTGCACTGATAAAAGTGTCATGTTCATTAAGCTTAAACTTGTCTATTACGCGGAAGCCACATACACATTAATCGCATTATTCAAATAAAATTGTGTTTGGACACTTTCTTAAGATAAAGAAAGAACACTAACGTTATATAAGAACACTATAAATTATATAAGGAGAGGCCAAATTAACTCCAAATTCAAATTGCCGAGTCGAGATTATGGGTTACTGGCTTTATCGGCTGTATTACAATCCCGAAATTTAGCAGCGTGGGATTTAATGCTTCTCTTTTGGCTTGTTTTTTCGCGCAAAACACCACGTTGCCCGCGAGTTGCTCAGCAAAGGCAATACTGTATTCGTGGCTTTATATATGACCTGATATGACGCACCCATACAAAGATGTTTTAACTTGATCGTGAGGCTTTTCCCGGAAGATAAAGAAAATTATTACGTGTTAGTTTGGGAAGCACTATGTGAATTATTGGGGGGAGGGGGGGCACATGCCCCGGATGCCCCCCCCCGGTTCCTCCGCCTAAGGATTTGTTTAGTTTTTTAAAATCGGCACTGTTCTTGAAAAACTCTTTTCGAATAGACCAAGCTGGGAGGAAGGGGGGGGGGAGGGGCACGAGCGGTTCTCAGGGGCGGATCTTGGAATTTGAAGAGGGACCGATGGGGCGGGGTCCTCCCATATTTTTATGACCAGAGGGGCGGTCGGAGGTCCCACACCTCAGACGCAAGATACAACTTCGATAATTGGGGGTGGGGGTGCATCTAAAAGATATCACTTTGCTACGTATTCGTCGGGAAACCTGATTTTCACGGTGTTTGTGTTTCCTTTCTCCCACGCCCCCCCGACCCCCCACTAAATCCGCCCCTGGATTCTTATTAACATGGGCGGAGGCCCGTTCGCTTTCTAATCATAGCAGTGGGTAAACTGTCATCATATTTTATATCAATATAGTATTTATGTTGCTTGATCCATGACTCCCTGTTTAGAACAATTCTGAATACATTTTATGTATCCACGAGGTGATATTTAGCACGTAAGGAAACAAGACCCCGATCCAGTGCAGCAGAAACAAGAATGGACTCTTCCAGGCTGACGCCCCTAGCAAAATATCATACTTTTGAAACCATGAAATTGAAACCATGTATAAATGTTGAAATTTGTTCATTTTACTTTTATGTTTTTTCACTAATTATTTTTGACTTTATCTACTGAATGGTTGCGATTCAGAATAAAGACCAAGCATATACATATTACTAAGATATTGAAATGGGACACTTAGGAATATTATTGATGATATATTTCTGATCGTAGCGGATGTCCCCTCTCCCTGGCTACACGATAAGAGCAATCAGCTCAATTGAAATTTTAGTACGTGGTAACAAGCTGACTGAAAATGATATGTCAATTTTAGGCCAAAACATTAATTATGAGTGGACTTAATGAATTATCAATTCCGCTTTTACTTAAACGTGCGAGATTTACCACGTCAGCCTATCCAGTTTTACTAATTTATGGTAGTGGCGGATCCAGCAAACAATCATGTTGGGATCACAAGCTGGCGTGAATGAAATAATTTCATAATTTGATGTTTGGTTTAAAATTCTTACGACCGGGGGGGGGGGGGCGGGGGGTGAACCACATAATAATATGGGGGTCCAGAAGAGACAAAAAGGCGGGTGTTGCATCTATATCTTAGCTGGCATAGGGCTACCATTGACCAACAGCCCTCCCTCAAAAAAGGGGGAAGGGCCGATCAGACCCCCAAGATCCCCGCGGGCCTTTGCGCGAAGGGGGGGGGGGGCGGGGGGGAGGGGGTAGGATCTCTGTGACCCCACTCGGATCCGCACCTGTAAGGTGCTCAGTCAATACATCTTTGGATAATATATTTGGCATACGTACCCTGGCCAAAATGTTTTCTTAGGTCAGAAATTTAATCTTATATCTAGAAACTAAATAAAATAAAAAAATGAGAAAAAAGACCCAAAAACTTGCAACAAAGCAACATTTCGATCAACTGTGCGACTAGAGGGCTGGTTTGCCATGCGTTGTTTAGCGCTTGTTCTAAAGTTTCGATCAACTTGACGATGTCGGAATTGTCAACCAATCAGCGTCGAGCATTTTGGTCTGTTTTTGATTAATCCAAAGTCATCAGCGGATACATGACAACATATAACAATTGGGTACATCTATGTGTCAATGCAACGGATTACATGAGAAATAAACATCTAGTCGTTTCATAATCTACCAGTAAGTAAACACATATAACGGGCAATCATTTTAGCCAATCAGCGTTGAGATGATCATGTTGATATTGACTGCATTATGACTGTTATGAATGTGTGTGATTGGTTTGTATGCATGACGTTATGATGGATGCTCTTGGCGCTAGTGATAATTGTTGAATGTTTCATTTTATCATGTTTCATACTGAATAAAGCACCGGCCTTAGTCACACGGTCGTCTCCAGTTATTCATGGCATCAACCACATATTAGAACACAAATGTTAAAATTAAATACTCCTCTGATGATGACATCGTTGCCATGTTGACAAACGCGAGGAGCACTGGCTTGGCTTGCTGTGGCTGGCTTGCCAGTGACCAACCCGTTTGTAAGTCAGTTGGTACGCTTTTTGACTATAAGAACTGTTGACTGCCCGGTGCTTTGACCGTTGTTACGACTGTTGAAGGAATGATCGTACCGTAAGAAATCTGGCTCCGATCTGCGATTCAGCCCCATACACTACTTTAAAACACCCACCTCTAATTCTTTTTGAGTTGATAATCCATTATCAATTTTTTTAGAGCATTATCCCAAAGGAGTGTCTGAGCAAAACTAATACTCGCTCAAATAGTCGCTCGTTCGCTATAGAATGGCACTACGTGGCAAGCGAAGAAGTGGGACCAGCTAACTAATCGGCGTTTCTCGTTCGCCCTTTTCACAGGATGCAATACGTTGTAAAGTTCCTTAAAACACATCAACTTTTCGACAATTCTGCAATTGGAGGGCCGGTTTTCCACGTATCGTAAGCTTAGCGCATGTTCTAAAGTTTCGATCAAGTTCACGATTTGGGAATTGTCAACCAATCAGGGTTGAGCTTTTTAGTTATGGATGATGCTCTTACGGTATGTAGGTGGCGATAGTGATAATAGACCGATCCAGTCCGACACTAAGCCCCGCCCACCCTTTAGTCCTTTTTCCTTACTCGTGAGTATGAAATTGACAATCATAGCGGATGGTAGGTACAAGCGAATAGCACTCATCTCTGACACTGACAACAAAGTGACATGCTGCTTTGTAAGTCTGACGTGTTTGTCCGACATAACGCACGTGAAAGCCCTTTTTTCACCCCATGATTGGATAAAAGCAACTGCGACATCAGTGAATGATTGACAGCCTGGATCGGTCTATTGCGTAGTCGGTTGGTACGCGGTTTTCGTAAGGAGAATTCCCATGTAACAGTATCTTCTTGAAAAAGAATGTCCGAGGCGCAAGCCGAGTACATATATTTTCCATCTTCCATCTTGGAACCCACGAAATGTATTAGCAATGGTAGACTTGAGTCATACGTGAGCTGAGCTGAAACAGTGGTTCGGACTGACATGGAAGAACGTCGAACCCTGCAGCCACAAGTCAATTTAGTTCATCTACAGATTGTAACAAGGAAGTCGTGTTTCGCATCAAGGCGCGTGGGCTACTTTACATGGATTATGTGTCATTATACAGACGAATATTGTCATTTGAATGTGGAATGTGATACAATCGTTCACATTATTGGATACTCAAAGGATATACAGCGATGTTGCGATGGTGCTTGAAACAAGAAACACCCAGTGCGTTGTGGATGGATAGGATACGCTGTGCAGAATGAGTTTCGTGGGCTTTACGAGAAAGAAAAATGATTTCTGGTGTGATTATAGGATAAATTTATAAGGAAATGTCGGTATGTATTTTGCATACGAATTACATATGATCTCAAATTCAATTTCTAAAAATGGATTTTGTGATCTAGGCTGGTTTTGAAGAGAAATGTGTATCTGTTTTTGCTGGGGCTTTCCATCGGGCGTCAAGTTTCCCGTTCATCATTCATTGTTGTTGTGACTTGTTTCAGAGAAGCTTACTTATTGTTTATGATTGGCATTGACTGCGATTGTCGATTTTGTAACAGAAGGAATGTTCTACAGGACACTAATTTGGTCTCCTTGAGGCAATCGCAATTGATCAGCTCGCTAAAACAGCACATGCTTGAAAATTAATGTTCAAATTAGAACGGACGTCTCCGGTTATTCGTGGCATTAACCGCATATTAAGGTAAGTAACCCATAATAGCAAGGTAAACGAACTGTGATTATAAGTTAGCCATACATGACATTACAAGCAGAGAGCTGTTGGTAAGGTCATACCAACAAGCGCACGTTTGCTATGCAAAACGGCACATGACATCGCCACAAGCATAACAAGCATCCCTTCCGCTAACTCGAAATACCTAATATCTTCTTCATTCTTATTTCTAATGTGGGGTAGGTCTTATAAAGGTTAAACTCACGCACAGACTGTAGAATTCCGAATCCTTTCCAATCTTTTTATTTCAGATCACTTTGTCTGCCATGACAGTTTTCGTTTAAGTCACATGACACACAAAAATAAGGATGTGTACGCGGGATGTCACAAGCTTCTCAATGATGTGTCAGTAAGACTTTGTTTACATCTGAAATGTCCTCTACTACGGTAACTAATAGAACTTGCGCTGTTTGTGACAATGAATTTTCCAAAAGAAGACACGGCTACAACAGGTTAGATATATATATATATACAAGTTATTGGTGAGAAAACTGCTACAATGGTGTAAATAAGGAAACTTATTGCTGGCCCATCCCAAATTATGTACAATTAGTTGGTCTATGTGTACATGCTGTCGCCGTTTAAAGCTGTCTAATATGAGAAGAAAATAAAATAAAATATTGATATGGGTAAAAAAAAATTATACTCACATTTCTAAAAAGATTATGTTTTTCTAAGACACTTGATCTACAAACAATTTTGTTTGTTGATGAACTAATTAGTTATTAACGTAATAATACTTTATATGCATACCTGTGATAATGTGTAGGATAAATATTGATATTATATTTTGATGGATGTTATACATGTATATGTTTCGTTTTTTATAATATTTATATAGCTATTGCTCTAAATTCAGCCAAAATATCACCTGAAGTGGGAATTTTTTTACAGCCAGCTTTTCAATGTTTTTGCATGCATCACGTTATAACTTTATAATAATTATTGCATTCTACTTAAATCGACAGCCATTGGCCGGCTAAAATCTGATAAATTGATATTATAATTATCATTATTAAGCTTATAATATAGTTATTAATTTCTATCTGACTATCTCTGTTATTGGATACGATTATGCACCAATACTATTCATACATGCAATGCAAAGACTTCTATGAAGACAGGACCATCACCATTTGTATTTCTAACATGTCAAGCTAGAAGCTAGCTAGAATTACAGCAGTTTGGCACTGAAGAGAGTTAATATGGATATGATTTTTCACTTGTACTATTATGAAGATATTGGTTTCAATTCCTGCACAATGAACCATTAAAATGACACCTGGTTAAAAGAAACACCATCATTTAATTTGTCTGCCTCTGGTTTCCAAATTCACGCCGCTTCCCCAGCAACTCCAAATTATCATCAATTATCGCTCATAATTAATTTCTTTTATTTTGGGATTAACGACATAAATGTTTATTCAGAGTAAAAATTACCTTTGCTTGTTCTTTGGGAAACGAAAAAATGACAGTTCGGGTTGCTGTTTTTTGTTGTTGCTGCAACCAAAGTGCTAAACATAGCAGCTGCCAGTCGTTTAACCCGACATCGTTTTGACAGCGGGCATCCAACTCCATCCGCTTGGCGGCGCTGCAGTCGCGCGATAACCATTGGGCCTGCTGAGTGTGGCGTCTTATCACAATGTCACAGAGCCTGTTTGACAGTTGTTGTGAGGGGTTGAAGAGGTCACTGACTCTGAGTTACTGACCTGACAAAAGCACATGGTATAATTTAAGTCGAAGAGTCTCTTTCTTGTCACTGCTTGTACTCCGATTCATCTTGTGTTGTCATCCTGATGTTCCATGTATCCATTTATGTCTTGGGTGGTTTGAGTTTTTCGATGATATATCCAATTTGTCGGTAATCCATAGATTTAGTTTCACTTTGCAAAACTTTCCCTTCTTCGGTTGCCATCTTTCATACGGGTGACCAGTTGACCCCCAGCTGACTTGTCCTAGTAGTAATTTGCATGCCGGGAAGTTCAGTCTTATAGGGAGCAAGTCACACAGTCTGTCTCGCCTGTATCCCATACTCCCGTTCCACTCAAACCTGTGACCCCCGGGGTATTTAAGGGTTTCTGCTACAAGTGTGGTCAAGAAAACCACATGGCGACTCACTGCAGTAACGAGGCCAGACCCGACCTTGTGCAAATAAAACTGTTGTCTCGCTCTTCCAGGAAAATCCCAAACTGAGTGCGGCTCCTGGTGTTGGACAGCTGGGAGCCTTGGGTGAAAACAGTCCAATTGTTTCAGACAAAGTATCTTTAGTTGGGAATCCGAACCAGAGTTTCATTTACGTTGTGGATAAAGGAAGTTATCCTGCATTATTAGACACTGGCTCTATGGTATCTACCGTGTCTGAGTCATTTTGGAGGACAAGTTTGTTTGATTTATGTTTGTTTCCACTTCAGGATTTGATCCAGGTCACCGGCGTCACCGGTGATGAATTGTCCTATCTTGGTTTTATCGAAGTACGTCTTAGTTTGTTAGGTAGTGATAAGGAATGTATCACTTATCCAGTACTCGTTGTGCCTGACACTTCATATAATTCAATGGTTCCTTTTTTAATTGGCACTAATGTATTGGAGAGCCTAAAGGCAGACCTCAACAGGTCAGTAGGAGACAAATTTCTAGAAAAATGTAAGTTACCAGCTCCTGTTTATTTAGCACTGTCAACTTTGAGTATCCAGCAGCGACATCTGGATCGCTCAAGGGGAACCTATGGTGTTGTTAGAACCCAGGGAGTAGTCTCACTTGGGCCGAGAGAATCTGTAACAGTGGGTGGGTCGGCAAAGATAGTTTTGCCAGTAGCCTCGCAGATTGCACTAGTAGAAGGTTGTGAGCAGCTTGAGGAGAGAGGAGTGTTGGTTACCCCGGGTGTGGTAAAAGTGTTTGGGCCAGCTCAACAACTCACAGTTGAATTGCAAAATCTGGGTGAGAAGACGGTGAAACTGCAGTCTGGATTCCCTATTGGTAGGTTACAGGCTGCCAGGTTGGAAGCGCCAGAAGAGCTGAGTCTTGCAATTAACAAAATGCCGGATTTGTCACACTTGTCACTAGAACAGCGTCAGAAGGCTGAGCGTTTTCTCAGTGATTGGGCTCATTTGTTCTCTGCTTCAGAGCTGGATTTGGGTTTTACTAATTTACAGCAGCACCGCATAGACCTCACCGATGAAATCCCTTTAAGGAACGGGTTAAGAGAACCTCAAAAACAGGACTAGAAAAGTCATGTAGCTTCCCTTGTCCATGCGTATAATGCTACTGTCCATAACACTACCGGTTATAGTCCCTATTTTCTCTTATTCGGTCGGAAGCCTAGGTTGCCAGCAGATGTGATTCTGAATCTCCAGTCGTTGGATGACTGTGAAGAGCTTCCAGCTTTTCAGCAAAGGTTAGCTGAAGCTTATCGTCTTGCTGAGGTGGCAACTAGATAGGCTGGTAAGTGTCATGAGCGTCAATATGACCTTAGAGTACGTGGTGCCTGTGTTGAAGTAGGAGACATGGTCTTAGTCAAGAATCTGGGATTTGTTGGTCCTCATAAACTGGCAGACAAGTGGGAGTCTGAGGTTTATGTTGTATCTGCTCAACCGAACCCAGAAATTCCAGTATATACTGTACATAAGGAAACCGGTCCTGCTCACAAAACTCGCACCCTCCATCGCAATCTCCTCTTACCCCTTTCCTTTCCTCTTTGCCTTGAAAAGTCTACTACACAGAGCGCAGAGTGTGTAAACCTTCCTGTTACTTCCTGTGACAGTGACATAGTTGACGAGGTACCCCGTAGAGACACGCTGGATCCTGATCAATTAATTGATAGCGCACATGGAAAGGAAGAGACTATTGTACATTTGTCAAACTCAGAGGAAAGTGATGAAGAGGTTGTAAATTGTATACGTCCTCAAAGATCACGTGTTAAGCCAAAGTGGTATAGAGACCCAAACTTTGTTGGTCAAATAACTGCCTTAACTATTGCGGATAAAGAGTTGCAAAATACATATATCAATCACACAATGCAACTGGATAAGATCGAATTACGTTTAAAGCTTCAAAGGGAAAGACCAAATGATGAGCATGTGTCACAGCTTTTGCCGAAGTTGATTGAAACTCAACTCATGGGTTAGTTAAGCTTGTTGTATAATGTATTTAATTATTATGTTTTTTTTACTATTGTTTATTCAGTGTCTTAGTGTTAGCTGGATTGGCTATGTGTGAATATTGTCTTTTAATTGTCTTCAGACTCGAGGTGAGGCTAATAGTAATGTAACCATTGAGACTTATTTTGTGATGAAAGTGTAATTCTATGCGCTCCGTTCTCAAATTGTCAGGAGACAATTTATCTTGGGAGGGGCAAATGTCACAGAGCCTGTTTGACAGTTGTTGTGAGGGGTTGAAGAGGTCACTGACTCTGAGTTACTGGCCTGACACAAGCACATGGTATAATTTAAATCGACGAGTCTCTTGTTTCTGGTCACTGCTTGTACTCCGATTCATCTTGTGTTGTCATCCTGATGTTTCATGTATCCATTTATGTCTTGGGTGGTTTGAGTTTTTCGATGATATATCCAATTTGTCGGTAATCCATAGATTTAGTTTCACTTTGCAAAACTTTCCCTTCTTCGGTTGCCATCTTTCATACGGGTGACCAGTTGACCCCCAGCTGACTTGTCCTAGTAGTAATTTGCATGCCGGGAAGCCCTGAACTCATATATAAGGTCACACGCCGGCCGGTTGCTCTCTCTCTCACTTAATTTGTCACGGGGAAGCGGTTTGGACCCTCTCCGGGTCCTCACGGCAGCTTCACCGTTAGGTGAACTAGGGGGCTGGTGACGGCTTGAAGCCTTTTCTTCAGGTATGTTCTTTTAATTAGTTGACTTTATATTACATTGCTTAGGTAACTGGTATGCGTGTGCTGGTGTCTCATGTGGGTTTGAGGCTATAAACAGTGCCATGCTGTGTTTAAAGAGGGGCGTGTCTTATCATCAATCTGTCAGTTGGTGAGTTTGGCCCTTGAACTTGGTTAACTTGAATTATCTCGATGTTCTTTAATGGCATAGTATTTATAGTGATTAGACTCATTTGAAGTTCATTTTCTGGTTATTTTCTCTACTGTTGACCTCCATGGGAACGCTTTTACGGAAATATTGGCCATGTGTTCCCCCGGCCATCTCCGTGTAGTTTTTGTTAGTTAAATAGACTGTGTCCTGCTTTCATAGTTTTCTAATCCCTTATGTTGTTAATTACGCGTCTGTCTGCTTTGTCATACTTCTGTGAAATTTGTGTCTGTAGTCAGTGGTTATCTGTAAGTTGTCTTTTTTTTGGTGTTCCTTTTCTTCAGAATAAAATTGCCGAGCATTCTACCCAACACGTGGTCTTTGGTTTTCTGACGCCCTGCCACAATAATAAGGGGTTTGCTGATATATACAACCAATTTTATGGAGAGCAGATGGCATGTCCGGCGTCGCTCATGCAATATGGGACATGTTTCATCCATCTGTCTCTCAGATGCAAAGTAGTGGCTTTGAACCCATTTATTATTTTTAATTTGCTAACGTCAAGCTATGACGACACAGTGACATCTGAAAAGCAACCTGGGTCTTTCTCACGAATCATAAAAAATGCCTGTTTTGGATTGTATTATCGCTCACGTGCATGAATAGGCAATCTGGCATATCTGGTGGCCTGGTGTATCGCACGAATCAAGTTATTAATTTACACTACTTATATATAGAGCTCCCATTAAAGCGGGTAAAAACGTTAATATAATCGTGAGGTGCTACACATGGTTCCGTGGTCATGAAAACAAAACAGCTCGCCGATCGCCGTGAGTTTTGACATATAATATCCCAGATATGTCCTTAATGTGCCTGTAAATTCACCTTTGGTAATGATCGGAATACCATATGCAAAATCAAATATTTACACGCAAATTTAAAATTTGCAGAAGGCCGTAGCGCGAAAACTATTGATCCTACGGTTCCACAAATGGACATCTATGTCGCGAGATATTGAGGACCTGCGCCTATTGGCGCTAATCCTGTGTCCTTATCTCTACGAAAGCCAGGATAGGACTTTCCACTCCATACTTCCCACTTCCGATTTCCCACTTCCCAAATTCTGTTCTCAAATACCAACATGCTATTTCCAACTTAATAAGTAAAGTGAAGTTAAAATGACTGACAGGGTAGAACTTGTGTCGCGGTACTTTCAATCCTCAATTCGTGACTTCAAGATAAATTCGGTAAATTCAAGAAAAAAACAATGGGCAACACAAACTAAACCGCCCGACATATGACGAAAACAGCCTTTCTCGTCATAGCAACAAAAGAGACCGACATATGACAAATAAAATATAGTAATTATGTGTGTTAAATCTGACAGAAAGTACTTCATGCAACACTGCCGTAACCATTGACAGTAAGCATCAAAGGGGGCATAGTCTACGCACAGTCCTTATGTATGGATAGGGGAGTCCTAGATTCTTAATGGTAGCTGCTTAATTCTTCATTCTAAGTCTGTGTCTTCTTAAATTAGTTCTAAAAGTTGCATTCTAAGCGCTACATCTTAGTTACTTCTAAATCATGTGTTTTTGTTCCTTATTTGTTATATATCCGTTATTTACGTGGCCAACCCGCCAATGTTAGTATTTGGATCCAAATTTCGTGAAATAGTAGCAAACATTAATGTCCATCGTTAAGCTGAGTCATATTCTAGAAGTCACAGGTGTACTTTGCATGAATGCATAGGGGTGGGTTATAATGTGTCCACTGATTGTCAAACACGCTGGAGATAGTTTGATAGGAGATAGTATAGGAACTGAACCCATGTTAAACAACTGTGTGACGTCTACGCGAGTGGTAAACAGTATGTGTGTTGAATAAGCTCTCCAAAAAGCCGGAGAGACTCTGGCCACCTTCCACCTTCCCTTAAAACATGTGTTTTCTCATCTCTACTGTGGACGAGATTAAGTCTCGTTCTTTGTGGCGACATTGTCACGACAGCCAAACACACACAGCTTCCACCAGCAAAAGTAATTGCAACATGAGTTTTGCATGGCCTCGAATGGCAAGAAGACATGACTAAACACCAATTCAATGTTGGTAAAGGAAGAAGCCGGACGATCAAGTTGGTACTTGATGACAAAGCCGTCTACTTGATGACCGGTGTGCAATTCATGTATATGTAGTTATGTTTGTCACGATTCTATTGTGCCATCAGGGTTTTCATTGCTCCGCAATTATTCGTCCATATTGTTATTGCTCTGAATAGGTTTATGGAAAGAAAATGTAATCGGATTTTCGCCTTTTCTGATTGCAAGGTTTCATTTCCTCACAAACGACCAGATTAAACTTCTCGAACACGTTTAGTCATTCGCAACTTTCTTGGAAACAACGTAAGTCGCATTTGCCATAAATGCCAGGCAATTGGTGACGTCATATATAGGATTGCAAAATGTTGCATTGCCCTAACGTTCCTATTGCCTATACATGTATATATAATAAAACATCTGTCAAATCTGTGACAACTGCTTGATGTCATATCGATATGCAGCTTCTCATCCTTCTAGCATGCACTGTGCTGGTGCTGGCCACTGTGATGACACGTGTCTATTGCGATGGAACATTACCTGAAACTCATCTACAGTTGACATTGATCAGTGGGTATATTGACTTAAATATACAAGGGTCGGTTGCCACATGCAACGGAGTCCAATCTCCATCCTCGTGTGGCCACATATCGATGGCATTGTGGACTGCATTGAGACGGGTGCGAGCTTGGCGGCGTTCATGTGATCCAGACGAGGCGTGTCAGGGGACCAGCCAAAGCCCCATCCCTCCCTCAAGCACCACACTTGACTCGCCATGTGCGGTGATCAAAGCACAGACCGAAACAGGTGAATTCCGCATGCGGTGGGAAGTCCGAGCCAGGCCCCAGCATGACATCAACATCACTGTGACGTCGCTGGATTCACGGGATGGAGTTCCCACGTGTAACTTCCGGCTCACTAGCTTGCTGCGACTGTTTGATATTGGCAGTCACGTGTCTGTCAATGACAGTATTGTCACTTTGGGTGAAATGTGCGGCAAATGGCCCCGATCCGTGTACTTGTCTCCCACGGACAAGGTTTCAATGCATTGGTCAAGACATCTTCATCATGACAGGGTGTCATCATTCTGTGTTGTCTACCAGCCACTTAGCCGGAACACGGCAATGACACTTGGGGACAGTCAAAATCGAAAGTGGTGTGGCCTGTTTGACGGAATGATGCGATCAATGTGTTTGGAAGGCCAAGCCATTCTATCTCCTACAAAAGGAAGCGACCCGGAATTCTCACATTTATCTCTGCGAGGTCCAGCTCCTGATTTCTTGTTCATTGACCGACATCAGAGGCGGTACACATGGCTTGTCGCTGGTCCACCGTGGACCGCATCGGGGGTCAGCGTGGCGTCGTTCACATGTAACGATTCCAGGACACCCCAATATGGCGAGCTCGAGCTCTGGGATGGACCCTACTCCCAAGCTGAAGACCGATATCGTGGGAGCTTGTTGTGGCGGAAATCATGTACATGGCACTGCGATAAGGCTGGTCAATGTGGGGTGCATGGCAGCATTGGGGCTGTCACTGTTCACGCTGTCATGAGTCATACGGCGAGGGTAGGTCTACAAATATTCTATACCTCAAAGACACTACCCAGCTCCGCCAAATCCACTTACAATATGACTTTCGAAAACGTTACAAAACACGTCTTTGACGTCACTACCGGAAGTGAAAACTCCCAAATACAAATACAATTCTCTGAATACCATCCTCAGGTTCTGGTCTTAGCTGAGTTACATCCCCATTACAGAGGTTACAGTCACCTGGGCTGTCTGGGCGGTGGATTGTTTATAGTTGAGACAGACAAATGGCTGAGGTTGAACGTTCTGGCAAGCATCTGTTCACGACGCACCTCTGACATGTGGCAGTTTTCGGTGGAGGGGATGGCATTGAAACTGAACAACAGACCCGTGATGCTCCTTTTGAAGTCATTCGCCGGGCTCAGTACCGTGTCCGTCCGTGGCGTTGCCGTAAAAGACACATGTAAAGGATTAGTGAACCCACCTTTGTCAAAATACCCTGAAAAGGGAGTCATCTCAACACCTAGGTACGTGATTCCACGAACGTCAGAAGACGTGTGCGTTGCGGCCACTTTTATCTGGTCTGATGCCGAAATGGATGCCTCCCATTGGACAATTGTCAAGTTCCAGAAGCCTATAGAACTGGCCTCTGACCCGACGCACTACACCCTGACCCGTCTGACGAATGTTCCGCGCGCCAGATTTCGTGGTATCGGCTGTCATTTCAATTATATCGAAGCTGGCTACATACCCTACGGCGCACCCTTTTGGGAGGACATGACACAGAACAAGGATACATATAAGATACTCTTCAGCCAAGAAGCTACATTTGTCTTTGTCAGTATTTGCCTTCTCTTTGGAATGCGTGTTGAGATAGAGCAGACTGGCTTACAGGACCTGCGGTGCCTCGTATATGATTCCATACCGAACCCACAATGGTCAAATAGTTTGCATTATGTAATACCAAAATGGCCTTGCGGCTCTATCCTAATGACGGCACCACAAGCCCAGCAATGGCTGGATCAGGATATGTACATAACGACGTCAGCGAAACACATAGGAGCAGATTGTATCACCATGCGCATGTCGATAACGCATGAATGTGGTCTGCTCCCCGGAGAACAAATACGTTTCTTAGTTCGATCCGGCGATATTATGGAAACTGTTTGGCAAGGTACGAAAGACAATGATTTCTTCGCCATCAGGTGGTACACGACTGCACCTGATACGTATACTAAGCTTATCATGCATTTCGTGGACAGACCTGACGCATGTGTCACCCACATGTCCTACAACTTTAGTCAATGCAGATTTTTGGCCTGTGGGTTTCCAGAGAGCAGCACGACGCTCGAAATAACAGAAGGCTTTGCTGATAGGAGACATCAGCTCGCTCGTAACATTATGCCTACTTGTACAGAACAGCCAGGACCATTTATGCCTCTCAGAGGAATAGGCCCTTATGATATCACAGCCTTTTTCACAATAAATTCAAGAATATGCGTCCCTTCTCTGCGTCTTTGCTACTACTTCAACCTATTCAGAGGAATAACTGACGGTTCCTGGCAACACGTGAGAAAGTCATGCTTGGCACAGGGTGCAGATATCCTCACCGTCAACAGCGAACTTCAGTGGACCTGGCTATCTAGTTTCTTTTTGATGGGACTGTGGAATTATTTCCGAGAATTGGCGAGATTGCAGATGATTCACATCGGGCTCACCATACACAAACAGGTTTGTTTTAGCAACCAACCCGCAGCCAATCTTAACGACACTCTAAGCATTTACAACCAATTTAATCTTTTCTTTTCAACATAACTGGCTGCTTGGGTATTTGTTAAGGTGGCGTGTGGCAAGGTAGCACCAATTTTATTAAGCTGCTGACCAGATAAAGATGTCCGTTCAGATGCACTTTAAATCTTAAACATGCGTGCTAACGTGACACACATGAAGACTATATTATTCTAAATTATTAAGCAATCATCTAGAAGACGAAAAAATTTAAGCAATATTTTCTATGCCACCGTTTTGTAAGCAGCCCCGCTATTTAATCTTTGCCCGTTTTATATCTCAATGATAAATGCAGTCCGCTATCTGCAGTCTCAAATTACTGTCGTATTTATCCCTTGGTACCGGTGTAAACCAGCCGCATTACCCGGGCCCACGCAGAACCGAGCTCTAGGGGTCTTCTTGATGTCATTATTATTTTATTATTATTATTATCATATTATTATTGAATTAATTTCGTAAATAATTCGACACACACTGCTTGCAGAAAATGCCGCCGAAGTGGACGACTGGCCTCCCACCGGTGTTTCAGAAGTGGCTTGTACCTGACCGAGGTAACGCACTTCCCACACATGTTATGAAAAGATGCGGATTCAACTACGACAGTTTCATTGAGGATGCCTCGCAGAAGCTTCATCCTCAGTGGAATGTGCAAACGTCCTGTACATCTTTGGTAATCTACTCCATGACTGACATGGCCTGGATCAATGTGCCCTGTGATCGGGCCTTCGACCATGTTATGGCCATATGTCAAGTACCTATGGATCAGCCTAATGTAACCGTTAGAGAACGGTTTCGTTTTTCTGCCAGTTGTCCCCATGATAGACAGTGGATACCTCAGTTGGAAAGTTGTGTTTTGTTACTAGAAATTGATGGCGTGTCGAATTTATTAACTGCATACGAGACTTGTCGACAAGTTGATAGCGAAATATTTAGTACTGGAAATGGAAGAGACGTCAACGTAATGTTGAGTTACATAGCGCTCATGATGAAAGACCCCGAGAATGACTTTGTCATCACCACTCTGGAGGGGAAACTCCAATGCGAACTGAACCGCATCAGGGAAATGGATGGTAATATGAAACTTGAGACACTTATTGACAAGCAATTCCATTGTAACTCATCAGTTGACAGCGCCTCCGCGAGATACATCCTATGTGAATCGCCTATTACGCTGACTAAACGCGAATGCCACCGCAAAGATTTCCAATGTCTGGACGACACATGTATCTTGGCTCAGTTCGCATGTGACGGTGAACTGGACTGCCCTGATGGCTCTGACGAAACCAACTGCTCTGACATCTGCCACTTTAATGCTCCACTGTTGTTGGGGTCGGGCCATAATTACAGTTTGAGCAGCACTGTTTGCTTTACGGCTTGCGATCCTGCTTGGTGTTCATGCAGTATTTTATATTTCCATTGCGAAATATCGGGTAAATGTCTGCCTGCATCCAGAGTTTGTGATAGCAAAGCTGACTGCGAAGACGGCGAAGACGAACTCCTTTGTAAAGATGATATTCAAATCGTCCCACGTGATGATGAAGAGATATTCGTTTGCCTTGATGGAGATACAATTTCGGTTGACATGGTCGGTGACTTGGTTCCTGATTGCTCACAGCAGGAAGACGAAGGTGATTTATTGTCCTACCACACCAAAGATAGTGTACTACAGTACGATAGTCGTGATCTGCTCTGCGATTTACCCAGCTACACAACCTGTGTAAAAGGATTCCTTGGAAAGTGTTATCCTATGAAGAAATTTTGTGTTTATGAACGCGACCGTGTCACCGGATGGGTAAAGTATTGTAGAAACGGTGCCCATTTATCTAATTGTATGGATTATCCGTGTCCTACCATGTTCAAGTGTCCATTTGGATACTGCATACCGACCCACAACGTGTGCGATGGAGTTGCGGACTGTCCCCACACGGAAGACGAAGAGAACTGTGAGGCTTTGTCCTGTCCCGGCATGTTGCAGTGTAACGCTGATAAAGTATGTGTACATCCCAGCAATGTTGGCAATGGTATTGATGATTGTGGGACATCGGCCGATGATGAAGTTGTGGACAGAGATTTTCAAAGTGCTATGCGATGTCGTCTTGTAGGTTTAGCTGTCTCATGCGCCAATTTAGGTCTAACTACTTTGCCACAATTGCCACAAAGAACAAAAGTTTTAGATTTCACTTACAATATGTTAGTGCTGGATAATCGTGCATTTCAAATTTACAAATACTTAATTATTATTGACCTTTCGCACAACAACATTGAATCAATCGGCGAAAACACATTTATGTCTCTTAAATTATTAGCAAGGTTGTTTCTGAGGGGCAACAATTTGGTGGCTATTAATCAAAACGCATTTATAGGGCTGAGCAGTGTAACATTACTTGACATACGACACAACAAACTGGCAACATTGTTTGTGGAGGCGTTCAGAGATCTTCACGCGTTGATCTCATTGGACTTGAGTGACCAGATGATCCGAATCATCGAGCCTTCCGCATTCGCTGGTGTTCACTTGCTGGAGGCTCTAAATTTATCTTCAAATGCACTAGTCAAATTATCCAGGGACAGTTTCCTGGGTCTCGAGCTTTCATTGCAGTTTTTAGATCTTCGAAACAACTTGATCATATTCCTTGATGTGGATACTTTTTACGGTTTTACTTCTCTGGTTTCCATCTCCATGGATAATAATTTGCTGTGCTGTTTTGTGCCCGTCACAGCAAAGTGTGATATAACACAGAATAAATGCACGTCAATGCTGGGAAGTCGTGCCACGCGAAGTATATTCTTTATTTCGATATTTGGTAATTTTGTGTCTAATATAATATCTGTCATTACTGAAAGAAAGACTCGTCGGAAATTGCAGACATCCATAATAATGCTGTATGCAGTAAATTGCGTACACTCGCTTGGCTCTCTCGCCTATGTAGGGGTTGACCTTTACTTCTGGGACGAGTACCCTTACTATGCCACCTATTGGACGTCGGGCTATCTGTGTACGTCTCTGGGCTTATCACTGTTCGTAACATTTCACACCCACAACATTATGCTCGTTGTGTACGCAACACAGCGCATGATTGCAATTAAATATCCTATACTGGGGATCCGTGTCACCCTGAGGCATATTGGTTTGACGGTGATGTTCAGTGCAGCGACGTTAATTAGTCTAAATGCCCGTGTGACTTGGGCACGCGAGTCTCTTGGCCATGATCCGTTCTGTATCGCAATTCCAGCCCTTACAAACCGAGAGAGCACATGGCAAATATCATGCGCTACATTTTGTAGTGTTAACGTTGCCACTTATGGACTGGCGGTGTGCATGTACATCATCATATGTCATTCTATTGTGCAAAGAGGTGTCGATACGGTTTCCCGGAGTAGAAGCTATGCATCGGGGGACCTCTTCTTACCAGTCGTCAACTTAATCCTCTGTGTGTCGTCGATGGTGATACTGACATCAATGCAGCTCTTTTTCATGCTGCGTGAAAATGTCACGCCTATGACGAACGCGTGGAGTTTTATTGTCTACACGCAAGTATGCCAACTGGCGGAAACATTCATCTATACATTTGTACCGCGTCTGTGTAACAAGAAGTAATGATGTGGCCGATGAACGAGCGGTGTATGCATTTATCTGATTAAACTTATATGGTACTTGGAGAGAGAGACGGAATAGAAAAAGAAGGTTACATATACAATTGAATCTGGATTAACTCGGGGTTCGTCCGTGATTCGAAGCAATTGTTCCCGGCAATGAGAACGGTATTATATTTGCGAAAGACTGGCGTGTGATCGAATGTATATGATTGGGAAATATGTCGACTTAAAAATCTCGATGACGAAATATGTAAGACAGATTTGACATGTGTTCTGAAGTTAATGTAAATGTAAACACCTAGATGACCAAAATATTAAGAGCCGGCCCATGTTTCCTCTTTGTCTATACCTTGACGGAAAAATAAAATGGAATGTTCTCTTTGGAATAGTTTATGGTGTACTTTGTTTGGCCTCCAGCCCTGGTACAATTAATGCACATACACTAAACAATAGGCTGAATCGCGTCTCGGGTGTATGCCTTAGGCGACCTCGACCTTATATAGTACATTAAAGGTGAATATCTTCAGCAAAATCACAATGGTCAATCGTTTGTGCATTTTCAAATATAAATCTAATGAATTTATCAGCACATTGTTCATATCTGGAGAACATCCTGTGAGGCCTGTTGTCGTATTCTGCCTCATTGGGTGTCGACACATGATCGATGAGCGTTACGGGAGTTTTAATCGCACTCTGCACGCACTCTCATTGTCAAGTTCACATATATACATCCCCTCATATGGAGAGCAGAGAGTATGGCCGATGCCGAAGGCCAAGAGGTTACTTTAAACGTGTTGGTTGCATCCGGAACCATACCTAAGGAGAACCATACACAAGGAGAGTGGAGTCATGTTCCCGGGGGTAACCCCCTACTCTTTGCGAAGAAGGACATGGGATCTTATCCTGCCACCCCACAGACATGACCACAGCGGGGCGCGATCCACGTGCCGTTAGGCTCTCAGGTAGGAGTGCTCTAACCCACTGAGCTACCGGGCCGGCCCCGGTTCAGGAAGTACGTAATTATCTATGACATAAAAATGTCATAGGGCGGCAGTAATACGCCTAGGGTGTTTTTTCGTTTACTTATTTACATGTGAGCAGGCAATCCAACACGGTTTGCAAGTTCCCATAATCGATTCTGGTTTTTTGTTAATCGATATCCGAGTCAACCCATAATCGAAAATGTCTTTAAATCCGGGAACATTGAATCACATTACATTACAGGTATACAGACTGCCAAAATATCTTGACAGCTTCATATTCAACAAAACCATACATCAAAGCGTCAATGTCTTCCTTACAAAAACAGCATACACCACATTCTCTTTGACCCCATTTGTATAGTCATTCGTTGATAAAACACGGTGGAGTTACCGGTATTGGAATTCTTGCAATTTCACACACACTCTGTTGTTTAAAAATATATTTTGAAAAGAAGCTAAATATTCGGTCTCTGATATATATATATATCAACTCTCCATGTTTGGAGTGAGGTCATCGGTACTGTGGCAATGCTACTAACATGACTCTTATATGCAAGTTTACTGAAATGATATGCCTCTATATACCGGTATGAGCAAAAATTTAATTCAGACAAAGTCTCACTAATTTCTCGAATGAAAGCGCTGGTTATAAATGTGAAATTAAAATGATGTGTGAAAGTGGATAGTTGTTAGGTCTTTAACGGCCACATTAGATCTCCAGAACAGCTCCCCTATACTGCCAAAGGAGCTGATATGCTATATAGGTAAAACCTAAAAGGGGGACCGCAACTGCATTCGGATTGAAACAGTTTTAGACTAGTACCGAATTACCTGGGTATATCTAGGAAGAATATAGCAAGTGTTGCAGATTTCTAGTACAGCTGATCTACAATAATTGCTAATATATATCCATTCATAATGCATAACTCTACAAGACGCATACGGGTAGGCAATGCAAACTAAGGAAGTTTAATTATGTGATAAAATACTGAGTACGGTAATATGACAAAACGGTCATATTAATAAAATCAAACTGGCATGCTGCACTTCATCATATTCATTGTTAACAATATGGGAATCATTATTGTATTTGCAATGAAGGGCTACATTGTCACAATGCCCTAAAATTAAATCCTCAAGATAATATTCAATTTGAAGCAAGTTAGACTAAATGGATAAAACCTTGAAAGTAAGAAAAAAACTAAATGTCTTTATTTTCATGCAGGATAGATATATCTCACATCTTTCTTAGATCTCACATGGTAGAAGTTACCATGTAACTTGGGGCATTACTCCATTCTGCACTTGACCCATTCATTGATATTTATTACTGGAGAAATTAAAATCAATTTTAAGATTAGATGGTGACCAATAGTTTGATCATATCATAGACCAAAAGAATATTAAACCCTGAATGTATTGGCAGATCTGCAACATGAATGATATGTTGGAAGCCAATTAGATTGAGTACATAGCTATGGATTTGGTATATACATTACAATAATAATTTATAACATATACAAGTTATCAATACCCTAATTGCGGTTTAAGTCTAATGCATGTATTAATATATATTAAAATAAACTCACTCTAAACTAAGCTACTGATACTAATGGAATCGGGTATTTCTTTCAGTGATGACAGATATTACATTAGACACAAAATTGCCAAGTATCGAAATAAAGAATATACTTCGCATGGCACGACTTCCCAGCATTAACGTGCATTTATTCTGAGTTATATCACACTTTGCTGTGACGGGCACAAAACAGCACAGCAAATTATTATCCATGGAGATGGAAACCAGAGGAGTAAAAACGTCAAAAGTATCCACATCAAGGAATATGATCAAGTTGTTTCGAAGATCTAAAAACTGCAATGAAAGCTCGAGACCCAGGAAACTGTCCCTGGATAATTTGACTAGTGCATTTGAAGATAAATTTAGAGCCTCCAGCAAGTGATCACCAGCGAATGCGGAAGGCTCGATGATTCGAATCATCTGGTCACTCAAGTCCAAAGAAAAGCTTATTTCTAGTCAAAATTCATTTATTGCCTACAAGAAAATATTTTGTGATTTTGTAATTACTTTTGTTGGAACGGTTTCTTTTGTAAAATATCATTACTTGACCTTTGTTATTGTTTGGAATTGTGCAGGTACCAGTGATGGCCACCTAAATGAAATTTGCATCAACGACTTTATTCATATAAATTGAAGAAAACCTGTACTAAAGGTTGCATAATGGATAATTTATTTTTGGTAAATTCTTAACAATCTATACAAAATATTTTTATCAGTATTTCACTCATTGTGTAATAATTTTATTTATAATTGACAATTGTTTATGGTAATCGTTGCTGGCATATGAATAGCTAAAAACACTACTTTTGTGTCCCTTTTAAACTATGCTTTTTGGTGAACTAAGATGAGGACATTATAATCAGAAGTATGGTTGACAAACATCTGATAAGCAATTTTTAGAGAGGAACAAGCAGATACACTTAAATTGAAGCCCAGCAGAGTATCAACTCATGAGGTCGCAAGTTACATTTTTGAGACACGTAGTCTCATTGAAAGGTACGGTCCCGGATCGTACCAAAACGACTGCAGTAATGTCGTGGCCAGTACCTACAGCATAATGATATATAATGTTATTCATTGATTTTAAGCAACGCTGAAGAAATGCTAAAAAAAAATCTTCATTTATTTTATTATTTTATTGATCATCTTTGGTTTGTATTTGTGATACAGTCTAGATTATAGAAAATAAAAATAACTATTTTTTTAATAAAAATGTTTATATTGTGAGCAACGGTCCAGAGCCAGAGGGAGACGGCCTTTGTTTAAGAGGATGCCCTTTTTGGATGCAAATTAGATTCCTTCTTAGATATGAATATGATGAACCCGCCAATTTATGTGCACCTCATTTTTGCGATAAAATCGTAAAAAAAGTAAAAAAAAGTAAAAGCAAAATTACCAGGGTGACTGACAAGTGTCACTGACTCATTGACTGTGTCTGTGCCTCTGACACAGCGACTGACAGTGACACTGACATGGCTAGGGTTGGACCGGAGAAGTGACATCTCAGGTCCGTCCCGCGCCTGCTGACAGTCTGTGTCAGTGAGGCTCAGTGACTGTCACGGGTCGCAACTATAAGTCCTACTGCCAGTCAGATGGCATGCAAATGAAGGTCAACTGAACTGTCGAATGGCATAGAATACAAGTTTTCACATTGAATTAAGTAACATACCTGTAATTGTTGTTATTTCACATTATCAGTTTGTGGTCCGTTAATTTTCTTTGCAAAACGAGGATTTCAAGCAGTTTAAGTGAGCAGGCGAGCACGGCTGGAAAAGGCCAACCATTTTGGTGAGCGGCAACGGTCATAGTTTACGCCGGTAGGTGACGTTCCGTTCACTGCGAGCGATTGTGGGCCCTAATCAGTCAGTTGTAGGTCTGGCACCAGTCTAGTAGAACACAGTCCGAAAACCCTCCGCTGAGAGAGTGGCAAGGAATACTTAGGTTGTAGCTCAAAAACTAGATGACATCGGTGGACCCCCAAAAAACTCTAGATAGACAGACAATACGTAGTTCGTACAGCCGACTTTTTTTTCAAGTATGAAGCTATTGAATTGCAATGTTTTACCATATCCTATAAAATCTTATACTTTAAATTTCGGCTAAATTGGATCATTGGTAATGACGGCACGAGGCCTTATTTTCTAAATTAGAAAAAATCGCGGTGCCCACTTTTATAAAGGTAAAGGCTTAACAATTTTATAAAATCGTACGTCTGTACGACAAATGTCTTTTTTAAACTGTCTATATATAAGTCTATATATAAAGTGGTGTAAATTACAATTTTAATGTGATTCGTGCGATACGTCAAGCCGTGATATTTGCCAGATTCCACATGCATGCACATGTGTGATAGTACAAGCCAATTTTTCACGAATAGATTTAGGTTTGTAAGATGTTATAGTTTTCACAATTAAATGCAACCCAAACTGGCATTGTCGCGATTAGTGCGAAACTTTCAGGCTGCAGTTTTGCCAGATGACACTTTTCGATGTGTGAGCGGTAATAGAAACATGTTGGGAGTTTAACCCGCCACCTACCGATCTGCGGTTCTCCAAATTAAAGAAGCAATGGTGTCCTTTACTTACTAGGAGAATCAGCTTCCAGGGAAACCATACGTTAATGTCTCATTCACAAGGGAACACTCGTGGCCAGACTGGAGGAAGAAGACCAGATGAGATCCCACAGAGAACTAAACGGCGACGTTTTTAGCATGCACAGCCACAGCTTTTCATACGCTGTCTAGTATTTTATACCAAGGATCTGAAAATCTGAATATTTTCTAAAAGGTTGGGTAACAATTAAAACAAACATGACTGTTGTGAATGAATCAATATCTCGAATATGTTATCAGCCAGGTTGCTGGATATAAACTAATAAGAAATAATTGCAAAACATTTATTATGCCCTTTGTATAGTACACATCTTCAACTTTTCATACATTGATCGAACGCAGAGAGAATGACATCTTGAGAATGTCGTTTATTATTTAATTCATGCAAGCATAAACTATAAATAGACATTTTGGTCACACCAGTATCATTCTAGTTTTGTGTAAAACAAATCCTTCATTGCACTCTAAAAAAATCTTACTCATTTATTAAGTTTACAACTGACCGCTGGGTATAACCAAGTTAGCGTTCGCACGTCAGATATATCATGAAAGCTGCTGTGACCACCTATCACCACCTATTCGAATTAAAAACAATACCCTTCGGGTTAACAAACGCTCCTGTTACTTTGCATCGTCTCATACAATTACGCCTGATAACCAAGTTTTAGAGGAACAAGCAGACACATTCAAATTAAAGCCCAGCAGAGTATCAACTCATGAGATCGCAAGTTACATTTTTGAGACACATGGTCTTATGGAAAGGTATGGTTCCGGATCGTACCAAAACGACGGAAGTGATGTCGTGGCCAGTACCTACAGCATTGAAGGAAGTACGACATAATCATGAACTACATCGTACAATAGAAAATGTAAACACCGTTTTCAGTTGAAGTCAAATCAGAGGCAGATACATGCACATGAAACATACATCTTCGGCAGAGATACGCATACTGCTACATGGTAGTTCAAATCCTCAAGCATTTGATAGCTTGTCAAGATTCAAACTTCATCCACCAGGCTAGTCCGCAAGTGGAAACTACGAGAAAAACTGTCATGTCACCTGTCATTTCTACATGGGCAGGAATGAAACCAATGGCCATATTTAGCAGCTTAAAGACTGGATATAACCAGGCTAGGCTGAAGCCGAAAGCTGCACTCGGCGATGTGAGATGGATTGATTAGCGACAAATGTCTACTTGCAGCGACGATACGCCGTAACCGCTAGATATTGGTAGTAGCTGATACGCTTAGCAGATGGGCATAGACATATCCATCCAATTCCTTCACAAACAGCGGATGAATTCGACGATGGATGCCAGATGAACTTGGTACACGGCCTGGTGTAGCATTGCGTGCGGCAACTTTGGAATTTTACCATCTAACTCGAATCGAACAATCCATATAACATATAAGTGATTACACGTCTCTTATATTCGAATTGGTAAGGTATAATATTGCACAATGCGCGCCTAATGCTGGAACCTTAATGTCTTTCGTTTAATTAAAATCGTATTATGGTGATTTCTTCATCGTTAAATTATTGCATCAATAGAAAGATAACGTCATTGAACTTCAGTCCTCACTCAGACTGCGCTACACTAGACTGGGATTACTAGTGGTACAGCACATATAGTCCAACAGTGAGTTATAAGTCTGTAGCTACAGCTCCGAAACCTAATAGCTACTCCAGTGATGAGAGAGAGCGAACATGAACATGCACTCTGCTCTCCATGTGACTTGGTGAATATGGAGAAACTTATGGGGACAGTGAGTGGGAGTGCAGAGTGCGATGATAAAGCCCAAAACGCTCACTGATCGACTGCTAACAGCCTATGAGACAGCAGCACACAACAGCAGGCCTACCCCGATGTGCAGCAGCTTGGAAAAGGTGCTGATCCATTCATCAGATTTATTTCACAATATGCACAACAATTGACGATCGTGGTTTTGAGATATTCATCTTCAAGGTAGCACATTATTCTGTGGTTACTTAAGGGACACACATAAACGAAATTCACCTTCTCCGCCAGTGTATGTAAATAATTTTCTTAGGGATGAAGGGCTACCAAGATACGCCATAAGCTATTGCGATTATTGTTCTCCACCGTAATTGCCATATAAGTTTAAGGAGGGGAATGTACACACAGATCATGAATTGGCTACATAGCTATAATATGAACCGGTGCTTTTCTTACAACGATATTTGCTCATCATGACTTCTTGTTACAAAGACGCGGTACAAATGTATAGATGAATGTTTCCGCCAGTTGGCATACTTGCGTGTAGACAATAAAACCCCACGCGTTCATCATAGGCTTGACATTTTCACGCAGCATGAAAAAAAGTTGCATTGATATCAGTATCACCATCGACGACACACAGAGGATCAAGTTGACGACTGGTAGGAAAAGTTCCCCTGATACAGAACTTCTGCTTCGGCAAGCTGCACACCTTCGCATAATAGAATGACACATGATGGCGTACATACACACCGCCAATCCATACGTGACAACGTTAACACTACAATATATGGCGCATGCTATTTGCCACGTGGTCTCTTTGCTTGTAAGGGCAGGAATTGCGAGACAGAACGGGTCATGGCCAAGCGAATCGCGTGGCCAAGTCACAAGGGCATTTAGACTAGTTAACATGGCTGCACCAAACATCACGGTCAATCCAATATGCCTCAGGGTGATACGGATCCCCCGTAAAGGATATTTAATTGCAATCATGCGCTGTGTTGCGTACACAACGAGCATAATGTTGTGGGTGTGAAATGTTACAAACAGTGATAAGCCCAGAGACGTACACAGATGACCCGACGTCCAGTAGGTGGCATAGTAAGGGTACTCGTCCCAGAAGTAAAGGTCAACCCCTACATAGGCGAGAGAGCCAAACGAGTGTACGCAATTTACTGTATACAGCATTATTATGGATGTCTGCAATTTCCGACGAGTCTTTCTTTCAGTAATGACAGATATTATATTAGACACAAAATTGCAAAGTACCGAAATAATGAAGATACTTCGCGTGACCAGACTTCCTAGCATTGACGTGCATATATTCAACGTTATATCACACTTTGTTGTGACGGGCACAAAACAGCACAGTAAGTCATTACCCATGTAAATGGAAAACAGGGAAGTAAAACCGTCAAAAGTATTTACATCGAGGAATATGATCAAGTTGTTTCGAAGATCTAAAAACTGCAATGAAAGCTCAAGGCCGAGGAAATTGTTCCTGGTTAATTTGACTAATGCATTTGAAGATAAATTTAGAACCTCCAGCGAAGGAACATCCGAGAATGCGGAAGGTTCGATGATACGGATCATCTGGCCACTCAAGTCCAAAGAGGTTAACGCGTGAAGATCTCTGAACGCGTCCACGAACAATGTATCTAGTTTGTTGTGTCTTATGTCAAGTAATGTTACTCTGCGCAGCCCCACAAATGCGTTTTGACTAATAGCAACCAAATTGTTACCCTTCAGAAACAACCTTGCTAATAATTTGAGAGACGTGAATGCGTATGCGCCGATTGATTCAATGTTGTTGTGCGAAAGGTCAATAATAATTAAGTATTTGTAAGTTTGGAATGCATGGTTATCCAGTACTAACATATTATCAGCAAAATCCAGAACTTTAATCTTTTCAGGCAATTGCGGTAAGGTAATTAGACCAAAATTCGCGCATGAAACAGCTAAACCTACACAACGACATCGCATAGGACACTGAAAGTCTCTGCCCACAAATTCATCATCGGCCGACGTCAGGCAATCATTAATACCATTCCCAACATTGCTGGGATGTACACATACTTTATCAGCGTTACACTGCAACATGCCGGGACAGGACAAAGGCTCACAGTTCTTTTCGTCTTCCATGTGGGGACAGTCCGCCACTCCATCACAGACGTTGTGGGTCGGTATGCAGTACCCAAACGGACACTTGAACATGGTAGGACACGGGTAGTCCATACAATCAGACAAATGAACACCGTTTCTACAATACTTCACCCATCCGGTGACACGGTCGCGTTCATAAACACAAAATTTCTTCATAGGATAACACTTTCCAAGGAACCCTTTTACACAGGTTGTGTAGCTGGGTAAATCGCAGAGCAGATCACGACTATCGTACTGTAGTACACTAGCTTTGGTGTGGTAGGACAATAAATCACCTTCGTCTTCCTGCTGTGAGCAATCAGGAACCAAGTCACCGACCATGTCAACCGACATTGTATCTCCGTCAAGACAAACGAATACTGCTTCATCATCATGTGGGACGATTTGAATATCATTTATACAAAGGAGTTCGTCTTCTCCGTCTTCGCAGTCTACTTTGGAATCACAAACTCTGGATGCAGGCAGACATTTACCAGATATTTCGCAATGGAAATATAAAATACTGCATGAACACCAAGCAGGATAGCAAGACGTAAAGCAAGCAGTGCTGCTCAAACTGTGACTACGGTCCCAAGCCAAAGAAAGTGAAGCATTAAAGTGGCAGATGTCAGAGCAGTTAGTCTCGTCAGAGCCATCACGGCAGTCTAGTACACCGTCACATGCAAACTGAGCCAAGATACATGTGTCGTCCTGACATTGGAAATCACCGCGGTGGCATTCAAGTGTAGTCAGCGTAATAGGCGATTCACATATAATGTATCTCGCGGAGGCGCTGTCGATGACTGAGTTACAATGGAATTGCTTGTCAACAAGTGCCTCAAGTTTCATATTACCGTCCATGTCTGTGATGCGGTTAAGTTCGCATTGGAATTTCCCATCTAGAGTGGTGATGACAAAGTCATTCTCGGGGTCTTTCATCATTAGCGCTATGTAATTTAACATGACGGTGATGTCTCTTGAGTTCGCAGTACTGAATATTTTGCTATCAACTTGTCGACATGCCTCGTATGCAGTCAATATATTAGATACGACATCGATTTCTAGTAACAACACGCAAGTTTCCAACAGCGGTATCCATTGTCTATCGTCAGAACAACGTGCAGAAAAATTCAGGTGAAGGCGGTCTCCAACGGCTAAATTAGACTGATCCATAGGTACTTGACATATGGCCATAACATTGTCGAAGGCCCGATCACAGGGCACGTTGATCCAGGCCATGTCAGTCATGGAGTAGATTACCAGAGATGTACAGGCCGTTTGCACATTCCACTGAGGATGAAGCTTCTGCGAGGCATCCTCAATAAAACTGTCGTAGTTGAATCCGCATCTTTTCATAACATGTGTGGGAAGTGCGCTCCCTCGGTCAGGTACAAGCCACTTCTGAAACACCGGTGGGAGGCCAGTCGTCCACTTCGGCGGCATTTTCTGCAAGTGGTGTGTGTCAAATTGATTACCAAATTAATTCAATAATAACAATGATATTCACAAAAATAATGCCAGAAAGACCCCTATGGCTTTATTTTGCGAGGGCCCGGGTAATGTTGCTGGGTTAAAGAGGTACCAAAGGATAAATATGAGAGTAATTTGGGACCTTTAAAATGTAAAACGGGAAAAGACTAAACAACGGCGCTACCAGTTATAACAAATTTACACGGCGTGAAGTTTGTCCGCTTCTAGATCTACAAAGGCAGATGAGATATCAATATATCCATCTCTGGCGCTCTGCCAAAGGCTTGGTCTGGATGAATTCATTGCCTAATGAGTTAGTGCGCGCTCCTTGTGTTTCTTTGAAAGTCATTCAGCCCCACAAACAGGTGACTTACATTTAACCATTAAATTAGGAAGCGATTTAATTGTTTATAAATGCAATAGTCTCTTCACGATTGACTGCGGCTGGGTTGCTAAAACATACCTGTTGGTGCATGCTGAGACCGATGTGAATTATCTGCAATCTCGCCAATTCTCGGAAATAATTCCACAGTCCCATCAAAAAGAAACTAGATAACCAAGTCCACTGTAGTTCGCTGTTGATGGTGAAGATATCAGCACCCTGTGCCAAGCATGACTCCCTCACATTTTGCCAGGAACCGTCAGTTGTTCCTCTGAATAGGTTGAAGTAGTAGCAAACACGCAGAGAAGGGAGGCATATCCTTGAATTAGTTGTAAAGAAAGCCGTGATATCATAATGGGCTATTCTTCTAAGAAGCATAAATGGTCCTGGCTGTTCGGTACAATAGGGTACAATGTTATGTGCCAGCTGATGTCTCCTATCAGCGAGGCCCTCTCTTACTTTAAACGTCGTGCTGCTGATGTCTTGCAACCGAGAGGCCAAAAATCTGCATTGACTGAATTTGTAAGACATGTGGGTGACACATGTGTCTGGTCTGTCCGCGAAATGCATGGTCATGGCACACGACGTGTCAGCTACAGTCGTGTACCACTTGATGGCCAAGAAATCACTGTAGTTCGTATTTCGCCAAACAGTTTCCATAATATCGCCGTATCGAACAAGTAGACGAATTTGTTCTCCGGGGAGCAGACCACACTCACGTTTTATCGACACACGCATGGTGATACAATCTGCTCCTCTGTGTTTCGTTGACGTCGCTATGTACACCTGCTGATTCAGCCATTGTTTGGCTTTTGGTGCCGGCATTATGAGAGAGCCGCAGGGCCATTTCGGTATGGTATACTGCAAAGTATCTGTCCATTGTCGGTGCGGTATGGAATCATATACGAGACACCGTGGGTACTGTAAGCGAGTCTGCTCTATCTCAACGTGCATACCAAAGAGAAGGCAAACAGTGTCAAAAACAATCGTAGCCTGTGGCCTGAAGTATTTGATTGCCGCTTTTAACTCCGTCTTATTTTCCCAAAAGGGTGCACCGTAGTACATCCAGCCAGCTTCGAAATAATTAAAATGACAGTCTGAATCACGAAAATTGGCTCGCGGAAGATTCGTCAGACGGGTCAGGGTATAGTGGGTCGGATAAAAGGCCAATTCGGCAGGATTCTCGAACTTGACCAGTGTCCAATGGGAAGCATCCATTTCGGCATCAGACCAGATAAACGTTGCCGCAACGCACAAGTCTTCGGACGTTCGTGGGATTATGTATCTAGGTTTTGAGCGGACCCCGTCTTCAGGGTATTTTGACATGGGTGGGTTCACAAATCCTTTACATGTGTGTTTTATGGCAACGCCACGGACAGACACGGTACTTAGCCCGGCGAAGGACTTCAACAAAAGCATCATCGGTCTATTGCTCAGTTTCAATGCCATCCCTTCCGCCGACAACTGCCACATGTCAGAGGTGCGTCGTGAACAGATGCTTGCCAGAACGTTTAACCTCAGCCATCTGTCTGTCTCAACCATAAACAATCCACCGCCCAGACAGCCCAGGTGACTGTAACCGCTGTAATGGGGATGTAACTCAGCTAAGAGCAAACCATGAGGATGGTATTCAGAGAATTGTATTTCTATCTGGGAGTTTTTAATTCCGGTAGTGACGCCAAAGACGTGTTTTGTGACGTTTTCGAAAGTCATATTGTAAGTGGATTTGGCGGAGCTGGGTAGTGTCTTTGAGGTATAGAATAGTTGCATACCTACCTTCGCCGCATGATTGATGACGGCGTGAAGAGTGACAGCCCCAATGCTGCCATGCACCCCACATTGATCAGCCTTATCGCAGTGCCATGTACATGATTTCCACCACAATAAGCTCCCACGATACCGGTCTTCAGCTTGGGAGTAGGGTCCATCCCAGAGCCCGAGCTCGCCATATTGGGGTGTCACGGAGTCGTTACATGTGAACGACGCCACGCTGACCCCCGATGCGGTCCACGGTGGACCAGCGACTAGCCATGTGTACCTCCTCTGATGTCGGTCAATGAACAGGAAATCAGGAGCTGGACCTCGCAGAGATAAATGTGAGAATTCTTGGTCGTTTTCTTTAGTAGGAAAAAGAATGGCTTGGCCTTCTAAACACATTGACCGCAACATACCGTCAAACAGACTACACAACTTCCGAATCTGACTGTCCCCAAGTGTCATTGCCGTGTTCCGGCTGAGTGGCTGGTAAGCGACACAGAATGATGACACCCTGTCATGATGAAGATGTCTTAACCAATGCATTGAGACCTTGTCCGTGGGAGACAAGTACACGGATCGGGGCCATTTGCCGCACATTTCACCCAAAGTGACAATACTGTCATTGAGAGACACGTGACTGCCAATGTCAAGCAGTCGCAGCAGGCCAGTGAGCCGGATGTCACACGTGGGAACTCCATCCTGTGAATCCAGTGACGTCACAGTGATGTTGATGTCATGCTGGGGCCTGGCTTGGACTTCCCACCACATGTGGAATTGACCTGTTTCGGTGTGTGCTTTGATCACCGCACATGGCGAGTCAAGTGTGGTGCTTGGGGGTGGGATGGGGCTTTGGCTGGTTCCCTGACACGCCTCCTCTGGGTCACATGAACGCCGCCAAGCTCGCACCCGTCTCAATGCAGTCCACAATGCCATCGAGATGTGGCGACACGAGGACGGAGACTGGAGTCCGTTGCATGTGGCCACCGACTCATGTATATTCAAGTCAATATACCCACTAATCAATATTAATTGTAAGTGACTTTCAGGTAATGCACCATCGCAGCAGGCACGTGTCATCACAATGGCCAGCACCAGTACAGGGCATGCTAGGTGGATGAGAAGCTCCATATCGATATGACATCAAGCAGTTGTCACAGATGCCGCAGATGTTTGATTATATTGATAAGCAAAGAACGTTAGTACCATGCGACTTTTTCCTTACTACATATGACGTCACCGATTGCTTGCCATTGATGGCAAATGGGACCTACATGGACTAACCGTGTCCGAGAAGTGTAGTCTTGACGTTTGTGAGGAAATGAAACTGTAATCAGAAAAGGCAAACATCCGTGCTTCATAGACGCTCACCCAGAGCAATCACAATAAGGGCGGATAATAAAAAAGTAAACCAATCAGAGAACTCAAACTAAGACCTAATGTTGTATCGTTCGATTTTGAATACATGACGTGGCAATGAAAACCACAGTGGCACAATAGAGTCGTGACAAAGAAAGTACATATACATACATGGCAAACCGGTCATCATGCGAACGGCCTTGTCATCCAGTGCCAACTTGATCTTGCAGCCTCTTACTTTATCAGCGTTAGATTTGTGGTTAGATATGTCTTCTTGGTCCTGGGCGTTCGAGACCATGCAAACTCATGTTGCAATTAATTTCGTTCATGGAAACTGTTTGAATAGCGGTCGTGACAATGTCGCCACCAGGAAATCGTGACGAGACATAATCTCGGTCTCGATGGTAATGCTTGATTTTGGTTTCAGACTCATGACGACGCCGTCTTAGTGTGTGCCTATAACCTGGAGCCATATCGCATATTGTCCTTAACTAACAACCACGCCTGACATTTATTTAAAGCAACGCGTAATGCGACTTCGTGTATCTTCACCTTAGTCGTTGATTTACTGACAACTTAGCAACGTTTCAGGATATATTACTTAATACTGAAACTACCCGAAATGCACTTTATCTGTTACAGGCACATCTCAGCCATAACGGAAAAACAAATTAACGTTTTTAATGATTTGGGCTGGTGCACCCCGGTTTGTGGATCTAGGGAATGTGACCACAGTCTCTTCGACTTTTTGGGGAGTTCATTCCACCCACAATTGTTTCTCCGCTGGCGTAGACGTTACACAATTGTTTAACATGGGTTCAATTCCTACACGAGATTCTCTTACAAGTTTTCAGCGTACAGGATACACTACATGGCGTAGCGCGATCAATTTCTTATTCGAACATTTATTGGTAGCATTATATAAAAACGAGGTTGGCCCTTACCAGCCCCGTGAGGGGTCACTAACATCATGGCCCAACGGAAACAGCCCATAAGTTATTCCATTACCTCTCCCATTTGTTAGTATATTGATGCATTTGTTAACCACAATCGTTTCCGTTTTATGTTAAAGTAATTAGTCAGGAAATCTACGACGTCTTCATCCTGCAATCTAAACCATCGCATTGACCAAGTTGAATGGAGCATTTCTGCCTCCTACTTTGCACGCAGGCACTTAAAGTCATGAAGTTTAAACCACATACCTGTTAATACCACATACTGGTTAATTGTATCATGTATGGTTAATGGTTCATATTTTGTAATTATCCCTTCGTGTTCGACATTTGACCACGTCGAATGTATTACTGAAATATGTAAAACACAGTTGTGACTGGTTTAGATCCTAACGAACAATTAGTCACTCCCTTTGCCTAAGAAACAAAAGCATGTGTATGCTTGATCAACCAACTATCTGCTTGGGCACGTGTTATCTACTATATAGTTTTCAATGAAAAGGAAATCCAAATCAACTATATTGACAGTATTAGTTTGCAAGGAAGTGGAAATCTGAAACGGATATCTAAATCAAATATATTGACAGTATTAGAAAGAAGACTAAAGAGACTAGCAAATACTAGTCGACGGAGAGGAGGTATCGAATATGAAATTGGTTATTGAAGATATGGGTAGTATACTTGCAACAAGGACGAAGGGGGCTGTTATATGATGTAAAGCTACCCGGTATGAAGAAAAAGAAAACCTACCAAGTCATTTTCTACATTTAGAAAATAGGAATTATGATATGAAAGGCATCTGCCAGCAGATTGATAAAAGCCGATGGGTCTGATAATATTCTAACAGAACTAGTAGAACGAATGTATATAAGAAAAACGTAAACCAAAACATTGAACCAGTCTTCTATGAAAATACCAATCCTTCACTAACAGCCAAAGAAAGAGATGATATACATGACTTGGGGGCTACCGAAGGCACCACCTTATCCATCTTTGTATCTAGTTACCCCCCAGGGGGCTGCACATAGTTTAATTTCTTTGACCTTTGATATGGCTGGTAGGAGAGATATAGGGTGGTAGTTGTTGAGATTATTTTTGTCACCCGTTTTATGAACTGGCACTAGAGTTGCAAGTTTAAATTTTTTGGAAAAATACCCGTGGATAATGTTTACTTATCCTTCCTGTAGACAAACAGGCAGACACAATTCGTTCCTGTGGACAGACAAACAGACGGACACACAAACGAAACCGACCGACATATGACGAAAACAGTCGTTTTCGTCATAATAACAAAATAGACCAATATAGACAATATATCTATTGGTGATCCAAATGAAATTGATCATATGTAAAAGCTACCCTAAATGCAAAAGCAAAGCACTTGCCCACAAAGTGGATACAATTTCATAAACCAAACATAAATCAAACCTTTGGATAACACAGGGTATTATTAAATCTATTAAATTGCGAGACATTAATGTATAAGAATCTTAAGCTGACCGATCCATCGTAAACAATATTTGAGACGATAAAATAATTTAAAAACTTACAAAGGCAGGCGTAAGCAGGGACTTGAGCAAGTGTACGCACCTGCTGCAGATGAAATAAACAAATTATTCCTAGACATTAAAAGAAATATCTACCTGGCCAAACGACGGTATTTCCATGGACGATTCGTAAGCTGTAGGAATTATCTAAAAATTGTGCGATTCGTAAGCTGTAAAACTGATATAAAAGCTTGGAGTGCCCTAAATAAATTGTTAACTTTTTCAGAAACGACAAAAATGTTCCCCAAATGGCCCCAAGGAATTGCTTGGACCCAGAGCCCGGAGCCATAGCCCGGGACCCAAGAGCCATAGCCTGGAGCCGGATCTATAGCCTGGAGCCCTGGGCCCGTAAGTATAACGGGACCAAAACAGGGCGATTTCGGGGTGAAAAAAAGGCCCCAGCCAGGGCCATTTTCCTGCTCTGGCTGTAAGTATAAAGCCGCAGGGCGATAAAAACGGCCCCAAACCGGTAAATTGCCCCGAATTTCGCCCCAATTACGCCCTGCTCTGCTTTTTCGCCCCAAATGGTCAGTTTAGATCAGTGGTCCCAAAAACGCCCTAATTCCGGCCTGTTTTGGCCCTGTTTTGGCCCTGAAACAAGACCTGCTCTTTAAAGTGCCCTGAATCAGGGCCAAATTGGGGCAATTTACGGGTTTGGGGCCGTTTTTTTCGCCCTGGCTGGTTTATACTTACGGGCCCTGAGCCGGATCCATGGCCCGGAGCCCGAAGCCGGATCCAAAGCCCGGAGTCATAGCCCCGCACCGAGAGCCATTGCTTGACGCCCGGAGCCATGGCCCGGAGCCCGAAGCCCGACTCCATAGTCTAGCTTAGGGAAACGAGAACGCGAGGGCAAGATCGATCGTGCGCGCATTCTCGCGTTCTCGCCCCATTTCTGTGCCCGGCGTGAATGAAGGGGCCACCGAGAATGCGGTACTCGAGAAAGGGACTTTTTCGCATTCGCGTGGTGGCACAACTTTGCTAGCGTAGCGATGCCACCATGCCGACAGCGCAAGGAAATGTTTCTTTGATGTTTACATATAAAGATTAAGCGATTGTTCCGAATTTTACGCACAAGAAAAACAAAACAACGACCTAATTAATTCACTCTTACTCTCTATTCTTTATAGCTTCTTTTCTTGCTGTAGTATCCAGAGAAATATGACACATGATGTAGCTCCATTCACTGCAAACGTCAGTTTATGAAGCTACCATAAAAGAAGGCGCGCTTGTTGTGACGTCATGTCTCCATTGTTTCAAATATATGCAATGGCAACCATTGCTACGCAACGCTTAACGTACCGTCATTGTTTTAGCTTGCTTGATGGTCAGCGTTTAGAATTAATAATGTTTCATCGTGTGCAATATTTCTTCAGATGTCCCAGAAAGAACTGATGGACAAAGAACAATGAAAAAGGAAGGTACAGTTAAATAGGAATCGGCGAAAAATGTGTTGATACATATTAGAGATGGGAGGGGCACGAGCCCAGGGGTGGCGGAGGCGAGGGGAAGTTGCTTGCAGTCATTCACGTTAGAAAGAGCAATGCCGCGGGAAAGACCTTTTTTCACATGTCTTCCCATTAAAACCAGAGGCGGAGCCATGAATTTGAAAAGGGGGGGAGGGGGGGGGGGTCCAAACTTGAGACTGGGGGATCCACCAATTCTTTTATGACCGGGAGGGGGGTTTACTGAAAACTTGCGACAGGGGGGTGGTCCACGCCGCCTCAGATAGCGTTCCTTAAAAAAAAAAAAGAGGGGGGGGGGGCAATAAATACTGTATTGATTCGTGGCTTTATATATGACCTGATATGACGCGCCCATACAAAGATGTTTTAACTTAATCGTGAGGCTTTTCCAAGAAGATAGAGAAAATTATTACGTGTTAGTTTGGAAAGCACCATGTAAATTATTGGCGGGGGGGGGGCGCCAATATTTTTCTCGGGGGGGGGGACGCACGTGCCCCGGATGCCCCCCCCCCCGATTTCTCCGCCTAAGGAGTTGTTTTGATTTTTAAAATCGGCACTGTTCTTGAAAATCTCTTTTCGAATAGACCAAGCTGGGGGTAGGGGGTGGGGGGGGGGGCACGAGCGGTTCTCAGGGGCGGATCTTGGAATTTGAAGTTGAATTTGAAGGGACCGATGGGGCGGGGTCCTCCCATATTTTTATGACCAGAGGGGCGGTCGGAGGTCCCACACCTCAGACGCAAGATACAACTTCGATCATTTGGGGTGGGGGTGCATCTAAAAGATGTCACCTTGCTATGTATTTCGTCGAGAAACCTGATTTTTACGGTGTTTGTGTTTCCTATCCCCCCAGCCCCCCCCCCCCACCCCCCACTAGATCCGCACCTGGATTCTTATTAACATGGGCTGAGGCCTGTTCGCTTTCTAATCATAGCAGTGGGTAAACTGTCATCATATTTTATATAAATATAATATTTATGTTGCTTGATAACTTTTTCGAACAATTCTTAAATTCAGAATACATTTTATGTATCCACGAGATGTTATTTAGCACGTAAGGAAACAAGACCCCCCTCCATCGCAGCAGAAACAAGAAGGGACTTTCGATTAAATAGAAACCATGTAACTTATAAATGTTGAAATTTGTTACTTTTATGTTTTTTCACTAATTATTTTTGACTTTATCAACTGAATGATTGCGATCCAGAATAAGGACCAAGTATATACATATTACTAAGATATTGAAATAGGACACTTATGAATATTATTGATGATATATTTCTGATCGTGGCGGATATCCCCTCTCCCTGGCTACACAATAAGAGCAATCAGCTCAATTGATATGTTAGTACGTGGTAACAAGTTGAATGAAAATGATATGTCCATTTTAGGCCAAAACATTAATTATGAGTGGACTTAATAAATTATCAATTCCGCTTTTACTTAAACGTGCGAGATTTACCACGTCAGCCTATCCAGTTTTACCAATATAACGTAGTGGCGGATCCAGCAAACAATCATGTTGGGGTCACAAGCTGGCGTGCATGCAATAATTTCATAATTTGATGTTTGGTTTAAAATTCTTACGACGGGGGGGGGGGGGGTGGACCACATAATAATATGGGGGTCCAGAAGAGACAAAAAGGCGGGTGTTGCATCTATATCTTAGCTGGCATAGGGTTAACATTGACCAACAGCCCTCCCTCAAAAAAGGGGGAAGGGCCGATCAGACCCCCAAGACCCCCGCGGGCCTTTGCGGGAAGTTACAACAAGAACCTGTGACCCCGTGACCCCCAACTAAAGCGTGGGGGGGGGCAGGATCCCTGTGACCCCACTCGGATCCGCACCTGTAAGGTGCTCAGTCAATACATCTTTGGATAATGTATTTGGCATACGTACACTGACCAAAATGTTTTCCTATGTCAGAAATGTAATCTTATATCTAGAAGCTGAATAAAATAAAAAAAAATGAGAAAAAAGACCCATCTTCTTACGTAAAGAAAATTGACTCTTAAGAATCTATTAATTAGTCTAGAAAGCGTGATTCTTAAATCCGCACTGTTCTTGAAAATCTCTGTTCCAATAGACGAGCGGTTCTCAAAAGCGGATCTTGGAAACTTAACTTGGAAACATACGAGCTGGACTTTAAATCTCGTCACGATTTCCTAGTGTCGACATGGTCACGACTGCCATTCACAGTGAATTAATTGCAACATGATATTTGCTTGGCCTCAGATGCCTAGGGCCAAGAAGACCAATCCAATCCTGGTAAAAATAAAACGCCGGACGATCAAGTTGGCACAAGCCGTCCACTTGATGACCAGGCTGTCATTTATGTATGTAGTTCATGTTTGTCACGATTCTATTGTGCCAGGATTTTCATTGCCACACCATTTGTTCGAACATTAGAATGACCAACAGTAAGTGTTGCATTTCTCTGGTTGGTTTCGTTTTTGCTATGCGCCTGGATGCCCTGTTCACACGATACAATACGTTGCAAAGTTCGTTGCAACAAAGCAACATTTCAACGAACTGAGCGACTAGAGGGCTTGTTTGCCAAGCATTGTTTAGCACATGTTCTAAAGTTTCGATCAACTTGGCGATGTCGGAATTGTCAACCAATCAGCGTCGATCATTTTGTTCTGTGTTTGATTAATCCAAAGTCATCAGCGGATACATGACAACATATAACAATTGTAAAAGGGTACATCTATGTGTCAATACAACGGATTACATGAGAAATAAACAAAAAGAAAGACCATTACAAGCAGATAGCTGTGTAAGGTCATGCCAAAAGCGCACGTTTGCTGTGCAAAACGGCACATGACATCGCCACAAGCATAACAGGCATCCCTTCCGCTAACTCGAAATACTTAATATCTTCTTCATTCTTATTTCTAACGTGGGGTAGGTCTTATAAAGGCTAAACTCACGCACAGACAGAAAATTAAGTGAATAAACATGTAGGTCTACCGTCTGACATAACTGTTATGTTCATTATGGTCACTGATAGTTGTTACAGACATAGCACCGTTCAATATTGCATGTGTCCGAATACATATTTATGATATCACGCTTTACATAATTAGAAAAACCAGATAAATCATGGGTGTATATTTTATCTAATATGCGTTGGGCTTCCGAGTTTAATAGCTGTACAATGCTGTATCTGACAGATCTAGTAGTTTTTTGAAGGCGTGCTCGCGTTGTGAAGGAACAATGTTTATGTCTAGTGTCATAATCGTTAATATCGCAGTGCTGTATGTAGGTAAATAGGCGAAATAATTTGGCAGGCAGCCGTTCCTAAGTTTATGATAAAATTTTAGCAATTGCAATCTGTGTATATCTTGCACCTTTAAGGTGTGCAGACGTTTAAATAGCGGTTCTGCGTGTGTGCATTGTATCTACTATTTGCGATGGCTCGTATGGCTTTTTTCTGCAGTTTAGAGATTCTTTCGGAATCGTAACCCCATATCAGAATACCATAATGCAGATGCGGCAGTATAAGTGAATTATAGACTATTTGGAGAACATAACCAGATATAACAGTTTTCAACTTCTGTAGTACACCGTTGGTTTTGGAGATCTTGTTAGGGATCCTCGCTATGTGTTTGTCCCATCGCAAGTGTTTATCAATGGTAATACCTAAAATTGTGAAATCATCGACGCATTCTGAACGTGCATTGTTGATAAAAAGTGCTAATTCGTTCACTGATAACCAATTAGAGATATTTGACAACACTGTATTAATACAGTTTGCAAGATCTCCGGAGTTCATCATTTTCATACTAACTGTAGCGAATAGAGTCGTGTCATCGGCATATATAATAAAGTTAAAATTCAGATTTTGTATTATCTAATTGGACGTATTGCTTACGGTTGATCAGGTAGTTTGCAAACAAGTGTTGAGCTGTACCCTCGATGCCATAATGGTGTAGTTTTTCACCTAAAATTTCGTGACTAATGGAGTCAAATGCTTTTGATAGGTCTAGGAAGATACTGATTGGCGTCTGGTTTTGGTCTAGTGATTGGAGTATTCGATCCACAATTTCAAAGACGGCAAGTTCTGTTGAATGTTTAGTGCGGAATCCGTACTGGGAGTCGGAGATAAGGTTGTTAGTAATTACAAATTCATACAGTTGCTTAGCCAGCACTTTTTCTAAGACCTTTGAAAAGGCAGGTAGTATAGATATGGGTCTATAAATGGTTTTTTCGTCGTTCTGCTTGTGGATCGGAATAACTTTGGCGATCTTCATGTTATCTGGAAAAACACCTGTTGTGATGCATTGATTTATTATAAGTGTCAACGAGTGCGATATTTCTGGTTTAATTAATTATCTGTGAAAGGTCATAATTATGGGTTTGATGCTTCCGTACAATCACAACACAGAGCAGACTGAAGCCCTTGTGTCGTTTATGAAGGAAACGATTTATTTTGCTTATTACTCACCGGACATGGAAAGAGTAACATTATGGCATTTACTCCCTTTGATGAAAGACAAAGTAAGTAGACTTGACCAATGACTTGTACGTACCCACCCTCTCCGTCCCCAAACCCCCTACATCCACCAAATTTCCATTTATCGTTATCTTTAGTTATTTGAAAAGAAAAGAATAAAATTGCAACCCATTTTTCCATTTTCCCATTATGCAATAATTTCTTTTTCAAGCTGTCATAATACATTATACAAGTTTAACCCTTATTCCATTCTATAAAGTATAATTAACATTATCCTATTTCTTATTTCTAAATATATTTTTGTATTTGGGACTCAACTTTACGACGATACATTTTATAAGCCAAAACCAACGATGCATTCAAACATCAATGTGTTTACTAAAAAAGAAAAAAGAAATGAAAAGGTAACTTTATATCCCATATTGGCTGGATATAAATGAATAGGGTCACATATATATTTTGAATCAGATGGATAAATCAAACTAATATAAAATATACTGAGAATGTTTTCATAGGCACAACCAAACCAACGGCATGTTGCTGTTTTTGTTTCACCACTCCGGGTCCTTATCAAAGAACATGTAGCGACATGGAATAAATGCGGAGTCCCAGCTATTGCGCTGCTTATAATTTTAGAAACGTGTTGAAAAAAGTATGAAAGTAGGAATCAATCCCATCCTTAAGAAGCCTTATATTTCTGCATGGTCATAAAATATGTTATTGGCTGTTCAAGCAAATAATAAAATAATAAATTACCACATTGTGCAAATGCCACAATGTCTTTAACTAATAGGATACCTTCATTTATTATATAATAATATCATTTCATGGCTGCATAATAAACATTGTATTGTTGATAAATTGAACACCTTGTAAAAAGTTGTTATAAAAAACGAACATACATAACATCCATCAAATTAGACAATCAATATTTATGCTACGCATTATCACAGGTATGCATATAAAATAGTATTACGATAATAACTAATTAGTTAATCAACATTATAAAATTGTTTGTAGATCAAGTGTCTTAGAATTTTTTTTAGAAATGTGAGTATATTTTTTTTTGACCCATATCAATATTTTATTTCATTTTCTTCTCATATTAGACAGCTTTAAACAGCGACAGCATGTACATATAGACCAACAAATTGTACATTGTGGGATTGTGGGATGGGTCAGCAATGAGTTTCCTTATTTACACCATTGTAGCAGTTTTCTCACCAATTAGCTTGTACATATATATATCTAACCTGTTGTAGCCGTGTCCTCCTTTGGAAAAAATATTGTCACAAACAGCGCAAGTTCTATTAGTGACCGTAGTAGAGGACATTTCAGATGTAAACAAAGTTTTACTGACACATCATTGAGAAGCATGTGACATCTCGCGTACACCTCCATATTTTTATATGTGTCATTTAACCTAAACGAGAACTGTCATGGCAGACAAAGTGATCTTGTTGATATGACCGTACACAGCTCTCTGCTTGTAGGGGCCATGTATGGCTATTTCCAAGTATACCCCAATTTCACAAAATGACCAAAACTTGACACCTACCACGAATATGTAATTTTGCTACAATTCAGCCCAATATTAAGTCATTATCATCAGTAATAGCTCTGTGGCAAGCTTAAACCTAGTGCAATGCAGGAAGGATATTCAAAAATGTAAATAGTAGCCACAAAAAATATCAGAATGGTAATAATAAAGTGCAATTATGCAAAATTAGGACAGTTTTTGCCAAAATTCGAAATCATCACCTTCACAAAATTGGCTATAATTTCATCAAAAAAGAAAATCTTGACACCAAACCACTTTTAAAAACTTCTAAAAACATAGTTCTTGTAATAAAAATAAAGAAAAATATAGGTAGCCGTGCAAATGTCCCGAGAAACAGGTCCTGAACTATGATAATGTTATTTCACAAATATTTTTTCGGCGCAGCTTATTTTACACCAATTATCAGCAATGTGCGCTTTGTGTTCACATTTTAATAAATCTGGTTAGATATATTGGTCTCCGATATAATTCCGATCTACACGCATGTTTTCTGAACTATTTACACGTTTTCTCGATGTTGTTTTCTTGAATTTTCCGAATTTATCACTAGGAGCCATTCTCGGGAAAATACCCTGTAAACGACGTCACGCATTGGGGATTCCCCTGTGAATGACGTAACGAGTTAGGGATTCCCCTTTCACTGACACCCGCCGATGTTTGTCGATGTTTACCGAGGTCTTCTCTAAATCGCCGAAGCTTATTATACGATGCTCTATTCGTTTTATCTATGTCACATCTTCTTTTGCTCTGTTTTATAGGGCTATACAGTTCTCGCGATCGGGCCGCGCGACTTCAGTTTTGGGGACAAACAAACACACGTGCTCCATGCTGAAGTATAGACAGCTATAAGTCAATTTCTTTCCAGGTTTATTCTAAAGACTATGAGTGCCGTTTTACTAAACATGGCTATGGGAGGTATACATTAAAATATTTGGAGGCGATGACACGCAGAACTTTGGGAATATACATGGAAAAATCCGTAAACCGGAAGTCTAGGCGAACCAGACTTTATAGCCCTATTCGTGCTTTGTTTCATTAAGACTGCGTAAAATCTCGGGGCTACAGCCCGCCGATGTTTGCCCATGTTTACCGAGGTTTGCTCAAAATCGCCGAGGCTTATTATGGGTGACTTACCTTAAAACACAGCTTTTACAATTCAATACTCATTTGATGATAAAAACGTGGCCATGTATACATACGCACGGAACACGTGGCTAGCTTGCGAATGACCCAACCGTTTGCAAGTTGGTTGGTACGCGGTTTGACTGTGTGAACTGTTGACGGAATGACGACTCAAATCGTTACACCATGGGAGACTGAGTTCACTATGTGTTTTTAATGTGAGACCCTCACCCACCCCCACCCCCTCGTAACTACGAAATGTACATAATGGGCTTGGGAGAATGAACTCAACTGACGCTTCCCGCCGTAAAATTGTGATCCAAGCAGTCATATTTCATTGGGGGATTTAATGGACGCAATGGCTTACCATACACACCATTTCGCGTAGCGGTTCACCAACTGGCTAACCGTTCACGACCCGCTTCATTCTTTCTGCCTCGCTCAATGCTGGCAAAACTTCGCCTCCTACTACCTACCCACACCACCACTGCACTCACACATATATATATATCTCGTCGATCGAGGGTCGAGACGTTGCTCGCTGGCAGAGCAGACTTATGCGGGCGGGCTTGGCAGTGAACCGTTGTTTCACGGTGTAATATTATCATGGCTTCTGCTCGGAAAACTGTCGAGCTTTTCTACGATGTCATATCGCCTTATTCATGGGTGGCGTTTGAGGTAAGTGCAGGAATACAGTTGACGGTTGTCTTGCAAGTTTCTGCTAGCTGTTAGAGCTTGGTGTGCCAATCGTAAGGTGAGCTTTATGCTTGGGATAATCCGAGACCTGATGGGCGATAATGGGTGCGGGACATGGTACGGGGTCAAGTGTATGTGCGTCGTCGTCGGTAGCCTGTGTGGATGTGTTTAAGGTGCTCACAAACCTATCTCGAACTGAAAATGGTGTAAGAACACAAAACACCAGTATCGTAAGCTGTGTGTGAACTTAGACGCAGCCTAGTCGCATTCCAGATTAAGATTTGTTTTCATGTTGACCTCACATTCTCATTCTCTTTCTGTGCGAAAAACTTTATTCTTCTACTATACTAGAAATCTTGGATGATTCAAGCACTGATCCTTATTTGTATTTAGACTTCTTTAGTTTTGGCGGGAAATATCTCGATATGCAACTTCAAGCAATTCAAATTGTCATGTGAAGTTGATATTCACCGTAGAATGCAACGTGGCTTTGATTCAACGGTAAAATCCACGAATGACGTCACTTTATTGTTCTTTCACGACTTTATTGTTCTGTAATGTAGTGTGTTTGAGACCAAAGTCGTGGATTTTACATAAGTTAAGGTAAGCATAATAAGCCTCGGCGATTTTGAGCAGACCCCGGTAAACATCGGCAAACATCGGCGGGCTGTAGCCCTGAGATTTTACGCAGTCTTAATGAAACAAAGCACGAATAAACACAGCAAAAGAAGTGGTGACATAGGTAAAATGAATAGAGCATCGTATAATAAGCTTCGGCGATTTAGAAAAGACCTCGGTAAACATCGACAAACGTCGGCGGGTGTCAGTGAGAGGGGAGTCCCTAACTCGTTACGTCATTCACAGTGGAATCCCCAATGCGTAACGTCATTCACAGGGTATTTCCCGAGAAAGGCTCTTCGTGATAAAGTCGGAAAATTCAAGAAAAAGGCATCGAGAAAACTTGTAAATAGTTAAAAAGACATTAGTGTAAATCATAATTATATCGCAGACTATTATATATAACCAGATTTGTTAAAATTTAAAGACAAGGTGTAAATTACTGATAATTGCTGTGACATCAGCTGCGCCAACAAATATTTGGGAAATAATATTTTCAAGCTTCAGGACGTGTTTCTCGGGAAATTTGCACGGTTGCCTATATATTTTTTTTTTCACAGAAGGCTTAGCCCTTGGACTCCATTATTATCCGGTAATGTCGTGTTCCTCGGACAATAACTTACGCATAGTCACGGCTAACAGAACCCTGATCCTTACTCTCCCATTCCAACTGCCCAATGCTCCCCAGCCAACCCCTTCCAAGCCTCCCTCTGTCTGAGCGCATGCAAAGTTGTAGGTCAATGATCACCTCTGAGCCGTGCGCTTACCCGCTTATCGCCCCTCACTACGCCTGGCCGCCACATGCCCACAGGGGTGAACCCGATTGAACTGGCTGGTAGCCCCCTCCTGGGCTACGCCCGCATGATCTGGTAGGTGGCCTCCCTCGCCCCCACCCATCGCGCACTCGCTTCATTCGGCCGACGACTACACACACACTCAGCTGTCCGAATGGTTTGACCCCCCCACCACCCACCCACCTCCTATGGCACGCGAAAGCTACAAAAACCCTCTATTTAGTTGTTTTTATTGAGCGATATATTTGTATTTGGATAGATCTCCCAATCAGTTAGAAACATCTCCAAATCATTTAGAGATGCCTCTAAATCATTTAGAGATGCCTCTAAATCATTTAGAGATCTCTCCAAATCATTTAGAGAAATTTCCAAATAGTTTGCAAATATCTGCAAATGAGTCCGATTTGGAAAATACATCGGCTACCCGCTTCGCGGTGTTTTAGTAGGAGTCCGCTAGCCCACCGCGAGTGTTTTAATTGGAGTCCGCTAGCCCATGGCGAGTGTTTTAGTTGGAGTCAGCTAGCCCATCGCGAGTGTTTTAGTTGGAGTCCGCTAGCCCATCGCGAGTGTTTCGCTAGCCCATCGCGAGTGCTTTAGTTGAATCCGCTAGCCCACCACAAGTGTTTTAGTTGGAGTCCGCTAGCCCATCGCGAGTGTTTTAGTTGAAGTCCTCTAGCCCACCGCGAGTGGTTTAGTTGGAGTCCGCTAGCCCACCGCGAGTGTTTTAGTTGGAGTCCGCTAGCTCACCGCGAGTGTTTTAGTTGAAGTCCTCTAGCCCACCGCGAGTGGTTTAGTTGGAGTCCGCTAGCCCACCGCGAGTGTTTTAGTTGGAGTCCGCTAGCTCACCGCGAGTGTTTTAGTTGGAGTCCGCTAGCCCATCGCAAGTGTTTTAGTTGGAGTTCGCCAGCCCATCGCGAGTGTTTTAGTTGGAGTCCGCGAGCCCATCGCGAGTGTTTTAGTTGGAGTCCGCTAGCCCATCGCGAGTGTTTTAGTTGGAGTCGGCCAGCCCACCACGGCGAGTGCTGTAGTTGAGTACGACAGCTCCTTTGTGTCGGAAACTTCCTCGTAATGCCTTTCCTGGTATTTCCAGGTGCTGTGCCGAGCAAGAAACACATGGAATATCAACTTGAAGTTAAAGCCATTCTACCTGATGGGAGTGTTCAGCGGATCAGGTCAATAATTTGGACACCAACTTTGTAAATGCTACGTTTCGCAATAGGTTGAAAGTTTGAAATATATGAAAATTGTACGATCGTGACAAAGACCGATGTTAAATATATATACGTATATATGTATATATGCTTTTATGTATAATCCGATGCACGGCTGGTAAACCCATTTAAATAAACGTTTGTGAAATATTCAATATATATTTATGTTTGGCAAAGATAAGGAATTTAGTTAGGACCCACGGAATGAATAATTGTAATAAATGGTGGTAAGTGTGAGTTATGCTGTTACAATGGTTCACCCTTACATGGTTCACCCTAACATAGAAAAACGACATGGGAAAACATATACTTTTTGCATAACATAATGTGAAATTAACATCTATATATTGCAGATAATGTCTCTCCTGCTTTGAATGCCAAGAAAGGTCCTTATTTGTTTAAGGACATGAAAAGGGTGGCCGAGTACTATCATGTCCCACTCCGCCCCCCAACAGTGAGTATCATTCAAGAAGAAGTCTAGTATCTGCAATGTAAGCTAAGCTCTGCAATATACATATATGATGTTCAAAGTTGAAGTAAGTTAACATATTCCACAGTTGGGTGCGAGAGAGTAGAATAGACCGTTCCGTGGAAAAATTCTGACAGGAGCGTGTTTCGGGTATCTAGCTCGCTCTGCGCCTTATAGCACGCAAAATACGACGTCATTTTCAACAGTTTATCATAGATGAACAAGTTGTTTTCTAAAAACAAAAACCTGCTTTGTAAAGATAAATATCTGGACTATCAAATGATACCAGTTTAAGAACGAGATGGAATCATCAGCCGAGAAATCAGCTGAAATAAATGCCAGCCGGAGAATGTAATGATTTTTATTACGCTGTGCGTAGCAGGAAAGCGGTCATATATATTATCTAATTCAGGAATATATATTGTACACAAAATATCACTTAGTACCCGATGTGTATCGATTATGACTAAAGCGATTATACGCACCAGCATGCACTGTCTTTTCAATGCGAATCTAAGTGCATTCGAGTGACATGTGCCTTGCTTAGCAACGAAGCAGCCAAACGGGGAACCTTACTGTTAAACTGTTCTTAATCCAGTGAAATATAGGCTGTGATTCCATTATATAATATAATACTGAAAGGAAAGTTTACAGAGACATCTTTTATGTTTGTTCTATGAATAACAATGTCATTGAGCCAACCTACCCCTCACAAAAGAGACAACAAGCTCCACATGCATACATGCATGCAGACACTTGCGAGAATCGGTTGTCTAACCCGAAACACGAAGTGTCTTTTTTTAACGAAATATGTCGCCAGGGGGGTATCGGGAACGGTTTATTGACCTCGAACCTTGATACGTATCTTCTGGTGCAAACTCATTTGCATTTGCACTTGGAAAACAGATAATTGCCTATGCAGATGCATCTTGCCACATCTAGTTTTCACACCGTTGAAGAATAAGACATCAATCAAGAGTAAGATTAATTAAGACATAAGGGCATTAATCAAGGCACACATTGTGCCTTTGAGTGCCGTTAAGATAAACCCGCGTCAAATCTACTCTTGTGACTTTCCCAGAACCCGCATGCCGGCCTCTTCAAGAATGGGACTATCACGGCCATGCGCTTCATCACAGCTGTGGACGATGAGAGGCCGGATATGACTGAGGCGATCAGTCGAGAACTCTGGCTACGGACGTGGCATAAGGTGTTATTTTGCATGTAATTATTTTACTGCAGTACTTAATTATTATTTATTGTACTGAATAATATATATATATATATGTTTAATGTTGACGTGATATGTTTTGATATATATATATATAAGTATATTTTGTACATTCCCCGGCCCCACGAAACTGCAACCTTGAACTTTAATTACTACGAAAATAATACCTGCCATTATGGCCGCCACTTTAATGACAGTCAAATGTCGGTGACGAAATCAGAACCAAATCCAGATGCGCTTGAATATTGCATTCTTGAAAATAAATAATGCAAATAATAAGACGGGGTTGTTTTTTCAGGACAAGGATGTCAGTGAGTTTGAAAGCTTGGCAGAGGTTGGTAGGTTTTAGATACCGCATTTGGGATACCTACGATGCGAGCGATTCAACACTGTATTTCCTTTTTGTATTTACTCTAAAATCGGTACCACGTTTGGTATGAATTTACTTTGAAACATATGTAACAGGACAAGTGTGGCTGTATGCCTTCCAAACACATAATTTAATCTTCTTAAAGTATGTGAAAGGGTGAGTATTTTCGGGTCATCAGTGGTAGGAAATCAGCGACCCCCCCCCCTCTATATCTAGTATAAACTCGTTGGTGTGTAACGTGTCAATGTTTGCCTCGACAGGCTGCGAGAGAAGCTGGCTTATCCGATGATGAGATCAACAACTGTCTGCAGAGAGTCGGCACTACCGAAGTCAAGGACAAACTGAAGGCAACTACACAGGATGCATTGGACCACGGGGTGGGTAGCAAAGTTGGCAAAATTGTTGTGCTATGCTCTACAATGGTTATTTATTAACTGATATTTTCATTATTGTTATTCTAAAAAAATAAGAATCCTAGCTATGACACACATAGTCTAATAGAAATGAATAAATACAAAACATTGTTAAAATTATCATATGTGTCTGACCCCGCGTAAAGGCCTCCGCGTTGCTGCAATCATAATATCGATTTCCAGTGCGTATTTCGAATTTTGACGGGAAAGAAACAAAACCAATTCATGAATGGACAGAGTCACATCTCGGTTTGTTTTTAGGCTTTCGGTGCCCCGATCATCGTTGCACATGACGATGTTGGCGAGAAACACATGATTTTCGGCTCAGACCGCTTTCACATCCTGGCTCATATCCTCGGTAAGGACGGTAGTCACGACGTGGTACAAGCTGCACCTGGTGCAAGACATTTCTGTGACTTGAACCAATTACACCTGGTATTGCACTATATGCATTGATACATTTGACCTTATTTGGATATCATATTTAAGAGGAGTATAGAAACACTTAGTTATGAGTATTAGAACTCTTATTTAACAGTATAATGACTTATTTAACAATATGACAACTCTTATTTAAGAGTATAATGACTTATTTAACAATATGACAACTCTTTTTTAACAGTAGGAAAACTTTTATTTAAGAAAAGAAGAGTTCTCATACGCTTAAAAAATATTTTCTCTTTGTGATACCTTTAGAGCTTAGACAGAGAAATTGTTGTTGAAGACGAATACCATTTTAGTATGATTTGCCCATGCAGAGATACTCAGCTTTTGAACAATTGTGACGCATGTATTTATTTGCACATATGTTTGTAAACTGTATATATGTACCATGGACGTTGTGTTTACTTCTGTAGTAGAAAGTACATTTTGAGCTGAGCTGGTAGTACAAGACCAATCTTATATATAAATATATATAGCATGTGAGCGATATTATTTGGACTGCACTGCCTTGTTATATATGCTCTCCTCCACTTCTTTTTTATATATATTTTTATATTATTGCGGATGTATTCCTTCTGTTCGTATTGTAGGAGAAAGGGAGCAGGGTGCCTTGGCCGAATTTGCCCATCCTAAGATGAGACAAACATAAACCGTGTACGGCGAACAACATGGCGGGACAAGCCTAGATGCGTCACTTCCGGCCGTGAATTAACCATGGACTGTTGAGATAAAACGTTTAGCTGGTTATGTAACGGTGAAGAATGTCTGTTAATAGGAGAAGCAGTAGCAAAAAATTGTAATTATATGCATTTATATCCAAGACAGGGTCTTAATATATGACAATAAATTATTATTGACATGTTGAACTGTATTTAGTATAACGTAAAACAATCAGACATATCGTGATAGCCATGCAACGTTTCTTTTATACATAGTAACAACAACATAATATAATATATTGCATGCATATTTCAACATTATTGTTAATCAAGTTTGTTGTATCGTTTAATAAATACTGTAATAGAAACGCACCTTCTGTGTTCAAGAGAATTAATTTACTAGGCAACTGTAGCGGATTTCACTAACGCAATTTAGACGACTACGTAGCCGGCGATGAGCGATGTTAGTCTACTAAGCCTCGTAGCCGGCTAAAATATGTACGTGAAATAGGTGGCTGATGAAGGTGAACATAATTTGGGCAAAACATGTGTTTTGCAAATGGTGCTCGAGGGTAAAGATCTCAGTTGTGTGGCTCGCAGCGATCATCATTGACTGGCTCATAAGGTCAAAGGGTTTACTCCAATATTCTAAAAGGTGTCCTAAACACCAATTCATATGGCGGTTAACGCTTCGTAGAACCATATACTTAGTTTACCCTACATTAACCAATATGGACTTATGGTAAATTTCCGAGGTATCTAGTATATATAATATACTCAACAATATGGCTATTATGCGCCCAAACAACCCTGATCGGTTATATAAATATATATTAAACGAATGGCTTCCCGTACGCCTTGTTAGCTGGCAAACTATACTTGTGGGTTGGCCTAATAAGGTTTTGATACTTCTTCACTCGGTCGCAGTCGGTGCAACAGGGCTATGGTAGTCTTCAATGTAGGTCAGGTGAGAGGTCAACACTGGTCGATTATGGAGATATCCGTCCTCGCTATGTTTAGCAACGAGCGATTACTCCATCTGGTGATAACTCGACATAGGGAAAAACAGTCAGCAGGGCTATCGTGCTCCGCTTATATTACGCAATTCAGAAAAATTGGTAGGGTTTCGGGACAGATTGTTAACATTGTTAAGCAGGAATCTACAAATTCTCTCGATGTGCCTATCTGAGACTGACTTTTTTTCCCAAAGTGCAGTTCTTGACTATATAGTCCAGTTGATATCGAAAGTGTTCAAATAATTAACCTCCAGACACTTTGCCATGAATGTCAGTGTCTATTTTAGATGCCTGTTTAACCAAAAAATCCTGTCGCTGTCTATTTTAGATGTTTTTTTTAACCAATAAATTATTTCTCAATGACCACAAAACCGCGCACTTTTCTCTTGCTCTCCTAATGCTCTCTATGGCATGGGCGGCACGCTCACACCACTTTAGGAATGTAGTGCCCCCCCCCTCCTGGGATGCACTCCAGCTCGTTCTTTAATTAGTACTTTAGTACTTAAGAAATACTCTCCCATCACCAGATTTCCGGGCGTCCAGCCCCCCCCCACCCCCCATCATGCACCCATAACCAAATATGTATAATACCGTTCCCGAATGTTATTCACGCCCCGGACACCCGGGCAGAATAAATCAGGGATCAGGGCCCGTAAGTTCGAAACGCCAAGGGTCAAATATTTAGCCCCAGAATAGGACTTTAGCATGGGGCGGGGCGTAATATTTTGCCCCCCGCAGTTCGAACTTACGGGCCCTGGTGTGAAAACTCTGAAACCCTTCTGCCATGTCGTATCGCCTTGTGCCTGGGTGGCATTTGGGGCAAATCTCAGTGAGAACGTATTACTACCTCGTCATACATGTGATGCCGATGTGCCACTCTATATTCAAGGATGCGCCCTGTGCACTAATCTGCCAGTATCGGTGAGTGCACGTGTGTTTGTCAGAGGGGCATAGTGCAACGCTTCAAACTGTAGGGTAGGCTATCTGGTTCTGAGCGGTCACCGCTAGCTTGCTATGACAGGCCACCATTGGCATAATTGTTTACGCCATATAATCACTGGTCGTAATCTGTCGGTCTATTCGATTTGATAATAAGGCGAAAAATTAATGACGAATAATACATATGTCGATCTGTAATGTCAGTCTGCAAAATCACGGTATCTGTCGAATGCATGCAGATATGTATGTCAAACTTGACCCGTGAAATGATAAACGTGGCGTCCAGTTGTTAGAGGTAAAAGCAGAATGATTATTTATATCACTGAGAGAAGGAAATGAAGACATTCACCTCAAATTTGATGCAATGTGGAGGCACCTGTTGTCGTGTATTGTTCTGATGGTTGAGTTCAAGCCAATGAGCGAATCAAATCTAAGATGCGTTTGATTTTCCCTTTAACGTCAGTTTCCTCTCTCCCAGAGTTTAAAATGGTAGGTGGGAACATAAGTGGGAAATGTATTCCCTTCTACTATTTGGGGCGGTATACCTCAGGAAAACAAGCGAGGAAATACAGAAGAAGATGAACTAAAGTCGTTTTGGCGTGGTACCAACTGTTTAATGCTTACCAGGGGCGGATCCAAGAATTTGAAATGGGAGGAGCATTGAGACCAGTTGGGGTCCACTACATTGACGCCGGGGGACTGAACGGTCCGCCTTATATTTGACAACCAGGGTGAAGGGCGCAGATAAGGGGATGGGGCTCAAAAGGAGGGGGGAGGTCCACGCCTCAGATGGCCCAAATTTTGCATTGAGAAGGGGTATTCTTCCATTATTCCTCAAAAAAAGGGGGGGGGGGATTCCGACCCCCTACTTGATCCGCCCATGCTAATTACGATGTATTTTTTATCGGTGGCGCGTTGATCTAACGTTGGCGAATTATTAACACGGAAAAAACAAATAAGTGGTACGATGCCCATCAATAAAAAAAAATGGCCGGAAAATGTGAGGGTTTGGCCTGCTTGGAAAACTTTAGATTCAGAACTCCAGATACCAATCCTGAACGTCTGGAGGAGAAGTCTGTATGTCCAGGATTTTATGATAGCTATCAATCGGTCAAATCAGAATTCTTTCATTCCCGCACCCAGTATTAAATCACACGACATATACTTATAGTCTCAATACATGAGGAGGCTTGGGGCATACTATCATCAGATCATGTGCCAACCCCGACCCTCTGCGGCATCAGTTCGCTACATCATAACGCGCTATGGGAAGATATGGTAATGTGTAGGATGACTATACAAACTGTGAGTCCCATTACCTCGTAGTCAACATTAATCTGTTATGAAAAATACAATATTATGAGCGTTTGGTCATTGTTCCACCTCGTCACATCTCTACATATTTGTGTCCAGAGGTGGAACAGACATACACGTAACAGAGGACTTAGGTTTCCCTAAATCAAAATGTCTAACAATGTATATTTTTGCGCAATTATATTGTACGCAACTTTATTGTTGATGTTCAGATTGACAAGATGATCTGGATGTCGTAGAAAGTTGTCTGGAGTCGTCAGGAGTCTTTCGGTTCAGTCTCTTCTATTTGTTCATATTGATTTTTGGTCCGTCCTATATAGTCACTGTGTTAACCTAGTTATTTTGTCTGTCATGATTGTCAGCTAGCTGGTGATACAAAGCAGTAAGGTAGGTACAAGGCCGAGGGTATTGTCAATGTCAGTCACACTCTCTCACTCCGCTAGGGGTCCATTTTATCTCTGTTGTCGCCTACGTCCTCAATGCATTTTCACACTCACTCGCCAGGGCGGCGCTGCGCAAATTGATAGGAAAAATGCGTCGCGCATTTCTACAAATTAGTGCTGGGACCCAGTCTAAGCCTAATAACACATAAAATCAGGTGATATAAAGAACGAGTTTTGTCACAATTATACCTTCTTTGAAAGGTTACAAGATGTTTTCGCTGTATTAAATACACAAAGCACGTTATTTTTATGTCTTATTCTTCAAAACTATAATGTTGCAAGAAATTACAGCTGATTTGACCGTTTTTCAAGAATCGTGAAATTTGCTCCCGGCCGACAGCAGCGGTAAAAGGTAGCTTGCGTAGCGCCACCGTGCGGGGAGCTTGTGTCAGTCAGTTAATCAATTTATTTTCTTTATGACGTTGCTGTATCGATGTCAGTATCACACAAATGAAAGTCTTCACTTGATAACAAGTGCCTTAAATAATTACAGGTGCCTTAAATAATTCCTCTTGCCTAGATTCTATCTTCCTTCTTCTCTCTCTTTCTCTTCTCTCATAATCCTTTTCTTATCGCTCACCCTTCCGGAGACTTACTCACGCACATTTTTCCAGGTGCTTGGTTATGTCTTGTATCTTCATCCAATATATCAGCGGACATTTCGTAACATTGCCTCCCTCCCAATAATTGTCGTCCCGACAATCCTTAATCCTCTGGTCTATGGTTTTATACAGATACGACATAATCATCGTACCGCGAAGGCCTCTTATGTTGTCTATGTGGTCTTCGCCGAACGTCTTGGCTGAAGGATCCTTCGTTGTTTGTTAAGGTAAGCCACCCATAATAGCAAGGTAAAAGAACTCTGTATTTGTGATTATTTTATGAAAATATACCCAATTACACAACTTCTGGTGAATTTTTAGGATACTTTACCGTCCCGTTAAAAAAATATTCTCCATTTTCCAAGTATAGTCCCATTTCACAAAATGACCAAAACTTGACACCTACCACGAATATGTAATTTTGCTACAATTCAGCTCAATATTAAGTCATTATCATCAGTAATAGGTCTCTGGAAAGCTTAAACCTAGTGCAATACAGGAATGATATTCAACAATGTAAATAGTAGCCACAAAAATGACAGAATGGCAATAATAAAGTGCAGTTATGCAAAAACAGGACCGTTTTTGCCAAAATTCGAAATCACCACCTTCACAAAATTGGCTATAATTTCATCAAAAATGAAAATCATGACACCAAACCACGTTTAAAAACTTCTAAAAACATAGTTCTTGTAATAAAAATAAAGAAAAATATAGATAGCCGTGCAAATTTTCCAAGAAACCCGTCCTGAAACTTGAAAATGTTATTTCAGAAATATTTTTGGAGCAGCTTATTTTACATCAATTATCAGTAATTTACGCCTTGTGCTCACATTTTAATAAATCTGGTTATATATAATGGTCTCGGATATAATTATGATCTACACGAATGTTTTCTGAACTATTTACACGTTTTCTCCATGTTTTTTTCTTGAATATTCGGAATTTATCACGAAGAGCCTTTCTCGGGGAAATACCCTGTGAATGACGTCACGAATTGGGGATTCCCTGTGAATGACGTAACGAGTTAGGAATTCCCCTTTCACTGACACCCGCCGATGTTTGTCGATGTTTACCGAGGTCTTCTCTAAATCGCCGAAGCTTATTATACGATATTCTATTTATTTTACCTATGTCACCACTTCTTTTGCTGTGTTTTATTCGTGCTTTGTTTCATTAAGACTGCTTAAAATCTCAGGGCTACAGCCCGCCGATCTTTACCGATGTTTACCGAGGTCTGCTCAAAATAGCCGAGGCTCATTATGGGTGGCTTACCTTAATTCTGATTGACTTCCAACAACGTTTGTATCTGAAATACTGCAATTGTCTTCGTCAGTTGTCTATGTAGTTTTCTTCAGAGTGTGTCACATGCGATTCAGCCGAGGCTTGTCTCTGGTTGTCATATTTGTGTGTGGTGACTGGTGAGCCGCTCCTTGTCCAGGAAGACAGTCCAGTTCCACAATAATTCCACAACCTATCAACGTGAACCACTTTTGCCTTGCAATTGGGTCCTTTTCGAATCGGTGGATTCTCTCTAGTCGTTCTTGTAACTTTTTACATAAGCTGGTACTTTCGAAGGTAGCTCTTCATCGGGCGGCCTTCCAGTTAACAAATCCACAGGTAAACGCAGTTCGCGTCCCAACATCAGTTTCGCTGGAGTATACCCAGTAGACTTGTGTTCACTAGAACGATATGCCATCAATAGTGGGGCTATCAACTCTTCCCAGTTTGCTTGCTCAGCTTGACAATACTTCGCCATTTCTTGTCCTAATGTCCAGTTAAACTTTTCTACCATTCCGTCTGATTGTGGTCTCAAAGGAGTAGTCCTAGTCTTTTGTATTTCGAGTAACTTGCAACATTCCTTAAACACAGCTGATTCGAAATTACGTCTTGATCTGAATGGATTTCATCTGGCATCCCAAAGCGCCAAAGAAAGTCAAATAAGGTGTTAGCGACTGTTGATGCCTACTGGTTTGGGATTGGGTATGCTTCCGGCCATTTGGTGAAATAGTCCATCACAACGCAGATATACCGATTGCCAGCGGTAGACAATGGTAGTGGTCCTGCGATGTCAACGGCTATCCTCTCCATCGGAGATCCGACTATATAGATATAGTTGTAACAGAGCTCGATTTGGGTGAGGGGGTCCTTTCTTCGCGCAACAGACACAACAGCAGCGGCACCATTCTTCGACGTCTTTACGCATTCCTATCCAATAGCATCTTTGTTTGAGATGACTCAGTGTCTTTTTGACGCCTAGATGACCGCCTGTGACATGATTATGTACTTCTTCTAATATATGAGGTCGCATGTGTTTGGGAACTACTGTCTGCCAATAGCGGGTTACTCCATCCGGTGACTCCCATTTATGTTGCAGCACTCCATCTTGCAGTCGAAGTACGTCCCATTGAGTCCAATAGATCTTTGTAGTACGACTAGAACTTGACATCTGATCCCAGTGTGGTTTTGACGGATCCTCCTTCATACGTGAAATAATCGGAATAAGATCCTGATCTTGATTTTGTGAATCCCGAATATAGTCCTGTAGACTACCACTAGGTTGAAGAGCAGTTTGGCAACATATCGTTGAATGTTGCTCCCTTTTCTCACAGTGGTGACATTCCTCTTCACAGGGTCGACGACTCAATCCATCGGCATTGGCATGGTTCTTCCCGGGCCGGTATTCAATCTCGTAGTCGTATTGGTCTAGCTTTCCTATCCACCTAGCAAGTTGTCCTTCTGGATTCTTCAGGCTTTTCATCCATCTTAGCGCCCACTTTGCCTCAACTAGGGCGTCCGGCGTATCATCTATTCTAAGCAATGGATAAGAGTCCTTCACAGTCACTTGATTCAAAGCCCTATAATCTAAGCAGCATCGTGTAGATCCATCCTTCTTTGTAACTAGTACTATCGCAGACGACCATGGGCTTTGTGACTTCTCGACGACCCCTTGCTTTGCATAATCCTCCATTACTCGATCCATCTCTTGTCTCTGTACCGGACCCAGTCGGCGAGGTGGTTGTTTGATTGGCCGATGACCTTCTGTGTTTATCTTGCGTTTTGTAAAGTCTGTACAGCCAAGTCGAAATCTCCTGATGAGAATACATAAGATTTAAGTAGTTCTCCTAACAAACGCGCTTCATGTTCATTTAAATTAGTTGAACTCCTGCCGAATAATTCCTGGAGATGTTCAGGCAACTCGTGACACGTCGTTTTCTGCTGTGCTGTTAAGTCCTTGATCAGTACACTGTCTACTTCTTGGCACGTAGCTACTTGTGTACATTCGCGGACGGTTTGAGGTTGGCAGGACATGTTTGCCATCACGACTGGGACGAACTCCTCTTCTAAATCCACTAAAGTCCTTCCAGCTAGCCGTACTTTATCGCTACCTTTCACTAACCTATGATGAGCATTCAATGCCTTTTCAGCCTTACCCATCACCAATTTCTCTGACATTGGTGGTATAACTGCAGTTCGGTAAACTGTTATTCTTGTGATATTCTCAACTACGGCTCGAATTGGAATAGTCTTTATTTCACACTTCATCTGCATGTTCTGTGTGACCAGTCTCTTCGTTTCCCGAGTTATGTAGATGACCTGTAACTTCTTAACATTCTCTGGCTAAATGTCCAGGTCCTCCACATCGCCAGCAAATTGGCTGCTGTCCAACTGGCATTGTTGTGTCTTCATTTTTGAACATTCTCTTCAGTTTGCGACAGTCTTTCTTCATTTGACCAGGTTTTTCACAGTACCAACAAGATCCCATAAACCTACCACGGGTTATTTGACCCACTCGAGCCTTAAATCCCGAACTTACATCTGTGTGAAATCCTTCTGCACTGGATTGTACATAGGACTCGAACTCCAAGGCTCGGGCCAATGCTTCCTGCAAACTGGCCTTCTGAGCTTGTTTTACTTGAATTTTCAACTGGGCACTGTCAAGAGGATCCACAAATTGATCGCGTAATAATATTCGTCGACATCTTGATTAGCACTGGGGGTATGCTTTGTGCACCATTCTTGCCAATTCTTGTGCCAACAGTTGCAGGGACTCCTCCGTGTCTGATACGAGTCTTGAATTTGGCTCTATACACTTCCTCTTGATGCTGTGTACCATAGCGTCTCTCCAGAGCTTCCACCAAAACTTGATAACTCCTCAATTGATCGCGTGGTAGTTGGCTGAGAATCTCCAGTGCTGGGCCTTTTAAGCTAGTCGCTAGTTGTGCAGCACTCTGTGAAGCCGACCAACAGTTTATGTCTGCCAGTAATTCAATTTGAGCCCGATATGATTCCCATGGAACTTTTCCGTCAAATTCTTGTGGTTTTCTATTTATACCTTTATAATGACTCATACTGTGCATTGCATTGTCATTCATTCGTGGATAGAAGCTAGGTGGAGTAAGCAAACGTTAGGAGTATTAGCTTGGTACTCTTTATCTATACTCATGTTTCATGGATGGTCTGCATTTGGTGATGCAACATTAGACTTGATTGTATGCAATTGAGATAATCGCATCTCTCTAATCTCATTTCGCATTTGATCCATATCATCTTCTAATGTCTCTCGCATTTCCTCCAATTGTTTTTGCTGTGAATTGCCCTTGTCCATACATGTGCGATCCAATACACGCGTAGCATTGGTAAAATCTTCTTTCAGTTTTCCAAAATTTCTTATTTGTATTTCTTCTTGACGCCTAAATTCTGTTCTCATCTCTTCTCTCATCTGCTCCATTCCCTTTTGTGAGTTATCGGATTGCTCTTGTATCGCCTTCAGTAAATCCAGCATGCTTACTTCAAAAGCAGTGGGATTTTGGTCTTTACCTACTTATGTGGGCTAGGGGCTTGGGATAGGGGTCCGAGCTAGAAGCCTGAGCTAGCGGCCTTGGCTAGGCCTGGGCTAGGGGCCTGAGCTAACTCAGGCCGGTAGCCCAGGCCGGTAGCCCGGGCCCCTAGCCCAGGTACAGCCCAGGCCCAGGCTGTTAGCTGTTAGCACATGCCGCAAGCCCAAGGAATCAGTCCAGGCCCATAACCCAGGCCACAAGCACAGTAAATCGACTGACACAGGGGGGGGGGGGGGGGTCCGCACCGCCTACTAATAAACAAGAAGGTGTCCAACTCAGCCCGCTGCTCGCCTACCCCTCCTCGCTTAAAACCCCAAATCCACCTCTTACCGCCTTTGTCTCATCCGCTCAATGCCGTAATCTGATTCCTGGATACTTTATCTTCCTTTTCAACCAAACAACTGCGTTCGCAACTCATTTATACATCACGACACAAGCATTATTTCCGCTTTCGAGGTGAAACACTACACACACGCCTCACCATTTCAACCATTTTGCGCAACAACGCGAGATTTGGGCCGCGATTTCAAAAATGATGACTGTGATTGGCCAGACGGCGAAAGTTTGACATCGCTTTAAATGTTGACAGCGCGTGTGTGTTATGGCAAGCCAAAGTGGAATTTATTAGAGTATTTGTACACATGTTCATATATTTGCACATACGTCCAAATAAATTATACATATGAGTAATTCAATATCTCTTATGACCTAATTAATTTCGCATGTCCAAATATATTTCACATATATTCAATTCAATTCCAGATTTGTTCAAATACCCCTATTGGCATATATATGTCTAAATGAATTGTTTCAAATATATAGAACCGAATTGAACTTATGTCGAAATGATTTCAACATATTTGCAATTTATTTGGATAATTGTAAAATTTATGTACACATATGACCAAATTTGGACATGTGTTCAATTCAATTGTACATAGATGTTAAATTTATTTGGACATATGTTCAAATGATTTGCACAATATACAATTGAACTTTACCCAGGTCCAAATGAATGTACAATTTCAAAATTATTAATATCATTAATTTAACCGTGAGTGGGACCCGCGTGTGAGGCATTTCTTGTCCAAACGTAGTTCAAGCATACAAATTACCCTTTTTTAGACGCTGCGAAGTTCAGATCTATGGATGTATCGCAGACCAATAGGTGTCTTCCTTACCCCTCGGCGTATCGCCGACCCTTGAGTGTTTTTTAGACCCTTAGGTTTTTTTTAGACCCCGGGGTGTTTTTTAGATCCCGGGGTGTTTTCCAGATCATTGGAGGTGTTTCAGATCTTTGAGTGCCTTTCAGACCCTTGCGGGCGTCTTTCAAACTGTTGAGTATCTATCCGACCAATTAGCGCCGTTCACCGCTGGGTATTTCACAGATGTCGGTGTCTGTCGGACCTCCGGGTGTACATGTATTTGGACCTTATGTATTTGTCAGATCCCTAAAAGGTTTCTGTCAGACCCCTGGGTCTATGTTGGACCCCATGTATCTAGCAGACCCTATGTATTTGTCAGACGCATAAGTTTATGTCGGACGCCTGGGTCCGTCGGACCCCTGGATGTATGTCGGACCCTATGTATCTGTCGGCCGACCCCGGGGCGGAAATGATTGTCGCGTTGGCTTAAATAAATGTGTATAAGCCAATAGAAAATAACGGGATAAAGACAACATCCGGGTCATGCCGTGTGCCTTTCTTGAACTGATGATAATGTTAAGGCATGCCGGAATTAGAGATATATGTTTAATTCAATTGCACATATGTCAGGGTTCCTCCCACAGGGAACACAAAGAACATTCCCAGATTTTCCCTAATTTCCCCCTGGGTCACTTAAGGTTTCCCTGACCAACCGAAATGCATGTGGCCTTCAACCTTCCGTCATAGCCACACCAACACCACCAAATAATAGTCATTAAATTATAAATGATAGCTAAAGGAGTGTAATCCCATACATGCCATTGCATTAATGTTCTTTTGATGAGGAGGTCAAGTGTTGAAAGTGTTTAAAATATATATCATCTTCGAATAATATTTTTTAAAATAATTCTAGTGAAAAATATATTGCATGAAGATGGCTGTATAACGCTTATTTTCGTTGCAGGTAAAATTATCATCTATCGTTAAATTAGCAGTGATTCTGATAGGTTGCACAAAAATTCTAAATGGCGCATTTCATTGAGCTGAGGGGACATGGTGACGCATTGTAAATATATAGTGTGAGCAGATTACGCACTATTTCATTTCAATTAATGCCCCATTATTGTTCGGATGTCCCATAATTGTAAGGAGCTATGTGACACTAGGACCCACCCACTGGCCTACCTATCACAATCACTGTAATTAGCATGTAAAAGCTATGGTTATATGAGCTCGTAACTCTCAGTGAAACGATCCCCAGGCCCAGAAGTAACTTCTGGCATCAGATTATTTATTCTGAATCACCATGAATTAATCATATAAGGACAATAATAAACAGATAATAACAACCATTCATGACCTTCATGCATAGTAATAACTGGGATTGATCAGTTACAAAAAATGTGATTTAGGCTTCTGAAATGATTCCCTGATTGTTCCCTGATTTATTGTTGAAAATGAAATTCCCTGGGTTCTTCTTGACAATTAACTTTCCTGATTTTTCCCTGGTTTCTTCCTGACAATTAACTTCCCAGATTTTGCCCAGCAGGTATTTTTTTAATATGATTTCCTTGACCTGTGGGAACCCTGATATGTACACATGATTTGGACATATGTGCAAATGATTTGGACATATATGTGCTAATGATTTAAACATAGGTGCAAATAATTTGGACAGATGTGCGAATATTTGAACATATGTGCAAATACTAAAATAATACATTAAATTCCGCTTTGGCTAGCCATAGTGTGTTGTTGAAAGTAAACCGGAAGTTATGTCAGTCTCGTAATGGCCAAAATGGTGAGGATTGCGTGTAGTGTTTGACCTCGGAAGCGGAATGAATGCTTGTGTCGTGATGTATAAATGAGTTGCGAACGCAGTTGTTTGGCTGAAAAGGAAGATAAATTATCCAGGAATCAGATTACGGCATTGAGCGGATGAGACAAAGGCGGTAAGAGGTGGATTTGGGGGTTTGAAGCGACGAGGGGTAGGCGAGCAGCGGGCTGAGTTGGACACCGTCTTGTTTATTAGTAGGCGGTGCGGACCCACCCCCCTCTGTGTCGGTCGATTTACTATGCCTGTGACCTAGGCCTAACCCAGGCCGCTAGCTCAGGCCGCTAGCGCAGGCTCCTGGGCCAGGCTTAGCCCAGGCCTCTAGCCCAGGCATAGCCAAGGCTGCTTGCACAGGCAGCTAGCTCAGACCTTATAGCCCAGGCCCCTAGCCCAGTAAGCTAGCCCAGGCTGCTAGCCCAGGCCGCTAGGCCAGGCCTAGCCCAGGCTGCTAGCCCAGGCTACTAGCCCAGGCTACTAGCCCAGGCGTAGCTCAGGGTGCTAGCCCAGGCCTAGCCCAGGCTGCTAGTCCAGGCCGCTAATCCAGGCCTAGCCCAGGATGCTTGCCGAGACAGCTAGCCCAGGACACTAGCCCGGGTCCCTAACCCGGTCCGCTAGCTCAGGGTCCCTAACCCGGTCCGCTAGCTCAGGGTCCCTAACCCGGTCCGCTAGCTCAGGGATGACATGACTTTATTTATAGATTATGTGGCGGTAGCCACAGATAAATTTAAGTGGCGACCGCCAGATAATTATGTGGCGGCCGCCAGATAAATAAGTGGCAGCCGCAAGATAATTATTATCCGCCGATAACTGGTGTTCCACGTCCGAGAAAGAAATGTTCACTACGAGTTTCCACCGAGAAAGGGATGATTGATTACTCCATTTGGTATTGTTACAGAACGTAATGTGCGAGCATCAACAATGTGTTGTTCTGTGACCGACTTCGTGCATGGTGTTCAAGTAAGTACGCATTCCCAGCAATTGGCAAGGGGGCTTCGAATTTTGACACTTTGGAGGTTAAAAGCACATGATTCCTGTGAATCCCGACAGTGTCTCTTGTAGTGTATCTTTCTGACGGATCTCGACTTTAACCTTGTATATTTCTGATGGATCTCGACTTTAAACAGTGCATATAAGCGTTCAAAGCAGGGGTTCGTGCGAACTCTTCGAACACTCACTGGGAACGCCCTTGCAATATATGGCGAAAAGAAATTCTTCGATCGGCTCACGAGACGTGGAGTTCTTTTCAGACCATTGAGCCAGTTGTAAAATCCTTTACTTCGAAAGATGTATACAGACGTTAAACCAATGATACAAGGAGGCATGTTACCATCCAACCCACGTGTGATAAATTGGAATGGATTGTCATTTCGTAGTACTAGTAATAGCGAGTTTCCATGACGTTAGAAATGTTATTAGCCCTCATCAATCTGTAGCAGACCTTCAGTTCTATTATCCGACCTGGACTTGATGTCGGACCAATGAAATAGCCTAACGTCCTCATCAAGCATATCTTAGATCAATCCGATGTAAGGTCGTTTGTTTGTGTTTTTAGGAGAGCAAGAACAGCGTGCGCTGCATAAATTTCTTTTTCTCATCACAAAATGAAACATCCATAGAGTTCCGCTCCCCTGCTGAGGCGTAATTGTGTTGGTCCAAGATAGATAGCAGTTGTTCAGCGTCCTTTTTAATTTGATCACGTCTGAGTCGTCCCGCTCCAGGAGATAAAGCCGGCGAGTGTGCGTGTGGCGCCCAAATCGGGGGGGAGCCGTCAAAACATCAAACCACGTCACACAAAATTCAATCTGGCTATGGATATAAACCACCCGCCATGCTGCGCGGGACGCGTTTCTTGCAGTTTTATTATATATAGGAGACATCTATTGTTTGCAAACGTGACATGAAGGCTTTCGGCATCGAATCGAATCCTTGGTAAGATCTGGCATCCCCAAAAGAGTAGATAGGCAAGTCTCGTGCGAGAGGGAATGGTCCACCACCATGGGCTTTGGTTTTGAGAAAGTGGGCTTGAAACTTCTAGGCGTCTAGTGAGTAATGACCAAGCGCAACTAAACGTCATCGCATCGATGCGACGACTGCGGTAAGCTATGTCGGTCACCGATAAGCTTCTTCATTCATTAGCGCTAATGGCGAGAAGCTAATCGTATTGCTTAAAATGCAACACAAGCGGCTAATCCATTGCTGGATGTTTTGCGTTTACTTTTTCGCAGTGAGTATAATATCAGTATAAGGTATACCTCCTTTTGCTCACTAAGTTCGGCAGGGCATTACCATGGGTGATCTTAGTGTAATCGCATAGTTTCAAAGTATAAACCAATCTAACCTACTATAACCACTCGTATATAGACGAGCACAGCAAGCTTAAAAGATATAGCAATAGCGCGAGTTAGCTACAGATTGATGAAGGACCAATAAAATGTCTAATGCCATACAAACTTGTAAACCCATCTAACCTACTATAATCACGCGTATATAGACGAGCACAGCAAGCTTAAAAGATATAGCAATAGCGCGAGTTAGCTATAGATTGATGAAGGGCTAAACAAATGCCTAATGCCATGCAAACTCGCGATATTACTATATTATTACGAGTTGAATTTAAATGCTTGCAAGCCTCTCACATCTTGTGAGTCAGTCTCTTTACAGCCTCTTTACACCATATCAGCATATATCAGTATATCGTGACCAAGAAACGTGGCATGTGCAGCTAGGCGGGCCGTTTAAATCTATAACCACATATCGTTTGTGCGTAACGTCATGTTTCATTGTTCTACGCAATGGCATCATGGCAACGATTGACTAATAAAGGGGCCGCAGGGCGGTTTGGGTCAGGTAACACGATTTTAGTCGCCTTTAGATTTAATGCTATTGTACTGGTTAACACGACCATCGACTCGTAATAATGGATTGCCATCTTATTGGACCGTTCAACGGAAAACCAGTCGCCGTGTCTCCCAACACTTAAATGGAAAGGCAGGAATGAGAGGCCTATACAACTGAGATAGTAAAGTCAAGAGTATATTCTTACTTGTTTAGAAATACTCAAACCCTCTCTGACAATAAACCCTGACTTATGGCCAAATTTATATTTCTAGTGATCCCAAAGTAGGGTCTCATAGAATACGACAGACTGGTTCTCTGGTAAACTATTTCATTCAATTTTCTTCCAACTCCATTTAGCAATAGTATTTTATTTTGGGACATAACAGTTTATCTGAAAGTAAAAGTTGGCAATTCTTAGAAAAAATTCTCAAATAATTTAACCGGTGCAACTGACTGTCGGCTATGCAAGAGCTTGCGCAGGGTCAAAAATAAAGTCCATCTTTCTACAAGCGCCCTTCTACATCATGACTGCATTTAGTGGCTAGAGAAATATGAAGCTATGTGGCTAGACAGTAATAGAGGTGAAGATTTAAAACCCCTTGGTATCAATGTGCCAATGAAAATATTAGACATCTACATATCGTATAACACTGCATCTAGCTATGATAAAATATAACAAATTGGATAAAAGACATGAAGAAGTTAATGAACTTATGGCGAACCCGTAACCTCACTATATCAGGTAACATACAAATTATAAAGGTCTACTTAATATCTAAATTCCAGTTGATGTTTTCTATGCAGTACTTAATATGGAATGGTAAAAATTAATCTATTAAGAGGAACACCCTTCTATAGACACTATTGAAAATGTAGGATTAAATCCCCCACGCTAAAGGTCGATAATTTTCACAACGCGAGTAACCTGGGTTTGACGGTATTTATTCTCTGAAGCCAATCCAGGAAAAAACTGAACATGCAAAGACTATAGCTGAAGTTTAACATACTGTAACTACGATGAGTCATTTATAGATACACAAATTCTAAAACATTACCAAAAGACTACTTTGAGATGGTCAAATCTTGGGCTGCAGTAAAGAGGGAAGATCCTGATCGAGCAAATAGGGATATACATATATTTTGTAGATAGATAGATATTCTTTTATTATTAGTCACATGTGAGAATATATATACATACAAACACAATACATAAATACAGATTATGACATAAAATTTAAAAAAATGTTGGATACAGCCATCAAGGCTGTACTAATATGGGAAAACATGACATAGTATGTAAATTTAAATAAAGCAAAAAAAACCAAACATATATACCAGGCGCTTAACAAGTTTTGTACAATAACCCTCTTCTATATACCCACGCCTCAGTTAAATATCGCGAAACTTCTTTACCACAATTTTGCATAAGATGTATAAATTGGTCCTCTAGAGATAGGTTTGGAAGAAAAAAGCTTCAGTAATAAGCAATATCCTAGTAACGTCAGCCAAGCAAAATACATATACACCAATACACTCATGCAGAAACAAGGGTAAAACCATGACCACTTGTTTTTTTTCTCTGTGACGTCATGACCCGTTCTCCGTCTTATTTTAATTAGTATGTTTTTTTTTTTATTTCTCGAGTGTACCGTTTGTGTGGCGTTATTACATACTGTCCTGTGGTGAAATATTAGAAATAAAAAAAAGGTATATGAAAAAAAAGATGTCTGAAACCCGTCTGTGTAATTTCTCATTTCCCCACCTCATCATCCCGACCCGCACACACCGGCCCTACCCCCCCCCCCCCTTCCCATTCCCACCGCTTTCTTGCCTTGCAAAATATTAAAGCGGGTGTCCAACCTAATTTAATCGCGATCTGCACCGAAAGTTTACATCTTAAAGTTAAATTGGCGAGTGTTAACGCTTCGTTTCGGCCGACTGGTAAGGAGAAAAAAATTAAGGCAACCCGCCCCCAGCAATGTCGAGCAGAGCGCCATGTTGCCGGTAGCAGTAACGCGTATTGTGACTATTCATGTGGCACCGCCTTATGTTATCACTCGCGGAGAGAGAGATCAGGGCCGCGATTTACAGATGAACAGCGGCAGTTCCAAGCCCGTGCAGTAGAACATGATCTTGTGTTTTATGGAAATGTACCATCCAAACAAATTTATATACGTCTTGCGACGATTGACTTCGCAACAATGCCATGATTTGAGTTAGAATCGCATATATTTTATATTAGCGATGATCACGCGCTCTTGTTTTGCTCACACAATAGGCGCAATTTCCGGTTTGAATAAATTAGAGTATCGCCTCCTGGTTGATCAATCGCGGACACACCTCCAAAAAGGGCTGCCGCCTGGGTAGGCGGCGAAATCGTGCCCGGCGGTCAGTTCTAAATTTTATTGTGAGCTATAGATAGAACGAAAAATTCTGTAATTTGGAGGATATATAATTGGGTATTATATGAATCGGTAAAGCAGCGTTAGAGGCCAGGCTGGCGGTTCCCTTTAAGCAACGCGGAGCGTTCTACTAGAGAAGCCAATGGGTTTAAAAGGTGAAACGAATACTGGCATGCATATTCTTTAAAATACGTGGATTAAAGGAAATTAGACATTTGCATTATCAAATGCGTCAATGTGCCAATGAGTTTTCATATGAGCAATTTTCTAAGGCAAATATGAGTTATTCCCTATACATACAAATGTTAATGAACTGCTACTTATAACATGGGTACTAAAATAGCTGAAAACTGTGGCAACAATATCAGCAGCACTCAGCAAGTTCACTATGGCAACCACTGCGGTGATCCTGCCACGTGTACCCAAACATTTTCATATCCCAGCTGTACTTGTCGAGGACCTGGCGGAAGAGGTCGGGGCGATCGCGCTCCAGCTCCGTCAACATGGCGTCATACTTATACACCGTGTTATCGAAATGTGGATTAATGTGTTTTACGGGGTGCTCTACGTCCATGCCCCAGCCCATCTCCCTCTTCAGATCCGCCATCTCCACCACCAGATTCTCCATCTTCAGGATGTAGTCGTAATCCATGGTGCAGGGTTCGCACGAGTTCTGGTAATCAAGCCAATGCATGTTTCTCTTTCCACGTGTCAGCGTCTGCTCTACCCATGAGGTAAAATTCTGGGGTTTATCCGGGTTACCCCAGGCGACTGCCAGTTGATAGTAAGCGGATACAAATCGTTGTAGCGGATGGCGGACGATCACCATGCGGGTAAAATTGCCGTACGTGGCCAGCACCTCGGAGAATGGCATGTCTCTGAACCTTCTAAACGGGGCGGCGTCAGCGGTAAACTCCCGATCTTCAACTCCGTATATGTGATGAAACAGAAGCTGTCTGTTGGCGTTGGCGTCCGCAAAGAACTGCTCCCCTGCCTTCGTGGCGCTCTTGTAGATCAGGCAATAGTAAAAGGCCTCTTGCTCGCTGGCTATGCCACCGTTGACGAGCGCAGACATGTCGGCTTGGCGTTCTCCGGACAAGTCCTGGCAGACCTTGTGAACGAGACGCCTGCGTGCTCCCCATGTACAGGATACCGGCGGGTGGCTTTCGCCCAGGGGTCGCCGCTGGTCATCTTCGAAGTAGTGGTTGTCATCTTCTGAAGCGTCCACTGCTCAAAACAATAAATAACACAATAGGACTTGTTGGGCAATATTTCAAACAAAAAGTCACGTTAATAAAATACTTATTATTAGAATACTGTTCAAATAAAAAACTGTTCAACTGGCATTTGAGTAATATATATGTTTATTCAACTGAGTCTTCTACGTGATTAATGCCCCAAATGTGTCAATGCACATCCGTTGTTGCTCACCATATAGATATTCAAGAATCGAAATTCTCCAAAGCATGTAGTGGGTGCATGTCTAAATTACTATTGAGGGCAGGGCAAGGAATAAACAATATGTAAACTAAATCCAAGTTAACTAGACAAACTAGTAGTGGCGGCAAATAAGGCAGATTTTGTTAACTGGCGGTCACTTCTTAACTCGCTATCGTAAATGAATCGAATATTATGAACTTAAACTAAATGCATTTGAAAGCATCTCTATGTGGTGATGCCTGTGTAAAACCCAATGGAGCTTTGTGGCAACACTTATAAATCCATATGCTGCATCTTCATAGCCCACCTCCTACACAACAATAGCCTTTTGTCATAACCTCTCGCGTTCATGGCGGTAGTATTTAAAATATCAAGGGGTCGTTGACTTAAATTCTGGTGTTTTAAAAAAAGATGCATTCGGTGAAGTGAACGGTTTCCACGTTTTCCATATAGCGTTAAGAATTTTTTTTTGTCCGCGGCACCCAACGCGAGGTACAGTCAGTTCGAGGAAGATGATATGATAATTGCCTTAACAATCTTAGTGTGGCCATTAAACTGACTGACACTATACCTCCCGTAACGTATATTAAGGCTGCACTATATGTAGAGAATCTCCATTTAAGAATTATTATTGGCGGTGGGTAATCGGTTAGTTAAAGGTACTACTTCAACAAAAGGTAAACACTGGACCGGCGGGCGCCACACATTTGACCCCGCCCTCTTCGAGGAATAGTACCGTTTTTCAGCGCAAAATGTATGCCATCTGAGGCATGGGCCCCTCTTTTTGAGGAAGAAGGTTCGAATCATTGGTGGCCCTCACTGTGCCTGAGATCTCCCAGGCGAATTCTCGCGATGTCAGCCATGTTTGCTCAATCTGTTCCGGAGTTGGTTGGTATGGTTGCATAATTCTTTCTTTGTCGCGACTACACGGCAGTACAGGTCTCGTTTACTTATTGAGGAAATAAATAAATTACTTAGAAATCGGACACACGAATTTACGGGGCTCGTCAAGCGCGGTAAATGTGCGATATTGGGGGTTGAAGCGGGTGCCTGTCGCTCAGTTCCAGCGGGAGTTGGACACCTTGTGTGTTTAGTATACGTTGTGGGGCCCCCTACCCCTCCCCCCGCCGGCCTCCCCCCTCCACTGATTTACTGTGCCTGTGGTGGCCCTCCCCGAACGTCCAAAATTGGTAGACCCCCCTCGCAAAGCCTCCCCCCCTACCCGGTCATAAATGTTCAGTGTATCCCCCCCTCATTTGAAATCTTCTGGATCTGCCCCTGCAGTCCACGGTAGACCGACGGACATACGGACATGTAATCATAAGGTTGTGCGTTTATTCCTGCATGATGGCACTTTAAAATTAACATAAAAACTCCTCGATCCTAATCTGTCATTCTAAGACTAATCGATTAGTTCAGGCAGCTCCTGCGATTAATTTTGTTTTATATTTTGTTGAAATATTAACTTTATCTAATGACCATGTATCGCACCAGCACACGACCGTTTAGCATCAAAATATACGGTTGAGCGGAAAACAGCCGTATTAGCAAAATTCTATCACCTTGATATATAAGGCGTTAGAAGCAAAACGATTATTTATATATATTACGACTACATATTATGATAAAAAAAAATTTCATATAGTGAATAAAACAACGATGTTGTAATTACTGGTTCATGCATTAAAACCGAAACAAGGGTGATGCTCACCTATATGTGTGTCTTCCCAGTCTTTAAGGAATAGCAGTTGTAATAGCAATATGCATGCACCGGATATCATAAGAACAAGAAGCAGACAGAGCCTTGTTCTGACAGAGGATCCCGTCATTTTCCAAACATTTCCAGCCATGCCGCATCACCAGGCATGCTCGCATCATCTAAACCCTAACCCGTTTGCTCCTTTCGCCCATTGAGATATTTTATAACGGCATGCATACACGCATAACGCATAAACCCCATGGATCGCTTGAACCCAAATCAATAGTTTTTTCGCGACATTTCATTGACATTTCACCCTTTATTGACATTTCACTGTTCATTGATTCTATTTTTATTTCAATGATGATGGATAAGCTGTCAGCTCTCGATCAATACATTAAAACAATAGTCGACAATGTACATAACATGCTGACCTTTGTGTATGCGTGTCGCATTGTGTTAGAACTATGATGCATTGTGTGCATCTCGTACCCGACGCGTCTTCGGTTTAGCAGTGTCACTAATCTATGGATTCAGAATTGTCATTACTCTATCGGTTTAGCATTCTCACTAGTCGGTTCTTCACATTGTAGCAACTTCGATATTGTAGCAGGCAAACACACAAGGTAAATAAAATGCAGATATACCGTTCCAGTATTTATTTACAAAGCCCACGCCTAAAACGCTTGTGACAATACTTGGTATCAAACCTTGCCTTACATTAAATATCTGATTCGAAACCTGTGATTAATGTTTGTTACGGCAACGAATACTGCGGTATACACATAACAACTCTGACTCCACTTTACCCACAAAAGCTGTCTTGCACTAAAAAGGCTTCCTCAAGTCAATAATAGGCCTGGGACCAAATGACAGTAAAGTATAGCAGATGGGCTGCCTCATGCTAAAATATATACCGGGGCTACTTCATGATAACAGATAGGTACTATGCTCCCACGGAGTTACCGCGCACAACAGCATGGAAAGGTACAATGCATCCCAAGGGACTACCTCTAGGGGTTACCCCATAATAACAGTCAGGTACTATGCTCCCAAGGAGCTACTGCGCACACCATCATGGGCCGGTACAATACATCCCAAGGGGCTACCTCAAGCGACTACCTCATGATAACAATGGGCACCCAAACATGAGCTATCACACCACTAGTGCCGCGGCTACTGCGGGAAGAACATGTCAAATGTGATCCCTGGAGTCTGCAGCAGCTTATCTCTCGAGCCTCCAGACGCACCCCTATTTATACTGGCCGAGGCCCAAATATCCCCTACGTCCTCTTAGCCAATGAGCGATAATCAAAGTAACTCTATCTCTACCCTTAAAAATAGAACTAAATTTCGCCTGGCTACACTACAATGTACTTGAGAAACCTGCTAAATAACCTACATAACAAGATAGCTAAGCTACTCTTAACCATACTCACGTTAAACACCTTTAATCGTCTTTTCTGTCTCAAACATTGCCTATCTCTCTTCTCCATTCTGGCAGAAATCTACAAACCCAATCTTACCCACGCCCCCAACCGAGTTACCTTCCTACTTTTTGTACAGCTATCCCAGCTCCGTATATGGTAGTAAGCTACTCAGCGGAACGTTTCTACTTGTACGATTACTTGCAATACTTGTAATTGTACGGAATAACGATCGCCCAAAATTGCCAACAGCTAATCGCGAATCTCCAACAATTCCTGGATACCAATCGCGGAGATCGCAAAAGGTGTTCCCTCCACCCAAAGACTATACTGCCTCTCCCAGAGAGAAAATCGCGCTGTAGCTGCGAAATGCAGTTAGCCGCGAGTTAAGTTCGTTGATAGTTCAAGATATTACAGTGTAACAAATGAGCAATAGTAGGCGTCTTAACACAACATTGCACAATATGTCAGTGAAGATTGAATAATGAGCCAATCCCATTAACTGGAGTCAGTCAGTCAGCATAATGTATATACGTATAATGCATTACATAGATTCCATAACTTCTCAGACGAAAATAAAATGCTTATTAACGCAATCATTGTATCATGAAATATAGCATGAGAGCTTTTATAGAATTGCTCCGAGAGCAATAGCAAAAAGGGACCAATACACAAAATAAGACTGCCAATGGCATGTCAAATATATACTATAAAACAATGCATATCGATTTTCAGCTGAAAATAAAATGTATCATCATGTGATAGTTTAATCAATTAAAGATATAAATAATATATTGGCGCATAGCCTTGACTACAAAACTGTGACGCCCCTTCGTGATGTCGTATTGCTTTATGCAAGTCCCAGTGCCCAGTTAGTAAATATTGCGAAATTAGTGCAACAGATAATGTATATACAAAATAAGGGGCACAACAGTCCCCGACAGGCCCTGGCACTCGCTTAACTTTCAAGTAATGACAGGCCATTGCGGGAAATACTCGTGTCTTCTTGCTCCTAGCGTCCTGTATTTATGACACCAGCAAAATGACGAAAATTTCCAAAGTCTAATTTAGTATTTCAGAACTGACAAAGTACGTTCGAATTGGCGGATAATATCAGCAGAAAACACCATAAACAGAAACATTAATACGTGCTTCGCTAAGTTGTTGGTTAAATTTTTTGAAAGTGGGTGCCACAGTACAGCAAAACAAATCGATGAGCGTCAAATGTCCCATGCCAATTGATGCCTTTTTGGGCAACACAAAATCGCGTCTTTCGTTAGTAATATTCAGAAGGGGCCGTTTGAACGATACATAGACATGGCGGGTTGTATATATGTGTTACATTTCAGCATGTAGGTCCAATTTGAACGTCCTATAGGACTCTAGGAACGAATGTGTTTCAACCACTGCCGGTATTCTATGACCTATACTTATAGTTGCCATGTATGAGGCGACTTGCTACATACAATCATGTGCCCATCCCGACCTTCTTCGGCATTATATTATTCGCTACATTATAACGCGCTTCAATATATGGTAATGTGTAGGATGATTGTGGAAACCGCTGTAAGTACCAGAGATTACCGTCAACTCGCCCACTCTGTGTATATAATTATCCGATGAGCGGATTTGGGAATTTTACGTTACGAAAATATGATCGGGGCGCGTTGTTGGTAATCCCCTAAGTGGCGTGACGAAAAACATTAAGCAAGCTTGAAGGAACCAACATCTTGGCACCTTGCGAGTCCTCAGCTAAGTACTTGAATATGACCACCCACTACCACCTGTGGTGGGAATCAACTCCCGTAGCTTTAGGACCCGTTGCACTCCTCCTACCCCGGTTCAGCCCCAAAGGGACCTTTAAAGAAGGCCTTATACGCCCATAAATTTCCCCTAAAATAACCATCCTATTTAACGGGGGCCCAGACTGGCTTTTACAGAAGCATCGTGACTTATCAACTTTAGGATGAGTTATCAAGCCCGTCTATCCCCAGAAGGAACCCTTTTGGGAACTCTGGACATGTAATAACGCAGGCATCCCGCGTATTACCGCCATAGATGACGTACGTACTCGCTTAAATCCGAACATTCACTGTCTTGCCAGAACCCAGATGCAGTCTTCTTCAAGAAGGGGATTGTAACGGCCAAGCGTTACGTCACAGCTGTTGACCGTGAGAGACCGGGTATGACGGAGGCGATCAGTCTGGCTTTTGTCGGGGAAGCGGAACCGTTGTGTTTAACAGCCGCTTCATTTGCAGTTAGTTATCTTGATTTCCTGAACATAGCCGGTCGTTCGCTAACACGACATTGATCTGACAGACGGAACCCAGCAGAACCAGTACAGGATTTAGTGGCGCTCTCTAGTGAGCCATTTCATAGTTATCTGATGAATTGTGCTTTCAGGAGCAATTCTCAGGACTCAGATCTACGTAATGGAAAATGTCGGACGTAAAATGCATATATGTTCACCATCATGCATTAAAGAAAAACCTGTAGGCGTAATGCCCCGGCGGGGCACTGTTATACGAATCTGGTGGGGGGGGGGGGGGGGTTACCCGGGTGCTCCCTGATGCCTGAGGGAGCGGACATTTGTGGTGCAAAAGTAACCCCTATATAGTGGATATTTTTAAACTTTCGCCCGGGGTGGGGGAGCTCTGAACAAATGCGTGCATAGAGCGGGTTGCCGCGAATAATAACCCTTACGAACCGATTTTGGCGGTAACACGCCCCGACCGAGCGGATTTTGGCGATTGAAAAGGGTGGGGTGGGGGGGGGGCTTTACCGCGGAACCCCCCCGCCCACAGCAATGTATTAAGCCCCCCCCCCCGGGGGCCTAATGGTTTTTGATATATTGACTGCGTTAGTCAAGTCTTAGAACGGTTGTAAGTGATGCACAGGTACATATACATCACTATATGACGTACGTTTAAGGTGTCATAATGGCCAATATGAAATATGAATTTTGTAAGTGTTGATAGTCCAATGGGGTGACCAGTCCTGTAAGGCTTAACATAGCCCCATGTGGCGTTGTTGGGAAACAACGCCACATGTCCAGTCTATCAAATCCTGTACGGCATTTTACAAACACGCGTGGCGAGAAGCGGTGCTGATGGCGAGAACTTTTTGGGGTATGGCAATAGTTTCTAAAAGTATGCATCTTACAACTTATCTTGTTATTTTGGTTGAAGTCTCCGTGATTACGACGATATCGTCTGTTGATGTTTCGAAGCAGCGGACAACTCAGTTCTGTCCGCCGCCTTGCCCACCCAGTGGAGAAACTGCGCATGCTTGGTGGCGCTTTATACACGCAGCCATTGACACGCAATAAGCGAAACGCCACCTGGCGAAAGCCGCTGGTGAAGAATGACCAAATATGAAACGCAGCGGTAAACAACAAGAAAGTCTCATTTCAACCGACTTGATAGTAATGTGATACTTTGTTAGTTCATATGCATGTGGGTTTTGGTAAATATGAAGTTAAGGTATCATAGTACAAAATGACAAGGGTTTGATGGTTCGTGCGGTTAACAACACTTAGTCGCCCACAAAAACACATCTTACACCCTCATTTTCTACATGCGGACATGAGACTGTTGTGTGTAGCAACAACTGTCTAATATGGGACTAGGCTTAACATAGCGTTGATTAGTAAGCCCGTAGTGGCAAATTGCAGGATTAGGACATCAGTCAGCTTTTTAAACTAACACCGAATTGTAGATATCGCTTGATCTGCCAAGTCGTTCATGTAACTTAGTACCCTTTTTTCCATCTCACCGCCAAACGCCGCCTGGCAGCGAGTGATCACGCTTGTTGACTTCCGGCGAATGACGGAGCACTGAAAACGAAGCGAGAGGTGCCAAAAATCGCCCGGATTACAAGAAAACATATTACCGACCAAAGAAATGACTGTCCGACGAAAGTATTAGAAGCTTCAGGAATCTAGTGGAGCACATTGACGGGTAGGCACTGCATATTTATTCTGTTAGGACCATCGGTCCGCGATTTCTAATTTTAGGCCTGGCTAACGGCATGGCTCTCTACCTTGCTCCGTTTACGGGCGTGGTCAGAGAGGCAGGTACCAGGGCTAATGTTATGCCGGCTTGTAAATAAACACTTATATTGCTGCCGTATTGACATTCATAAATATGAGCATTGAACCAGCCATTTTCATTAAGACCTCATCTGGGGTTCTCAATGAGTGAAGTGGCGCCACTTAGTGGGATCTGTTAGAGACTGTTGGGTCTGACATGAAACGACCCAAGATAACTAAAGGGCACAATTCACGAAAAAGCTATGATATATGGCGTAAAGATATTGGGCGATCAGTCGCACGACGTGTGAATGCTTTCAGACCATTGAGCCAGTTGTGAAATCTTTTACTTCGAAAGATGTGAGCAGAAATTAAACCAATGAAACAAGGAGGCATGCTAAGATCCAGTACATGTTCTGGAATTGGAATTGGAATTCATAGTCAATTCGTAATAATAGTAACAGCGCGAGTTTTGCATGACGTTAGACATTTTATTGGCCCTCCATTTTCATTATCATTTTCAGATCATGAAGGTTGCTGTGTGTCGGACCTATGAAATTGCCTAACGTCCATATCAAGCATTTCTTGGAAACACCTATCCAATGTAATGTCGTCTGTTTGTGTTTTAGGAGAGAAAGAACGGGTGCGCAGGCTGAATTTGCTCATCACAAGTTGAGACATCCATAGAGTTCCGCATTTAATTCATGTTTTTGCCCTGTTTGGGCGTAATTGTGTGGGTCAAATGTCCAACATCTTTTCCGGTTGTGCGCATAGACTAAGTATACAGACAACGGGTATTTTTCTTATGCGTCCTTTTTAATTTGATCACACAAATGAGTCGTCTGGCTCCAGGAGCCGAAGCCGGTGATGTGTGTGTGTGGCGCCTAAATTGCAGGGCCCCGGGGAGTAAGAACATTAGCCGGCACCGTCTGCGAAAGAACTATCCAGGCACGTCTAGTGTCATCTGTCTTTCTGGAGACCATGCCTACTGAAGCGAAGGAGGAGGGACGATATGTGGCTTCAACAGGGTTCAGGCATGTGTCAAGCCATGGACACTGAATTAGGTATTGCATCGCACGGTTCTTCAAGGCGACGTTAATGATCATTATTATGAGTTGATAGTGGTGTTAACTAGTATCATAACAATAAATCGGAAGGCGAAAAAAAAATCATGTAATCTGACCCAAACCGCCCTATGGCCACAGAGTAGGTATTATACAGAGGGTCCACTCCCGTTGGCTCCCACGTAACCACTCGCACAGCCGAGCGATGGTGGCGCTCCAAGCGGTGAGCGTGTGGTCGGAAAGAATCATGGCGTCGTCTGTGCCGTGCTTCGTTAAAAACGGGCGAACGAGGCAAAACAGCGCTGCTGGATACTTCAATAAATGCCTGAGGTCTGCGATCAGACAAATCATTATTTTGGCTTCCAAAGCAACTCGAATGTTGTTTACCCACGATAAAATTTAGAAAGTCCAAAGTTATTTAAATAAATGAACGACTGCCGGTCTACTTTCATGGTGTATCTGGCACACAAGCGAACTCTGCTCATACAGTTTTGCTCAATACAAACGAATTCAGCTAGATGTGGTATCAAGCAAAAAAACACAGCTTACTTTTCAACATGTAATGATCTTGTAAATTATAATTTATATTCGATATATATGGAGAATTAAATGTTTAAACTGGATATAGAAATGTAGTACAGTCTGTCATAACGCGCTAAAAAAAATAGGTGCCTATTAGCCATGACTCGTGAGTGACGCCCGGATGCGAAGTGAATATAATTGGTCAAAATTGACGTATCGAGTTTAAATATTCTTTTAGCACACAAGAAAATTTCTTAATGACTCATAACGGATCTTGGAATAACAAGAAAGCGCTGCATCAACCTCAATGTTGAAGAAACGATGACATCTAGATCTATGCCTGTTTACAGGTTCAGTCCATATATATATTGTCGTGGGGGTTGACAGGCGGAATTTATGCACAAGAACACAAGCCACATTTAAGGATGCGCAAGCAGCAACTCAACCAGATTACCGGTATATCTTCTATAAGCACATTGAATCTTGTATTTTTAAGTATGTCTTCGACACTGGATATTAATATTAGTTTGAATTCTACAACAAAAAGTGTCAGCAAAATCAACATTTACCATGAGTGCGAGGCACCCCATTAATTGCTGATTTAGGAAGTAGATATATATATATATAATTATGAATGGAGTATCCATTGCATTATTACAATGTGATGAACTGACTTAATAATAGCCAAATGGATCCAAGAAGTTAGATCTAAGCTTTGCCTCGTTATCAACATTTTGCTGAATTGAAAAACACATCAAACTATTTTTTTTCATTTTTTCTCAATATCTTCAAAATTGTGTACAATACTGAATTGTAAGAAAATATGTTTGGATTGGTTCATGCCAAAAATTGTATATACCAGGGTAGGATATAAGATATCAAGAGATATGGAAAGATACACGGTTATGGATGTTAACATTCTACAATAATAGTACAATTTTTTTTATGCATCATACCAAGATATGTTGGGGTGTTATGAACATTGCTAATGTTTTATAGAACCAAATTTAATGAATGACAATTATTAACAGAATATATTTCACAAAATACATAATCTGTAACAGGAGCATACAGGTAACACATGCTTGTAACTTGTGACCTAGAAAAGTAATCTAGAGGATTCTTGCCAACCAATATTCAAGCTGCTAACCGATAAATTATTTTAAATTGATTGTTTGAATGTCTCAGTTTCAAATAAATGAAATAATATCTACAGGTATATATCCGATGTATTATCATATTTGTAAAATGATATTTGTTACCCATAGATTCAAAATATTTTACATTGAAGAGAGGGAGATCAACTTAATAATAATTTTACAGTCAGAATCTCCTGAATGATGAAATATTATTACATTTTAACAAATGTCTTTGAAATTAGGGTGTGCATAACTCTTTTATTTAATTCTTACACAACAAGAATGCCTCACAAAATATGTTAGATGGAAATCATGTATTTTACTCATTAGTAAAAATATGCAAGTAGTTCTTCAAGTACAATAATAATAATACCCTATATAATATTAAAGACCAGAATGGTTTTGGCCTGAATTGTGCATTACATATGGGGAAAATGTGAATTTCTAGTGATCAGCATTCACATAGCTAAACTAAAGTATATCTATTAAGATCTATCATCATGCATAGTTGCATAAAAATGTAGCATTAAATATAATAATAAAAGCCAAAATACAATAATGTATGGAGTAATGTCATATTCTGCAAAGTCTACAAAATATATCTTGTTCGGCGCGTGTGTAAGTTGTCTGTAGGGACAGGCAATCACAATGAAGATCGGTCTAGTTCCAATTCTGTTTTATTCCTTCTTCTCGCGTCACAACGTCGTAATACAGTCCAACCAAGAAGTGATGAATAACGCTATATAAGCGTACCTCTACAGTGAGGATTTTGTTTACTTGCTTCTGAATTTAGGGTCAACCGGGAATTTAGAAAAGTGAGTCCGAAATGTTTCTTTAGTAGTGCTTGTGGCCGAGTCAAAATCAGAACCTCGTCTGTCGGTGACAGACCTCCTTATATAGCCCTAATTTCCCGCCACACATCCAGGCGGGTGTCACACATTGTACCTATTTATGTCTGGATCCTTTCACTATATCTCATACAGCGGCGCCAGCCGTTTGCGTGTAACGTTCCATTCTATACATTGTTGCACGTGTCCTAGAAACCTGATGGCGCAGAACTCGCACTAATTGCATACAAATTTCATTCAGTGAGTTCCCCACACGTGTCAGTTCTGTCTTACATGTGTACACGTGCCCTCCACTACGTGACCACCTTGATTAACCTTGGTGAACCTTGTAGCCGGATTCATGTGCACTGAGGTCGTGTGTCTCCTGTCTGACTCTAACTGCTTGGTAAATATATTCCGGCAAATGAGAGTGCCGTGGCTACAAAGCGGGCAGCCATGCCATAAACCGCTAACCGTAAATTAATGCTCTTATCAGGTAAAATCACAACCTGTACGCTAATTAACCGACGCGAGGCTTAGGATTAAGACACCAATGAGACCGTAGACATGCGCGGCCGCGGGACAGGCCAGCCATAACTATCCTACTTGCGTTGATACGGCGACCCAACAACACACACAGTACTTCCTCACATACTTACCAATGACATTAATGGTACTCATGGTGCCCATATTGGGTCTAAATTGCCTATGCCTGTATTGGACATTAAACCTCGACCACTTGACCCAAGGTAAGCTCCGGCGGCTCCATTACAATGCCTGTGGTGCATTCCCCCGGTCAACGATATCCGTATTAACAAAACAAAACAATTACATAGCTAAATAACAACACTTGCACCTGCGGAGTATTAAACGTTAATCCACTGTACCCAAGGTAAGCTCCGGCGGCTCCATTGCAGTTCCTGCGGTGCACCCCCCTGCCAGAAGGATACCCGTATTAATAAACAAAAATCATTTACATAGCTTTAAAAAGCGCTTCCAAAATGAGGACGCAGTCGTCGTCTACTTTCTTCCAATCCTCCTCCATCGGTTCATCGAATTGGGGTTCCCTGGGCCGAACCCTGTCGGTGAGGGGAAAATCCGTAGGTACCGCTGTCCGGAAGTCTTTTCGGGATGTATGATCCGGCAAGGAATGATTATCTCGTGTTCCGGTGGTACAACAACTGTCTCCTTCGATCAATCTACAAGTTCTCGGGTTTGTTGTCGCCCAGTTATCCCAATTAAATGTATAATATCTACTCTGTGCTTTGGCCTATTCAATAGTCAATCGTTGCCATAGTGATATTCTGTAGAACCATGTAACATGACGTCACGCACAAACAAATCCCGTTTCTTGGCCACGATATACAATGTATACTGATATGGTGTAAAGAAGGCGACTGGCTAATACGATGTTAGAAGGTTGTAAGTGCTGCAAATTGTTCTTCGTACGTTGTATGCAAAAGTTAAACCAAAGAAGCAAGGAGACATGTTAACTCCCAGCACATATTTGAGGTAAACTTGAATTTTAATTCGCGAGTTTTGCACGGCGTTAAAAATACATTGCAGACCGTTCCAGATACCCCTGGCGACATCTATCGTTGACATTGGATCGTTTGTATCGGCCCTTCATCAATCTGAAGCTGCCCTTCATTTTTATTATTCTTTAATTATAAAAATTGGTTGGCTGCTACTGCTTTATTGTGAGCCAATACAAACGCCCCGTTAACTCGCGCTGTTGTAATACTATTTACGAGTTGACGTCGTCACTTTTGACTGGTACAATAGTGTAAGATCTGAAGGCGGCTACAATCATGAAAGCTGAACACAGATTATGTAAGGTATACGACCTCGGACCTGACCTAAACCACCCGGCTGACCATTCAATCAACAATCGTTGCCATAGCGACATTGCAGAGAATAATGAAACATGAGTTCCCCCAAACACCAATTCTGATTATCAGTTTAAATGGCCCGCCAGGTGCCACGTTTCTGCGCCACGATATATGGATATGGTGTAAAAAAGCGACTGGCTCACATTTTGGGTTGCCATTTGCGGACCATTAAGTCAGTCGCTAAATGATTTATTTTGAACGTTGTGTCCGAACAGAAGCAGAGACACGTTAAAGTCTGCCCCCCCCCCCACCCCAAGTCCAGATTCTGGGTTCAAAGTGACTTTTGAGACACGAATTCCAAAACCAAAATATTGTACCGTGAAAATAGAATATCCGTTAATTTGTTCGGGAGCACTATTAGAAGTATTTGCCATTATGCCGCGGTAAAGACCTTCAAGAAACAGAAGTTATCATTTGACGTTTTCTTGACGTAACTGTAGGTTCTTAACGTAAATGTAGTTTCCTGTTTGCTAAATTGTCAGCCATTTATTTTACACAAACACCAAGATTGCTTCAATATTTAAGATACTATGGGTTTATTATATAAATTTTACAAATTCATTTACGCAGAAGCTGGACTTTAAGTACCTTTAAGTCAGGTACTGAAACACCAAAAATAAGGATATATAGGTAATTCATAATTGACAGTTTTAAAGTGATTTTTGACATTCAAAATGGCTCCCAACTGCTTGCACATCAGCTCCAAATAATGTGACCCATGGTGCAGGCACCAAATATGGTCCTTGCCATTTTGTATAGGAAACACATATGAGGGTACATCAATATTTTGCCTCCTTTAGTATTCACAATGATATAAATATAATTATAATGATATAAATATAAAAGAATTGTGATAATATTTAGATACATTGTGACTACATATATAAGGTACTCTGAGCAAAACATATTTGATATAATTAAAATTTAGTCATTTTGAGAATGAATTGACTGTTTACGTTTCATCAATTTTAGATACGATAGCAAAACAGTATAGAGGTGCCAAAGTGCGCTTGCTGATATCATCTGTGGCATTATCATTTCACGAGAAAGGCTATTTGTTTTTACCACTACAGGACAATTTTTGAAATACACTATAAAAAAATCCATTATAATTATCGACATAAACAAAAAAAAACAATACCTGAATTTAGTTTAAAGTTAAGATGATTTTTAATATGACCACCAGTACCCCTTTTATACACAGTGAGTGCACGCATCCCCGTTGTATTGTCCCTCAGCTTGGACCAAACGATATATTCTGTCATATGACTAGCATCCTAATAACATAGCCATACACTAAACCATATTGGTGAACAAGGGTCTGGAAGGGGTAAATGGCGACACGCGACACAGGCATATTTGAAAAATCGACATTGACCCCCAAATTCCGAAACTGGGGATCTGAAAAAAGCTATGTCAGCACAGATGATGGTATAATAGCATAACACGGCAATGAACGTCGTTAAAAATCGATATTCGACACTGAGAATTTTGAAAACTTGACACGCTACGCTAGGCAGATCGTTTCACGTGTGTTTACAAATTCAGTAGGCATTTATCGCAAGCTGTAGAATGTAGATGCCTCCTCATTTTATTGATCGATTTCGTCTAAAATTTATCGTTTTGACGGCTTGTATTCTTTATCTCTCGCCCTACGATACGATAGTCTACCCGTGCAGATTCGGAATCAATATTTTGCTTACCATGCTAGCGGTTGTCACTCTTGTGCATAAACTATGCAGGTTTTAACAAAAAAGCTAAACAACATCACTGTATATTCTCTAAGGAGTTGTATCACTTAGGGTTTCACAGACTTTGCGATCTCCGAATACGCAATGGTAAGCTATGTGAGTCCTATATATTAGAGCAAGGACTTCCTGCAAAATACTTGGCAGACGTGTATGAACTGAAAATACAGCCACTAAGAAATGATGCATCATAATAGGAAACAATGATCCAAGCCTTGTGACAGAGAAAAACACCTTTATAAATCCGTACTGTTTCAGTGTGAAAAGCGAATTCTATTACAACTTTTATTGTACGGGAAAGATGTCGAGATCAAAATCTGAAGCGAAATGGAAGAACGCGTTGGATGAAAATAAGTTAAATTTTGACAGTATATACCTCAGAAAAGTTTAAAATGTTTCAATTTTAAGGTACTTCACGATATACTTGCATGTCCTTTAAATCTGTACAAATCGAAACTACGCAACAATAATATATGTGATTGCTGTGAAAATGTGTGTGATGTCAAACATCTATTGTTCGAATGTAAGCATGCCAAAGATATCTGGTCAAAGGTTGAACCAGTTATTAAGCGAGCCATGACTTTAGAAGATGTAATCTTAACAGAATTACTTACTGATGAAGCTTTTGTAATCTGATGTCTTACCTGATCTATAAGGAATTTCTGTTGTTAGGAGATGTAGATGCATCATCGACTAGAAGCACATTTTATATGTCAGAACTACGTTCCAGAAGAACTGTTTGCAAGTTAATTACAAAAGCTCGAATATGCGATCGCATTGATGCCTTACTTCCAAATAAGGTACTTTAGTACGGTCTAATTACATTGCCTAAGTATATATTTTATAAACTGTCTGTAACTTGTCCGCTTTCTTAAATAAAACATTTTATTAAAAAACTGTGCAGGTTATCATTGCTTGTTTAGTTATTGCAATAAATGGAGCCAATGAAAAGACATCTTAAAGCTATTCAAACAGTTTTTTCCCGGTAAAATCACACGATGATCTAAAATTGTTGCATTTCAAGGTCTGACTTGTGCAACAGTTATTAATTATTATCACTGAGTTATCATTAAAATGTATTGCTTTGAGCCTGCTCAGCATCCCATAAATGGTGCACCAAACCGGTCAACTACACAAATATGTGATGTAGTTCACATAGCTTTCAGTTTACAGCTATCAAGCAAAAATAATTCTTTTTTGTCACGTTTACCATGTTGACGTTGACCTTTTTAAGCCAATGGTACAGTTGTGTTCAGTGTGAATGCTAATATTCTTTTTCTTTTAAATTGGAGGGAAACAGCTGTTTGAATTCACATCTTTCTGAAATATCCACGGCTATCGGGATTTAATTGCACTACAGAATAGCCTTATTTGATAAGGAAAAGAGACTGGTAATTATCAAATTTACTGCATGTATAACTTTTACCTAATGTGCGTGATTCACAATAAGTTATCAATACAACCCCGATGTACATATTATTGGGCGTGGTGGCGATCGCACCGACACCTGCCGGAATAGGTATTTACGAGTGCGTTGTCCAGAACCCCAGTGCACTGCCAACTGTTCTGATAATGATGAACATCTTATAATTGAATAGGAGAAAATTGCAAGGAAGCGATTGTCTTCAGTGGCCAGTCAATGTTATCATAAAATGGTGATAAACATTAATAACCATGAGGTTAATTTTGACACAATGACAAGCCCACAGGCCGACTTCGTAAAATGTCTAGACTTAGAAGAGATACTGCCAGAGGTTAATCAGTAGAGAAGGTATGAAAGGAACCTGATGATTATGAAAAACACGATTCCTGGTGCAGACGACCCGCCCAGGGGTTGTTTTCGTTATTGCCAGATTTCGGAGCAACGGGTGTGTGTAGGCTTACCATGGTACACTCCAGGGATTACTAGCCAATCTAAGCCGTTACGCCTGCCTGACCAACGCAAAATGCAGCAAATGGGTAACATCTAGTCAAGGCGGACAGCCGTAGCATATTGGATATAAACCACTTTATGGTGGACTTATATGACAGGCACAGCCGTATCGTATCGAATGTAACACAGACGGGCAAGTCACCGTAATTATGCTATTAATTATATGTGTATCTGTTTAGCAAGACGTCGTTAACCACCAAATATCGGTGTTCCAGGTAGCGAAGCGAAATTATTAAACAATGTGAGTAAGCCGGGTAGTCACATCTTATAAGTTTATAGTCAAGTTTATAGAAACATCTTGTGTGTTTGTTTTGTGAATAACAAAGCAATAGGGCTGTACAGTCACTTCGGGATCTTATCGAGACCCCACGAGACGGGGATACCTATGCTCTGCGTCGATGCCTAGCACCAACAGCCTGTACGTGTTGCCTACCTTCCAGTTGTTTGCCTTCCCTCGCCTCACACACAAGATCGGCTAAAGCTGTCCTTGGAAGCACAACTAACCGCTGAAGTTCTGTGCATATCCGGATTATAACCATCCGAGTAGATTTATGTAATGTATGAGCGGTTAGGCGGTTGATAAACAAGAAAGCGATTTTCTCATGAGTGACTGTCAGCGTCAGGCGCTCTGATGTGCTGCGCGGGGTTTTCCATGTCGTATGACGTAATAATCATCATGACGCGCGTGTCTGCGCGCGGTATCTATGGATACGTAACAACGCTCCTTATATGGACTGAGCAGGTGAGGACAATGGTGCTTTGTCGTAGAACTGTAAACATCGATGATTTGTCTTAAAATACAACGCTTCCAACGGTCTCATCGAACGGACCACATGCATTATGGAGAGATAAATGTCTTGTCTTTAACTATATTACGATTTTATAGTTAACAATGCCTGGACCAAAGCAAACAAAAAATAGTTTCACACCCACTCGATTCTTTAGGCACAAACCGCGCAGCTGGCCTGTTCCCACGTTGGCCGGTTCCCACGTTGACTACAATGAATGCGCGTCACGCAGTTGCAGCAAGGCGCCAGCGTGATGCGTACTCGTTCTAAGAGCACGTGTTCTTTCGTTGATCCCCAAAAGACCTAAACGGGAAACAGAACCCGCGAGAACTGTACAGCCCTATAGGGATGTTCTGATACAGGTTCTAAGGGGGTGGGTCGATGAAGTTAAATCTGGAATACATATGCTTTGACGTATGTGGATTAAGGGGAATTAAACATACCTAACAAGGTGGGCGACTTAAGCATTGCTTGAGAATATTTTTTGAATTGCTTGAGCCATTCGTTAAAATACCTATATTGCAATTAAGAGTTCATATACATTGATCTGTTTAGGGTATCAATTTAACATTTTGGTGAGTGACACAAACAATTAAATTATCAATTGGGGCAATGTGCAAATCGGTTGTCTTCCATACGAGCAGTTTTCTAAATATAAAAAATATAAAATGCATTACCCCACATATAAAGAGTGTATACCAACTGCTACATCAGCAGCACTCAGCGAGTTCACTATGGCAACCACTGCGGTGATCCTGCCACGTGTACCCAAACATTTTCATATCCCAGCTGTACTTGTCGAGGACCTGGCGGAAGAGGTCGGGGCGATCGCGCTCCAGCTCCGCCAACATGGCGTCATACTTATACACCGTGTTATCGAAATGTGGATTGATGTGTTTCACGGGGTGCTCCACGTCCATGCCCCAGCCCCTCTCCCTCTGCAGGTCCGCCATTTCCACCACCAGATTCTCCATCTTCAGGATGTAGTCGTAATCCATGGTGCAGGGTTCGCACGAGTTCTGGTAATCAAGCCAATGCATGTTTCTCTTTCCACGTGTCAGCGTCTGCTCCACCCATGAGGTAAAATTCTGGGGTTTATCCGGATTACCCCAGGCGACTGCCAGTTGATAGTAAGCGGATACAAATCGTTGTAGCGGATGGCGGACGATCACCATGCGGGTAAAATTGCCGTACGTGGCCAGCACCTCGGAAAATGGCATGTCTCTGAACCTTCTAAACGGGGCGGCGTCAGCGGTAAACTCCCGACCTTCACCTCCGTATATGTGATGAAACAGAAGCCGTCTGTTGTCGTTGGCGTGCGCAAAGAACTGCTCCCCTGCCTTCGTGGCGCTCTTGTAGATCAGGCAATAGTAAAAGGCCTCTTGCTCGCTGGCAATGCCACCGTTGACGAGCGCAGACATGTCGGTTTGGCGTTCTCCGGACAAGTCCTGGCAGACCTTGTGAACCAGACGCCTGCGGGCTCCCCATGTACAGGATACCGGAGGGCGGCTTTCACCCAGGGGTCGCCGCTGATCATCTTCGGATGAGCTGCTTTTGACCGCTGGCGCGTCCACTGCTGGAAACAATAAATAACATAATAGGACTTGTTAGGCATTAAGACATTATTTCAAACAAAGTAGTCACTTTAATGAAATACTTATTATTAGAATGCTATTCAAATGGAAAACTACCGAATCGTACGCACTTGCACCACATGTGTATACAACTCGTGATTACAATAATGATTAATGATTATTATCCCACATACGTCAATGCATATGTGTTGCTGCTCATAATGTAGATATTCAAGAATCGAAATACTACGAAGTAGTAAGGGCACGGCGAGACATGAATTAAATCGACCGAAAAAAACGGTAGTTGCGGCGAATGAAGAAGAGTTTGTCAAATTTTGATCAGTTTCTTAACTAGCTCGATGGGAAATGTCTTGAATATTATTAACATAAACTGAAATTTATGCTGTTATTATTAGCATAACTTTATCAATCTTGTTATGTGACTATTACACTCACTGACAATCTAGCTTCCGTGACTTATATTAAGGCTGCACTGTGGTTAGATATGTGCGCAGTGTTTAAAGCAGAACGTGTTTACTTACATGCGCCATCTTAGATTTTGTATATTTTAGAATCAAGACTAAAGGTATCTCAACATTATGATGCATACATGTTTGTATCTCGAGTCTGTAAAATAACAATGTCAACATAAAACGGCGCGCACTAGTTTATCGCGCTGACGTCCTGGCGACCCGCGGTCGACATCACACAGAATATCGAAGAGCGAACATGCGCGCAGGGATATAAAGCGGGCCACCAACTTCTGCTCTGGTGAACAAATTTGCTTCTCTCCGGAGAGCCCACGGGCTTGCAGGATTTAAATTCAAGACAGAATATACTTATTTGACATGGAGATAGAATAGGAATATAAAAATTACAGAACATATTGCTTTCAATTAAAAATATTATTGGCGTAACGCTTCATTCATAGCAACCGATTATAATATATCAGGGAATCTAGATAAAAAACATGCAAATATGTCTTTTAATCGTGTGCTGGTGACCAGTAGACAAATAGATGGAAAATACGTGCTTGCCTCTGTCCCCGCAAGACACCTCAATATCCAGGTTTCTGCAAGTGCTTAGCGTTATCGAATACTGATGTCATGTTAGGCGTAACATTTATTTCGTCTCTCACTGCATGTTTTTAAATCAAGGCCGATAAATGCCCCCTCCTCCCTCTTGACCTGCATGAATCAGTTCACTGGATCATAAACGTATATTTCTTTTACACAAGTTTTAATTTAGATATAGTTCTAAACTTAGACTCTATCGTGCAAGATTATATCTATTACTGAGACGACTCACGGCGTGGGCCGTTCTATTGTTGTGGAAAGAAATGGCAAATGTAGGGTGGAGCAACACAACTAAGAACACAACCAAGGAGTAACACAACCATGGCTTCAACCACCAAGAACACACATACCTCTTCACCATTGTAGGTCTATCTACGCTTAAAATTTGATTATAAGGTTAACGAATATACATATGAGTTAGACGCTTCCTAAAGGCAAGTCCACTCAAGCAGAGTGCATTAACTCGAATGGCCATGTATCGGAACGGCGCCCGACCGCTTAGCATGAAGATATGAGGTTGAGCGGAAACATTTATGATGCGGTATTACCACATTATATGACGCTTGAACATTGACAGAAAATGAGTTGGCAGCAAAAGGATTATATCTATATTATGACTATATATAAATATATAGGCGATGCTCACCTATCAGGGCGTCTTCCTGGTCCTTAAAGACTAGTAGTTGCCATAACAATAAGCAGGCACCGGATATCATAAGGACAAGGAACAGGCAGAGCCACGTTTTGCTAGAGGATACCACCATCATCTATGAACCATTCGTTTCCTTGGCCCATTGAGAGGCTTTATAACGGCATGCATACATAGGCAAAATTAACATTTACACAATTTGCTTGAACCCAAATCAATAGTTTATGTTAATTTTGTTCATTGATCCCATTTTCCTTGCAATGGTGATCGATACATCTGACAAATGGTCTGACAATTGATGCACACCCCTTCCCCGGTCGCAAGTTTCTACAGGGCGAAAAGCCCGCCCCGCCCCCTCCCCCCCCCCCATCCGGTCGCAACCCAGCCCTTTCCTAATTCCTAGATCCGCGCCCCTTTGCACTGGACCCCACTTCCCTAGTTTTCGTTTATGTGGCAAAAGTCAATTCTAGACAAGAATCTCCCCCTCCGCACACCGCCCATCCCCGCAAAAAACTTGATGTAGGCTAGATCTACATTGAAGATGAGGCAACGGCTAGATTGGCAAAATTTAGTTTTGCCATATATAGTCGAATCTATTAAGTTGCCTCCGCCCTTCCCCCAGTTATGATTGGTGATTATTGATCTAAACGGCCCGCGTACTCTCATGTTCCACGTTTCGTGGTGACTGGAACAAAATATGTGGGCAGGCTTGCGATTTGTCAAATATGTCAGTATTTACCGCAATTTTATCGGCGTGAACGTTAGAACCGTATTCATTGCCGATGTAACTTTGGTGCATCTGTTGCTTTGTATCAGTATAAGGTACTGGCGGATCCACTGGGTGCAAAGTTTCCAGATGTGCCCCACCCCCACCCTTTTACCGGCTGCCACGTTTTTAATGAAAATAGTAAGCCTATTCCATTCTAGATGCCTTTTTAGGTGAGTTTTCGGATCCCGGCTGCCACGTTTTTAATGAAAATAGTAAGCCTATTCCATTCTAGATGCCTTTTTAGGTGAGTTTTCGGATCCCCCTCCCAGGGTTTGCAGATCTACCCCAACGCCACCCCTACTTTTAGGGCGACGGCCATTTTTAATGCAAATTGAAGGCTTATTCCAATATAGGTGAAGATATCCAACCTCTCGTGGTTGAGTTTTTCAGAGCTAGCTCTCATCCGTGGGATATTTTCAAAATCCTGGATAATGCCCTTAGGTATTGGGCAGTTATATACAACATGCAAAAACTATAAATTACGCAGTGTTTCATACAACGCACGAACGTAGTAAGAATTGCCAATGTTTCAGCCCCAACCCACCATCTGAGTAGAGGGAGATAGAGGGAGGGTGGGGAGGTTCTATTTATGCGTCATGACGTTCGATACCTACCGTTTAACTGCCAGCCTGCATTATGTGTTCGTGAAAACTGTGGCTGTAACCAGGGACCGCCAGTGAAAAAGGTAAATAAAATATAAAGTACTATCTAAAAAAATGACGTTCTATATTGAACATTTTTATATCAATTGAACAAATTGTAATCCTCGTAGATCGTCAAAAACCGTCCGAAATCCTAAAAGAAAACTGTGATTTCCACAGCCTCACTCGCCTCCGATCGATTTCTCATTGATTTAAGGATCAATTTACGTTACTGATACGCATACCGTTATTCCATGTTTTGTGACGATATGATTCGAAGTCCAGATCTGACTAACTCATACATTCATTGATTTAACGTTAAATTAATGTTTACATTTTAACGTTAAATTAACGTTGGCCGTTAACCGTAAATCATTTTTAAACGAATATCTAACGGTATCAATCGGCAAAAGTCGGCCTTCCCGCCGCTGTACAGCCTGTGACCCTGAGCATTTCCCGAAAGGGTGGCCCCAGTTTGGTGACAATTAGTAGTTAGTGTAGAAGTCATATGACTCCGAAAGTTCATCCCCGCCAGGTCGGGGATTAAACCGTAGTCACAGGTCGCGAAATTACAAGACACGCGCGCTAACCACTGCGCTACCGAAGCCGGCTTCATATTAAATCTGCATCAAATGGTTCTAATAAATATTAAAGCAAAATTTATTTTATGTGACTTATAACCCCCAAACGTTTGTTCGAAAAACTATTATTGAAATGCATCTTACTTTATTTACCCTATATTTACCCGACGACGACGAGGGTCGTCGTCGGTGACAACGCCTGGCCTGTGATTGGCTAACTCTGGTCACGTGTTCAGAACATGTCGACACCCACCTGATGGGCGAAAATCGGTGCTTAATACTGTAGATGTGCGATTTTCTCGATGATGGTTTCTTTTCAAACAAAACGATTAACGGCAAATATATTTTATACCAGAAGCGTTTAACTTTTCTATCACATTGCAGCCGGCCGGTATTCTCTTTTAAGTGCCGACTGGCAATAATGCCCACAGTTTTTTCATTGAGTTATACACGAATGCAACCTTTCTGTGCCACCAGTATGAGAGCAATTGTCTTTAAAAGCATGCCCCCTTATAATCTTATAGTAAACTATAACATTGTCGTTGTGTAATAAGGAGCTCAGTACACGATTTGCACCTGAAACCTAAAATATCTTTCATGGAAATGGCAGTATGAGCAGCTTTCAATATCGCTCTTCTTTCAAACTATATGTCGGCGAAAGGACAATACCATTTCAAGAAGATTGCATTTCTGCAGAAAAGTCCGCTTTGAGACGAGTGGCGACCATCAACATACATAAAAATCATGGTTTATATACAATTCTATGTACATGTAACCTACATCATACTCTATATGTGTCCTAAACCATACTGGATTTGTATATAATTGTGTCATAACATGTCTAGATGTCTATGGACGTGGCATATAACATGGTCGGGGGCATGTTTAGAAATGGCTAAGGCTGCGTCCAACAGCGTGTCAATAGATTTCTAAAGATGTGTCTTATAGCATGTCTTTAGATTTCTATAGACTTGCCCTATATCATGCCTAAAGATTTTTACTATAGCAGGTGTATAGATTTGTCCAATAACATGTACATAAATGTCTATAGATGTGTCCTAAACCATGTCTGCAGATGTGTGCTATAGCATGTCTATATAGTTGTCTTATAGCATGTGGGATTTGTCTTATAACATGTGGGATTTGTTATAACAATATATGTCCATAGATTTCTATAGAATGATGTGCCCAATATCATGACTACATGTGTGTTCATTGTGTGGAAATGGATTTTAGAAGAAAAAAAGTCAGTGTAGCAGGAGGCGGGTCGGTCTATGGCTGTTCAGTCAGAAACGGTTAGTGACGTTTTTAGCGTGTGAAATGGTAGCGTACGACAGGCGAGAGGAGAGTACAAGTGAGCGGCATGACACAAACGGCTGCAATACTTCCGACCAGTGGCGCCGGTGGTTGGAAAACTTGGATTGTTGTAAGGTGAGAGGAAGGGTTGTCGTCGTCAACAGGAAACGTCTTCAGCAGCGGGGACAATAGGGTTGGAGGGGGGGGGGGGGGTTCTGGGGAGAAGGGCAGTGTCGTTGTGGTGAGTAAATGGAAACTCGGACCGGCTTGGCCTCGCTAAATGGGCAGACAGTTTACAATTCTTATGACGACGGGCCTTTGATCAGTGGCATTAAGTGAACAGACTAATGCCGACGTCGTTTTGCCTTTCGTTGTCGCGGCGAACAATTCCGTACAACTGACGTTGCGTGAGGACACACACAACACAAAGACGACGGCTGCTGAAAAAATCGGTCGATTAATCCTAAACTTTCAGGTACAGTAGCATTGACGGATTAACCGTGGAACTAAATATGTTCTAAATTGGAATTATTGAAAAAAAAAATCACTTAAGGCGCTAGCACGTGAGGTGGTTCATAGAATGACTTTGCACGTTGTCGGTTTGTCAGTTGGCCTGGGTAAAAAAACGTTCCTTTATTCCCTTTGAATACCTGACTGTATTTTGCTTTCTCCCATTGACTCTCTGTCTCTTTCTAATATCAAACTAGTAAAATGGCATATGCTATATTTTGGTAGCCCAGATATCGGGAATCTAAGCCGTATTGAATTTTCTCCCGCCGACGGAGTTTATATCCACAGTATAAGAAGCTCTAGATCTAGACATGCCGGCCCAGGTATAGCCATGCCAAGGGGAAGGTTTGTCGTGAAAACAACAAATTAATTGAAGAAGGGTAAATTAGACGACAGCATGCGGCAAGAGTAGGGTTGATAGCCCCATTAAAAATAGAACAATGTTGGTTCTTATAGAAGACGGATTGGGTTTATGTTGAGCAAGTGTGGTGAAAAACAATTTTCTGCAAGCGTGCCATAAAACAGGAATGGAACCGCGTTTGTTACGTGTTTTGTAACAGGAGCGGGAACCTCAGCGGCCCACATCAATCCTCATTGATCACGTGAAGCGTTTATGCCACAACAGTCCAGAACATCCGTGCTACACTTACATTAAAATACCCACGTTGTATATGGAGCTGATTTTATTCCACTCATTGTTGCACGTTTCGTGGAAAATGCGAGGTCTGATCAATGCCATGGCCATAAAAATCGCAAGTGCATTCTCTGAGCCAGATTAGCTCTATCTGGTGCTTTCCCCGCATAAACTGAGCAGGAAACATTTCCATCTTCCGGTGGAGGGCGTGGCGCTAGCGTTGCTGCCCCATGTAAAACTAACTATAAAATGTAGCTATCAAATATATCTTTCACACGCAAAATTGAAAATTAACTTTTGCATGTTTCATAATTGATAAGATCTACACATTCCGGCTTCGAACCAACTCATTAACCCCACCTCCCCTTTTAACCTCCTGGATCCGTCCCTCGTATAAGGACCACCGCCTGGATTTGCTAGGCATCTAAACATCTATAGAATTGCACGAAAACTATCGTATATTACGATTGGAGGGGAGAGGGTGGCAGTCAGGACGGAGGAAAGGGGCACTCGTGTCCCGAAAGGGGTGTGGTGGGATTGGATTGGCCGCGACCATACCACCCAATACAGCGCCAGGCAACGAACAACCGTCAGCATCAGGGCATCAAGAATATCCATTACGACCCACAAGGTCTGCCTCATGCTGGGTTTACAAGGTACGATTATTCATTTGACTGTCGTAAAAATTGTCGAAGCATCGGTCGGTCATACCGAGCCAGACCGCCGGGCCAACACCCCCCCCCCCCTCCCCCACCCTCATGCCAAAGTCATTAGGTATTAGTATGGAGCTATTCCATAGCGTAGGCGCAAGTAGTGACGCAACAGCTCTGCGGACCGATTCAGTGGCTCTGAAGGTGGGGTGGAGCTTCATGACGTGTCGCTGCCCATCAACGGAGCGTCCGAAGCCTTAATGTGCTGCAAAAAGTAGTGTCATGTCCGAAAAGTCTTCAGGTCAACTGGGGTCTGTGTTGTGAATGTCTTATCGGTCTCAAACTAATGCCCTCATATAGCTTTTAATTGCTTAATCGAAAGTGGTTCTCGGGCCTATTTTTTCACGCGTTTCCGCTCGCTCCTTGACAAGCGAGCGAGCAAAACGGCGCGGCGCTTGAATTGACTGTGGACAGGATTGCAAATTTATTTCTTTGAACCCGTTGTTCTCTAAGACGTGTCGGGTTTTGCAATGTTGCTTTCAGGACCAAGACATTACTAAGGCCTCACGATTATATTAACGTTTTTACCCGCTTCAAATAGATACGGTTTCATTTAGTAAAATAATATGTAATATTTATGCTAACGCCCACTTGACGCGGCAACGGAATCGACGCACAGGCGGGCCCCAAAAATAGAACACTTGAGTTTCACTTGGCTGACGCATACTGTATGCGGTGCCGATGCGATGCCGACTGGCGCATGAACGTCATGCCGAGACTGAGTAGGTGCCATAAGCGACAAGTTATGACATTAATTTAAAATATAGACGCAGATTAGAACTTACGGGCGGAATTCTCAACACAGGAGCCACAACATACGTCATTATCCCGACCAGAACGCACTCCCTTTCTAAGAGTACGCTGATTTATATATGCACACTTGGTCATTACATCAACGGTTTTGGTTTACGATATGCAATTGGTGAAAATTCACCAAATTCACCAAATGATCTAGTAAATACACGTTCCTTTATTCCCTTTGAACATTTCTCTGTATTTTACTTTCTCTTTCCGGCGCTCCTGTTGTCCTGTAGAATGGCATATGCTATATTACCGTGGCAAGCCATTGCCCAGATATCGGGAATGGAAGCCGTATTGATGTTTCTGTCCCGCCGACAAAGTTTATATTCACAGTATAAGAAGCCCCAGTTGTAAACATGCCGACCAAGGGGAAGGCTGCGAGGCAGCGACAAATTAATTGGAAAAAGGTACAAAAAAAGACAGCATGCTACAAGAAGAATTGCCACATGGCGAAGCAAAATAATCTTGGTGGTATTATTAGACTGGTTGCTGGCTGTTTATGTTGAGCAATTGTGGATAACAAAAATTATAACACTTGTCGTTTGTCCAATTGTTCTGCAAGAGTGCCATACAACAGGAAAGGAACCACGTTTGTCATGTGTTTTGTACAAGGAGCGGGATGTGTGGAATACTAAGGTTGCTGCGGCAGGACCATAAACCCACCTAACCCACAATCTCTCTCCCGATCAACTGCCGAGTACATCGTATTATGTGGATATAAATGTCCTCAGCTACCCACATCAAATATGTCATGTCAGCGCACACCATCACCTCTTTCCCGAGCAACTGCGGAGGTCATTGTATTATGTGGATATGAATGTCCTCAGCGGCCCACATCATTCATCATTGCCATGAAGAGGTCATTCCCCAACAGACCAAAACAATGGCCGCTCCCATCAACGCTGCTGATCTAATGGGCTGGAACAATAATGTGTTCATGTTTAACGGCAGCAAGAATGGGACTATAATTTATTGAAGCAATACTCGGAGCATATATTTATTTGCATATTTAACGGGACCAATAATGGGCGCATGTAACCTGACTGAAATGGAACTATTAGACCAATTTAGCCTACATGTTCATAAAAGAAGCCTAAGCCCATCAACATATCATTTCATTTATTAAAGATCTACGCGCACCGAACGCCAGCCACTAACCATGACCCAGTACGACGCTTCCAGCACACAGACACGCACATTTTAAATGCCCTTGTACTGCCAAACCGAAATACACAAACCGGCCAGGCTGCCACAACATGTGTGGTGACGTCAGCCAAACATTGATGTAGCCCGCTTCAAGATAATGTCCCGGCAGAAGGCGTAACCAACCCGGCTTATGCGTTGTGCGCGTTCTCCCAGCAGATGGCGTTCATTCCTCACATCGCTGCTGCCCCACAAAAATGATCCATACAACGATTGGTCTCATTGATATGTAGGTCGCAACGGTTCCTGCAAACCTTTTTTGTTGTAACTCGCTCATACATGTAAAACGTTTACAAAGGAGGAACTAAACGGAAAATATGTCGGTATGCCACAAGGTTAAGGCGCTACACACCCTGGGCTCTGCATATGAAGCCAAACTACAAGTATTTCTTTGAATAAATTAACTTTGTGCATGCATGAAGTATACCTTTGGCCTATACCAGCAGATCGTGTGTTTTGGGGATTGACTAAGAACCGAGCAGGACAAACATGGCGACGAAGCGTTCACACAGCGAGAGAAGCAACAGCCAGGGCCATAGAAAAAGCTCACGTAAAAATATAACTAACCAAACCAATACCATGTACGATCACCAAACCATTTCGGTATATAAATCAAATACACCATCTGCATAATATACAATATGCACTAATATTTTTAACAAGAAATACCTAGGACGTGCAAATACGCTCAATTTTATCTTACATGATATACGCAACGAACAGTAAAGTGATGGTAATAGACCGAGCCACCTGATAAACAAGTGCCGTGACGGCAAAATGTACAGCAGCCCAACGAAGAAGTGTGGCGATGTCAATACACGTTGAGGGTACCAGCGGACACACAGCACCACTACCCCCTCCCCCCGCCCTCTGCCACCGGTTTCTCCGCTTATATCGGGGATTGGGACGATAGATGAGGGGCCCGGGTGCCGCCGTCCATAGGAGAGAGCGTGACCCCATCTTCAGTGCCGGGGACAGTAGCATGAGGGGGGCGTTTTGGGGAGGAGCTGGTGTCGTTATGGTGAGTAATGGGTAATGGAGACCGTTTCCGTGTCGCCGTTGCTATGGTCTCCTAAGACACGGAGAAAGGCCATGGGTCGATTTGATGGTTTAAACCCGACAATTGTCGGGTTAAGGAGTGGCTGTGCCCCAACAATCTGTCATCGGCCCGCAGGTCAAAGCCGTTGTCTAGCCAGGCAGTTAACATTTTAATTATCCACTTGCCATAACATTGATTAAATAGGCAGCAGTTTTTATCCCCTCTGGTCAGTGTAGTGGTCTGGGGGGACAGCGCACTGCCGGGGAGGGGGGGTACTTAATACATTGCTGTGGGCGAGGGTGTTCCGATGTAAAGCCCTCCCTTTTTCACCACTAAAATCCGCTCGGTCGGTGCGTTTTACGGCCAATATCCGGGGAGGGGGAGTATTTCTTCGCGTATTTAACCCGCTCTATAAACGCACGCACCCCCTCCCCCTCCGGTTGCAAGTTTTCAAATATCCGATCCATAGGAATATCTTTTTAACTGTTTCATCACAAATGTCCGCTCCCTCAGACATCCAGGGGCGCCAGCCGAACCCTACCACCAGAGTCGTCATTATTTATGGAGAAGGGGTTAGGGGTAGATGCATGGGAGTGCATTAGATTTCTGGTTAGTTCCAGCCCCGAATCCTACGGCAACAGCATACGCAAACAAGGTTTCGAACGGAAGCTAATTTTCCCGACCAAAACTTCTGCTTTTGTATGGTGTGTGGAGCCGACAATTCTGGCAAAAAATCAAATTCAAAGTCAAGACAAGGAATAGGAGCAGGGGTCGTTATTGGTGGCTGTGCACTCTGCCGTCGGTCCGCAGCCAAAGCCAATGTCTAGTCAGGACAGTTACCATTTCTGCTTGTCCTTTGCCCGACTGATCACATTTATCCTGGTTAAGTGGGCAGGCAGTTTACAATTGTTATGACGACGAACCTCTGATCACTGGCGTTACGTGAATAGACTAGTGCGGACGTTTTTTTGCCTTTCATTTCCGGCGCGGACATTTCCGCAAGACAGACCTCGCGTGATGACACATACAACACAATGACGACTTCCGCTGAAGAAACCAGTCGATACGTACTTAGATTCCCAAGTTACAGTTACAGTAAAAAATATAAAGCAATATAATAGTTATAGCCCCATGATAAATATAATAAAAATTTAGCTGTCATTGGTTTAGTTTATGTTGAGCAATAGAGCATGTCAGTTCTTTCGGGTTCTACTTCCGGCCCGGCAGTTTGGAAACAAACAGCGTGCTTTTTGTTCAGTGCGCAGTCTGAGTCGCCTCCTGCGTAACAATGGATACCGCGCGCAGAGGGCTGTGATACTAGTTACGACATAGGATGTGGAACTAGGCAAGCTGAGCAGCCGGTGCGGCAAACAAGGGGGGCTGCAATTCGCCTTTCGTTCGTCTTAAATAAAGAGCTGTTAACTTTTTAGTGTCAATATATTGGTAGATGACATTTGAACTTGTAATTTTCCATAATACTGGCCACGATCAGTAAACTTGGCGCACAATAGCTAGATGATTCGCCAATGTTTACACTGATCTGGAGTGATCGAGAGACAAGTACGGACAGCCATCACGGTCAAAATTTCCGTTTTTTAATCATCAATGCAACTAGAATTCGAATAGGCAAATCTCGAAAGAACAATGTTATACAAAATATTTCCAAACCACTTCAGTTGTTTTACCTTCATAATTTTCATAGGTATTTCGACAAACAATTTCAATTTGTCACTGTTAGTTCCTTCTCCTACATTTACTACGGTTATGACAAGAGCACCAAGACATGTTGCTTTGTTAATAAATTCTGTGTGTTGTAATAAATAACTTCATGTCGTATAATAACTTTTTCAGACTTCTGCTCAGTTGCTATTGTATATAATATAATGTGTTCCATTATTTGAAAAGATCAGTTTACGACATTTAAAATTATAATGACATTACAGTTCAAGTTTTACATTCCGTGCTGACACACTTTATTCACGACATTCGCAAAATCATCAATTTTAGTTGAATAATGGTCCTTTCTATGGCTTTATGTAGTATGAAGCTTTTTCATTTGTTCATAGATTTGGTTGTTCTTTGCAACTACGTACTTGTACTCTCGTCTGATTCACATTTTTATACTTGTCCATGTTTAATTGATAAGGTCACTTTATTGTTTACTTGCAAGAAACTCCAATATTATCAACAACAAATTGACAAATTGAAACAAAATTAATCATAGCTAAAAAATATGTACAATAAATATTTATTTATCGTAAGTTTAGATCTATATCTATGTGTAATATATTTCAGACAAAAATGTAGGCACAAATGTAGGTACAAAAATTGGATATCAAAAGTACAAAGGGTATGATTGCGGATTTACATAAAGGCATGTGCAATATTTAAGTTAATATGATTTTGTTTTTAAATTCTTTTCATAAGTGTTATTCCCATTCACATATTTTTTTAAATAATGCTTAGTTATAATTTTTCAAAGCCTTGATGACTGATATCTTGATTTGCACAAAACAGTAATAAAATCAGTTGCGGCCAAAATAGATCTTACAAGAATTGTTGAGCTCAAGTGGCTCACTCAAATCTCCTTATGAAGTCATCCATGTCCGCGGTTGTATGATGCTAACAAACATTGGATAGGTATTCAACAAGTACTACTTTGAACGAGATAAATCGATCTGTCAAAAACAAAAGTCATTTTCTCCATTTTCGCTAATTATGTGTTTTTCCGCTTGTCATCTGTTACGCGGACGTCGGCAACACTGTCAGGCCAGCGCAAATATCGGATATTCGGCGGGATGCAGCGCCAGGTTTACTGAACGCAGCTATTGATACGAAAAAATACCAGTTCAAAGTGTCACCAATATATTGTAACCACATAGTTAACAGGTGCGTATTTAAGTTGCATACAGGTCTAGAAGGGACCCACCCTTTCCTAACCTCGCTCACCGCGCAGTTTGCCTGGTTCCACGTCCCAAATCGTGACTAGGATGACCGCATTCTGATTAGTCAAGCAGGGAGCGAGTGAGCTAAGCAGTGAAAAAATAAGGTCGCATACATCGTCGTTGTCTTCAAAATATGATCTCGTGAGGTATCGCGCACATAAAACGAGATTTACTTGCATGTCGTATTGTGGTGCAAACAATTTATGACCTTGTCATTAGATTTTTTACAAAAGTTGGCATAAACAAAAAGGAACCGCATTTGTATAGTGTTCTGTAGGAGAGGGATGTTCGGGCTACTAACGTTGCTACTGCAGGACCATATAATTACCTAACCCGCATCTCTTTCCCGATTAACTGCTGAGGACATCGTATTATTTGGATATTAATGTCCTCAGCGGCCCACATCAATCATCATTGATCTCGTGAAGCGTTCATGCCACAACGGACCAGAACAATGTCCGCTGACACCAACGCTACTGACCTAATTGGCCGGAACAATAATGTGTGCATGTTTGACGGGAGCAATAATGGGACCATAATTTATAGAAGCAATACTCGGTATTGCTTCTTTAACTGCAATAATAATGCGGGCATATTTTAACGGAGCCACGACTTGCGAATTTAACGTGACTGAAATGTAACGTTTGGAATTCTTGGAGCTCTTCTCGGAAAATTTATTGGGCATAAAAGAGGCCTATAACATCAACACTTCTTTTCATTTATTCACGCTTTACGCCCACCGAACGCCAGCCACTAACCATGACCCAGTATCACGCTCCCAGCACACAGACACGCACATTTTAAACGCGCTATTACAGCCAAACAGCAATACACAAACCGGCCAGGCTGCCACCACACGTGTGGTAACGTCAGCCAGACATGGATGCAGCCCGCTTCAAGATAATGTCCCGACAGAGGACGCAAGCAACCCGGTCTATCTGTCTATCTGTCTCCTCTACCTAGAGATCGTGTGTTGTGAGGATTGACCAGGAACCGACCAGTACTAAACATGGCAACGAAGCGTTCACACAGCGAGAGAGCAATGCATGGCGAAAGAAAAAGAAAGCTCACGTTAAAAAGCCGGCTGGAAACATAATCAAGGATCATGATGCAATTTAAGGTAAGGATCATGGTGACGGTAATGTGCACAGCCACCTAGTTATTAAATGTGATGGTAATATGCACAGCCACATTATTAAAAACTATGGCGAAAAGTAATATGCAAAGAAGTGCAGCGAAGGAGTGTGCCGATGGTAAAAAGGATGGATTGTCGAGTTACAATAATTCATCCACCAGTAAATGAAGGTAGAAACGTTACGAGGTAGATACGTTTAGATATTACAACGGCGGTCGTGACAAACTGTGCCCAGTCACTGATCAAATTAAACCTTGCACTACATTACCATTTTGTGGGGGAAAACATTTGGGCCGCGCCTAAAGTTTCCATTTGCGTCTTTGGTCTGCAGCTGTCGTTCCACTGTGGAGTTTATGATATGTTAGCATTTAAATCCCTGCTAAGTCCTTGTTTCTGGCAATGAATTACTTTGAAAGACAACATATTGATCTGTCTCTTTGCCCTCCCTTTTTCTTTCTCTCCCACTTGTTTATTATAACTGGCAGTTTCTGCATCTCGCCTTGTCTCTTTTTATCGGTTGCTCGTTCCGGCTCTCTCCCACTCCCTATCTCTCCCTCTCTGGCAGTTACTGTAAGTTATGTCCTCTCTCTCTCTCTCAAATCCCCCTACCCGCCTCCCCCCTCCCCGCCCCCCACCCCCATCCCTGTCTTTCTATCTATCTCGTTGCGTTGTGCGCAGTCATCCAGTGCACCCAGTAGATTTGTTATTTAGATAATTCGGTCCTAATTTGGTCTAGACAATTCATGATCAGTAGTTTAACAGTTTAGGTTTCACAGACACACTGACAGCTTCCAACGCTGTCAGCACTCTCTCCGACGTACGAAACAAAGAAGTCTTCCTTTGCCTGAGCACGTTCGTCGCATCCTCAAGGATAAGCTTTATGGCGAACTTGCCGCCAGCTAAAAACCCACTGGAGACTAAGAAAGGCTGTGGACATTTCGTCCGCGATGGAACCAAGATGAGGTCTGGTTCGGGCAATTACACGCGAAACGTCAGACTAGGAGACTAGTAAAACGATACCAGCCAGGATAGTAGGATAGCAGCCAGGATAATAGTCAGGACCAAACGACAGGAGAGCATCGTGATGACATAAAAGTCTCAAATAGTAGCTTCAAATAGGCCTTTTCAGCAATGGGTGCAAGTAGTCCACGTCGGGAACAAAAGGAAAAATACTTAAATGACAAATTCATCGTCTTAGGGAAGGATCATTTGTTAGGGGATGGGGGATACGTGGCTCTGAAGTGTACTCCCCAAACTAATATTGCCCGCGCGTCTCATGAATGCAAACGTACCTGGAAAACTAAGATAAGAAATCCGCGCAAAAAGAAATCTTCCTTCCAATTCAACGAAAACAAATATCCGGGTTCCAGCCAAAATCTGTACATCTCCTCCCCTCATTACATGGTGAATGAACCGAGGTTATATCGTCACATATAAAGTTTCTACGCTTCTTTGAAAGTGCCACAAGAAAGATAATCATGTCCTGATATTATATTTACTCTTCTTTGCAGTTATTTTAAATTGGATAATGACTGAAATATGGCTCACGAGGAATGCTCGCTAGGTGGAGAAGCAGTCGCATACAGCCACGATGATCCCGCGTGGTACGTTAAAAGGCTTGTCTATTCCGGCCCAAATTGCGCAGTAAAGCCCTCCCGGCAGATATCCTCAACGACCTCCTATCCTTAGATGAGGCCATTTCTGCTGTAAAATTAGCGATAACCGTAAAAAATGTCTGAAGAATAAAGCAAGGAAAACGCGTTCGACTCGGTGTGGCATGATGCCATCAAATATAACTATTAAACCAGGTCTGCGCACCAAGCTAACACGAATTATATCTTCTATTCTAAACGACAGATCCAACATCAAGAGCCAGGTCCTCCCACAGATCAGCATCAAGAAGATAATCAGAGGCACTAACTGAGAGATAAAATAAATATCCTAATTCAGCTTCGTGCACCCTGTAATAGCATAGGGCAGCGTACTCACTACCGACCTCTAAACCTACCCAGAGACAAAGAGATGGCCCAATCAATCAAAGACCCTTCGGCCCGCCCCGAGCTCAAACTAAGCCACTATTCTCTCCCCCTCTCCTGGGCCAACTAACAACTAAGCTGGAGACCCGGTCAGCTAGACGGCAAAGTGCGATCTTTCGAAGAAATTCGGTTGTATTTCCTGGGGAATAGCTTGGACATAATGTGGCAATCAACCCATCATTAATACAGTCCCCGTCCACAGTACCAGACCGGACGACCACGCCCCCCAACGCACAGAGACTGGAAGGCCTATCAGCCTCGCTCAGGGGGTTGGACCCGGAAGTCCCCCCCCACCCTCGTTTAACTGCATATAATGTATATAATGTATATTACTACTATTTATTTTACTCCACCACCTTTTTGTCACCGACGTTACAGTGCTTTTACGTATATATTCGATAACTTGGTAAATCTATTTTTAAGCTCACCTAACTACTCAGACCCTGACAAAATCACAATGCCACATCAAAGATATTAGTTCACCAAGATCGGTCATACGGCGATTTCCTTGTAATCGTTCTCCGGTGGCGCCGCCAAGCGGTGAGCGCGTAGTATTGCACAGTGCCGCCGTCAACAGGCATCAACTTCAAGTTTGTTCTGCCATAAATTGCGCGAATTCACGAAAGAAATGTCAAGGAGGGCCATTCTTGCGTTAATTTATCAGTCATTGATATCGTGCATCGATTATCACCGCCACAATTGTCGATAATTCTCCATTATCGCCTACGTCGAAGCGGGCTGATGCAGGTATAAGCAGTCAAAAATCTATCGTTGCCAATTATTACTCAATAATTATCAGATGACAACAATCTTCAAGTGACTGCTAAGGATTAACGAATGGGCAATCATGTATCCTGATCAATGTCCTGGGGTTTAACTCAAAATTAGATGAACTCAAACCATATAGTATATGATCATATATAGACCGATAGCTGCCATGGGTGTCCGGCTCCCAGTGTCTGGCTAGCTTTGTCAGCTTTGTCATCTTTGGTAGCCAAAGCCTTTGTCTGCATTTCTGTTTAGCGCTTGTGCAGTCATCTTTTTTTTTGTGTATAGGCATTTATAAAATGTTGTTTTTTATTATTATTTTTCAGATCACAGAGAGTGGTCAATGCAAGAAGGAAAGACTTGTTGAATAAATCCAGTTTCCGCACCAGCTGAAGTAGTTTATATTCTTAAAGCTGCTCATGTCTCAGAGTTTGTGTAGAAATGAGTAATCTTGTTGATGTTTGTCTATTTGTATTAACAAATATTAATTGGTTAAGCATGGCTTTGTTGTTTATTATTAATATTTAGGCTTAGAATATATATCACTGAACTTCGGGCCCCCTGGTGTTTGTTATAGGCCTACACTTGTAGGGAGCCTGTGTTTGCAGTGTGGGAGGGGGGGCGCAAGTGGGGGGGGGGGGGGGTCGTATTCCCAGATCAGGAAGAATAAATTTCTTCATTACCAGCTCACGATGAATTAAAAAGATAACTACCAGTATATATAGGAAGGCGGATGCATGATATAAATTAGCAATGTCCCGAGTCACGGTTATTTAATATGATAATTTCCAGTTCAAGATTTATAAAAATCGTTGATCACCACGGTCGGCTAATATCCCATTCCCAGTCCACGAAGAATCATTTGCCTCAACCCCAGTTCACGGTGAAATGAAAACACCATTCCCGAGTAACGGAAATATCCCTTACCCCCCCCCCCCCCGCCCCCTCCCCCTGCAGTGACGTCGAAGGGTAGACTAATCTATGGTGTGACAAAATAAAATAAAGACAGGAGACCGCCTATGCATAATAATTGTGAAGTTGTGTTCAATAATCGAACAATTAAGGGTACATCTTACTTTTCAGCCAGCAAAGTTATCAGCAAGTTAGGGGAGCCAAACACTTTGACACAGTTCACTGTCAGCAAATGACGTTCTCGGAATATGACGCCTTGATGACGCTAACAACTATTTATTGCCACCTAAAAATAAAAATAGTATATATATTTAATGTTAAATATACCTGAAAGGGCACCACCAGGCTTTACATCAACGGGATTAATAGCGCTAAAAAAACGCTTAATTTGTTGTTCACAGGGCGCCGCTTATCACGCTGACAGCGTTATCGTCAGCGCACTGGCAGCCCAACGTTACGCGCTCGCCGCAAAGCGGCGCTACTACCAGCAGCATTACACATTTTACAATGTTTCTTAATCCCTGTTCAAAATGTGTTATGTCAAGTCTTTAATAATTAAGTTATCTACTCTAAAATTAACTAATTAATTATAATTATTAAAAACTACAAATGGTCAATAGCAGGTTGTGCGATATACTTCATGTGTTAACAATATAGAATTCATAACTGTATTTTCGATAAATGGTTACATTATCATAAAGCCCCATTTTTGTTTTGTTTTATTAATGATCATAGGAGCGTACTCAGTATTTCATAACTTAATTAAACATACAGGCCTACATTTTCATTTGTTTCACATGAAGTTATATATATATGGCATATGACATAGCAATGTCACTGCCGTAGCCTTTACATCGATCATCTGCTCAACTATATGTCAAAATGTAAGTCTCTGTGCGCTGGCTCCATAAGAAACAATGTGTCCTTTGTGCGATACGTGATATGTCTAGAGGGTCTTTTACCTGGTGGCTTTGGACCGATGAATCAGTTTCCAGTGCAGTTTCTGCGAACCAAAAAAGACGTGCTCGTTTGCTCCAGCGAGGGGGGGGGGGGGGGGTTGTGGTGGGGTGGACGTTGCCTGGGAGGACATTGGATGAGATAGACTTGGTGACTGACGTTTTAACGGTAGGGTTATCCTCCGGGTGTTTTCTTACGCAGCGGAAACCCAGGGGTGGGTGAGATGAATTAGGAGGAGGGTGATGGGGTTGGCGGTGGATGGGGAAGCGGATGAGGTGGCGTAAGAGGGTGGGGGAGGAGGGGGGCGGTGTTGGCAGTGGGTGGGGCAGCGCTTGAGGTGAAGTGGGCGATGGAGAAGTAAGAGGAGGAGGAGGAGGAGGAGGAGGAGGAGGGCTTGGTGGTGGGGCGGAGGGCCGCGGTTGATGTGAAGTGGGCGGGGCGGGAGGAGGTCGAGTGGGGTGAGTTTGGGGGGAGGCCCCGTGTGAGCTGAAATGGGAGGAAGATGGGGGAGAGGAGGAGGGGAAGGGGCGGAGGGTGGGGGTATAGGCGTTTTTATCCTGCCTTCGGCTTGCTGCAATTCGTTACATGTTGGCAATGCAGCTTGTCGATCTGGCTGGCCGTGGCGTCTAGCCCTGGCTTGACTGTTGTGGCTGGTCCCTCTGGTGGCTTGACGGGCCAGCTAGGTCCCAGCTCCGGTCACACTGGGTGCGGTCTCACACCGGCGACAACCGTTGTGGCGATAGACCGGCGCGACACAGACCATTCAATCCTCTCGGCGACTCCCAGTAAGAGTGGGTCACCTTCAACATCGAACGCCGCAATCTGACACTCTTTCGTCTATATTTCGGATATATTAACTGTTGCTGCTCAGGTGTGTTTTCGGCTCTAGGTCCTTTTCTTCTTCTCTAACTTGCGCTGTATGTAATGTTTCTGTATGTGGCGGCGTACGTCAAAGGTTGAGAGAGGACAGAAGTACGGAAGAGAACACGCCCCAGCCAAGTCACTACTCATGTGTCTCGCCCATTAACGAGAAATGGATTGTATTACGTCGCGAAGACACGCGCATCGGAAATAAGCACAGAGCGGAAGTTTGCTAAGACGGTGTAGCAACACATGGGCTCCGGGATAGTCGGTCGGCCTTGCTGCGTACTTCTGTGGAGCGAATATATATCCATCATGACTTGCATCTTGACTCTTGCAAAGTGAACATATACGTCGGGATATAGTCATTATGGATTAACTCAGTATGGATCAATATTGTGAAATGTAAAAAAGTCGTACATGAAGAAGACATTTAGTGGGGTAAAAAGCATCATTTTGGGAGCACCGCACTCGGAGTACCGCAGTCGGTGTACCGGTTTCTGTGTGACGCTCTCTGTGTAACGCTCTCTGTGTAACGCTCTCTGTGTAACGCTCTCGGTGTAACGATCTGTGTGTAACGCTCTCTGTGTACCGCCCTCTGTGTAACGCTCTGGGTGTAACGCTCTCGGTGTGACGCTCTCGGTGTAACGCTCTCTGTGTGACGCTTTCTGTGTGACGCTCCCTGTGTAACGCTATATAAAACGCTCTCTGTGTAACGCTCTGTGTAACGCTATGTATAACGTTCTCTATGTATAACGCTCTCGGTGTAACGCTCTCTTTGTAACGCTCTTTGTATACCGCTCTCTGTATAACGCTCCCTGTGTAACGCTCTGTGTAACGTTTTTTGTGTAACGTTCTGTGTAACGCTCTCTGCGTTACGCTCTGTGTAACGCTCTCTGTGTAACGCTCTCTGTGTAACGCTCTGCATAACACTCTGTGTACCGTTCTCTATGTAACGCTCTCTATGTAACGCTCTCTATGTAACGCTTTTTTTTACGGGAGGGGCAAAATGACAGTCGACAAATTGAATGGGTTCGATCCCGGATTGTCCTCGGATGCACGACATTGACGATAATATGGAGTTTATCTATAGATACAACGATTCTGATACCGCCGCATTGCGTTCGGATCAGAGTCACATTTCCATGGCTACCACGGATTCGATGTTCCTGGATGCAAACGCGACGCACTGGCATCCGAACAGTACCACCGAGTCATCGTCCCTCATCGCTGGATTGTCTCGGGAACAGGTCGATCCCGACGTGTTGTTCTTCCGGAAGGTCGTTCACCTCCTGGATCTGTATCTGGTCCCGGCCGTGGCGGTGATTGGGCTCCTGGGCAACACCGTGTCGTTCCTGGTCTTCGTGGGGACGTACCTGCGGCGGATGTCGAGCAGTATTTACCTGGCCGGCCTTACCCTCAGTGACAACCTCTTCCTCCTCGTCATGCTCATCTCTTGGGCCAACAACGTGGGATGGGACATCCACCACCGCACCGGCTGGTGTCAGCTCTTCGTCTACCTCGCCTACATCAGCAGCTTTCTCAGCGTCTGGTACGTCGTCAGCTTCACGCTGGAGCGCTACCTGGCGGTGAAGTTCCCACTGAAGCGCCAGACGATGTGCACACCGGGACGGGCCAGGAACGTGGTCGTCTCCCTGGCCGCGCTTTCCGGCATTCTCTACAGCTACTCGCTGTGGACCTCGGGCCTGGTGGAGATGTATCGGCGACCCTTCTGCTTCGTCCTGCCCCGGTTCTACCACACCGTACACGTCATTTCCACGGTCGACACCTTCGTCACCCTCATCATTCCCACCGTTCTCATCATCGCCGGCAACACGCAGATCGTCTACGCACTGACCACCTTTTATCGCTCACGCAGCCGCCTCCAGTCCATACAGGGGGCGCAGTCGTCGCCGGGTGGCGCTGACAGTAGTAACACCTCTGGCGATGGCGGGGTGGATTTCTACGCCAACATGTCCTACAACCGACTCCAGATTAAGGTGACGAAGATGCTGCTCATCGTCTCCACGGTGTTCCTCCTCTGTAACATCCCCAGCCACGCTATCCGTGTGTACGCCTTCGCTGTCTCGATGGTCGACCCCGCCTACAAACCCTCTCACCGCTTCCTTCTCATTCAAAAGTTGGCGCAGTTCCTCTTCTACATCAACTTTGCAACGAACTTCGTCTTGTACAGCCTCTCGGGGAAGATTTTTCGCAAGGCCACGACTCTTATGGCCACCCGCGCCCGCCAAAAGACATCCAATTTCTTCCGCGTAAAGTATTCTATGCTGAGATCTAAATCCCGCTCCCGATCAACCCGCAGCGATATACAGCAGGCCCGAGTGTCGGGCCAGCCGGAGAACCGCTGTATGCACCACGTGACCAAGGGCGGCCAGGCTTGCAAGGTCTGCGAGAAATACTCCTGATTGATTCGTCGCCAAGCATGACGCATGCGTTGCTATGCGTGACGTAGACTACAGAAACTGTGCAAATTACAGCGGTGATCGAAAAAGTACAATATGTAAGTACGACGGTATCAGGGCGCCATAAAACTTCCTGTCCTGTAATGTCGTCATTGTGGCGTCATTAAGACGATCATATGGCATCCATACGTCGCTATAATGCGTTACCATGGCGTCATGGAACATCCATAATGCATTATAGGGCGTCCTTGTGGCGTCTGTGTGTTGTAAATTTGACATCCTTTGGGATATTAGGTAGCAAACCGCTTATTCTGGTGGATTAGTTATTGCTTTACACCTGATGTGATACGACACTGTGATGCAGTATTTAATGTCTGTAACTAAAGAGTTACTTTTAAACAGTAACCGAAAACCCGGTGAAAATGTCGTGCTGTCATGTATCGCCGCCTGAGACGCTGAAAATAGACCGATCCAGGCTGTCAATCATTCACTGACGTCACTGTTGCTTTCATCCCATCATGTGATGAGAAAAGTTCTTCCTCGTGCGATATGTCGGGCAAACAAGTCGGACAAACAAAGCAGCATTTCACTTTCTTCTACTTCTCACTTCTATCTATCCTCAGTTATGATTGTCAATTTCATACTCACGATTAAGGAAAAGGGACTCAAGCGTGAGCGGAATTAGCTCAAAGTGTGGATCGGTCTATTGTCAGGCTATTGTCAGGCTATTGTCAGGCTATTGTCAAGTTTTTATCGTGGTTCCTTGCTGTATTGCGATTTCCCTACATTCTTATGCTGCTGACTTTGCAGCTGTAGCGTTGATACTCGTTACACTTACCATACAGATACGTGGATAGATAGATATTTTGTTTCTTATGGTTATTGTGAGTTCAATAATACAGCACACACGCAAACAACAGAAACATGCAGCACACCCAGCCATCATGGCTTATAAGTGACTTCAAATCGAACGATATAACTGAATATAAATGACCAATATTATATTTATTGTTTGTAATCTCTCGCAGTCTATTATTATTAACTAATATTAACCATGCTAACCATGAAAGACAAATAAAACATGTAACATACATTAGATTTCATGTTCGCCACAATTAGCCGGAAGTGACGACTGAAGGAAAAATGCATGTAGTTTCACGTGGGGATTTTGTTCATAGTTACTGTCATATTTGTTTAGATTTGTACAGCTAATCTAATGACAGCGGGCAAAAGGATTGCTAAATTGTGCAATGAGATAGTAAGTTACGTGACATTCGTATAGGCGGCAACCGAAAACAACTCTAAACCTATATTTAGTAGCATGTGGAAAACAATCTTTATTAATTTTATCGAAAACAAAATGCTCAACCTTGGCCATAGTGATCAGAGGATCTGCCCGAGAACCTTCGTCGGTTGGTAACCGGCTACAAGAAGGTAAGCCCTACTTACTCATTACGAAGATCAAACAACTCCAGTTGACCTTCACCTTTATGTTATTGGTGTACCATTAGCGCGATACCACGGCCAATTATTAGGCACAGACTGTGATCTGGCCGGTCAGAAACTAGCTCAGTCAACGCAGGCCGGGTTCAATTACGGTGAAACGCGATATGTTTTTCGACATCGAGTCTTATTCATGACGAGGCTTTGGGGACCCCCTGGGGTGATACCTTGAGCTCGGGCTCGAGAAATTGATCTGTGAGGTGTAATAGTATGACCTTTTTGCCCCCCCCCCCCTTCGGCACCTACCGGTGGAACCGACAATATACCCTGCGCTTCAAGATTGGCTACCCCATCCCCGATTAAGTAATCATGCCCCCCCCCCCCGCTCACGTAATCATACCCCCCCCCCCCGCCACACACACACGCACACTCACTTGGGCAAATTCCGGAATATGCAACAATCATGGAACGGTTTATTGGTGAATCACTTTAGTGAGTAAATAAGGTTCTTGCCAAGATTGTTTACGTGCTGTCCTAGTGAACACGTCACGTGTTCCGCGACATCAAATCCTGCATGTCGCGGTCGAAGTTTACCAGTTGGAATAAAGTTAGATACAGCAATATACTCCTACAACATCCTTCTGTTTTCGTCAGCATTATCCTTCAGTCCTAGAATCATATACTTGGTTTGCACTGTTGTTTTAATATACTTTATACACACAGACATTTCTCAATTTCTTTGATTCTTCATCTTCGTAATATATATATATATACCCTATAGATTAAGGTTCTGCAACAATACGTCTGCAGTGTAAGGAAATCCAAATATAACGTCGACGATAGATAAATGTACTTTGGTATCAAAGATAACTTCAATTAGTTTTTACACTTTCGACCAAATGGCTTGTACAATCACGATGGAAGGTAAAATGTTCTAAAGTTTGAATATTTCCATATGTCTTACAGTGAGGCCCTTCAGATAACTTCCATTTGAATAGGTTGCTTCGACAAGCTAAATTCCTGTAATATCTCATATTGAAAACTGTGTATCTTTATACTAGTACGGGTTACCTTGAGAGGGAGAGTAAAAAACGTTCTAAAATCAGCATCGTTCCACAAAGGAAATTCTTCGATTCATCTGGCAATGAATGTGAGTGTTCTTTCTTTACGCTCAGTTAATATTTTGCGTATCAACGCACTGGTAACATACGTTATTGGATGCTTCAGGCCATTCAAGGTAACAACAAAAACATTTGTTGCATCTTCATCGTTATTATTCGGAGTATACGGACCCATTGTTGAGGTATCGCATGACATATACTATTATATAACATAGAATTGATATGAAGATTGCGTACTAAGCCATCTCCCTTCGCTATTTATTTAATGGCCAACATTACATTACATTAATGTCGCTTGCCTTCCTCTTTGTAAAACCAGTGTGATGTTTTTTTATGACGGCCTTGTTGATTAAAATGAATTTGTTGCGCCATAGACCTTCGGCTCTGATATCCTGTATGTTTGGCGCGACAGAGAAAAAAATAACCTAGATATCTAGCACTTGCTGGTAAAACGTGCTTACTGGTTTACTAATGAATTTTATTGATAACTTGCTAGTTAATTCATCTGTTGTGATATTCATTAAAGCAATATATTCCGTATTTTGTCGTATTACCAACCTCTTCTCCATGTCAAATAAGTACATTCTGCCTTGAATTTAAATCATGAAAGCATGTGGGCTATCCGGAGAGAATCATTTTGGTCACTGGAGCAAAAGTTGGTGGCCGGCTTTATATCCCTGCACGCCTGTCCGCCGTTTGGTATTTTGTGTGTGATGTCGACCGCGGCTCGCTATCACGTTCGCGCGCGATATAAATAAACCGCGCAGTTTTATGTTGAAATGTTTCTTTTACAGTCTCAAAGACATATAAAATATATGCATCATAAATGTTGAGATACTTTTAGTCTTGATTGTAAAATGTAAAAAATCTAAGATGGCGCATGTAAGTATATTGCTTTAGGTGATATGGCAAAATGTTAGTAGTCGGTTCCTATTGTAATAGTCGTTTTATACTCATTATCTTCTTACTTAAAATTATCGAATCAAAAGACGGCATCTTTAAACCGCTATTATCATAGTCAGATATCATGGTATCTCTTTTTACCTTGGTAGGCTTACCGTTCCATACGAAGTTAACGATTTCTTTATCTACACGTTGAATGAATTCAAGAGGAACATATAAGACAACTGTTGCATATTTTAACTGAGAGATTGCCGGACTTTTTAGAACGTTAATTTTCCCTTCAGGGATATGTTTCTTACAGACCGTTTCAGTTTAGCTTGAGCGAATATAAATTCTTACACATACACCTTCGAAGATAAAACACTGTTGATGAGTAAAAGCCGAAACGTGGGTTTGTCGTTTGATTGAAACAAACTCTTCTGGTGTCTTCTTAGTATGTCATTTATTAACATTACCGAACTGACGTCACATGACCACAGGAGGTGCTGGGCAGCCACCTAGGCTTATCTATGCATGACATCGTCAACGCAATGCTTAAATAACACGTCTGTTCTTGGCGCTTTGGCGCTAATATGGCAGAACGATATCAGCCCGCAAAACAACGAATTTAACATAACTTGACATCGCCCGTTATGTTTGCATACCAGCTCCGGAAGTCGAATGGCGGGCAGTTAAACCGCTTGACTTCAAGCGATTGCTTCAGCGTCGCTGGGTCCGTTCATAGAAACCAAACTAATAACGTAGTACGGATGGGAAAAACTTAACCCCAGTTTAACTTCCGGAGAGACGAGTGGCGAGCGGCGAGCGATTCGAAATTTGTTGTGTGAAGAAAGATTGACATGTCATGAAACATCTAGTCTGTTGACAGACATCAACAGTGCTACCTAGTAACATAACATCTACGGAGTTAAAAAATACTGGATTTGGCGGTAAGTGTTGCTTAGTTTGTCTTACAGAGATGCTGAAGGCAACCCAGGGCGTTCAGGGGTACAATACTTGGTTGACTCTGTGGCTGTAGACTGGCACTGTCAGATTTTCGCCCGTCCTACAGCCACAGAACTGGGGCTAGGAGAAACTAGGTAAGGGCATCATTTGATGTTTATTCTGCGAGTTACTCGATGACGAGCGATTGATGATAACCTTCGGTCATGGAATTAACGTTGGAAGCCCAGATATCGCCATAGGGCGATAAAGGAAGGAAAATAACGCAGATCTCCGGGACTCGGGTCTCCACGCCAGCCGCGGGGAATAGGCTACAACTTCCGGTGCTAGTGACTGCTGGGCCGTCCGACGCTAGATCAACGTCAAACTGGATATCTTAACATCGGATTGGTTGGTATGGTAATGTGATATCCCATAGCCTTGTAGATATAGGTAGTGGAAAGCATCTTCGAAATGGTGGGCATAATGAAAACTGGCTTGAAGAAATACGTATTTGGCACTGAGTCTCGGCGAAAAGTAAAGCCTGGCGTAACGTGCGTCCCCCCCCACCTCCATCCCCTATAACCATGCCACGCGATTCACTGAGCCAGGAATAATGTATAATGAATAATATGAGACACTTACCTGTAGGGAACATTGAACTCACCAATCTACACTGAAACGGTGAAGACCAATTCGTCATCTTATATGGATATAATGGACACCCATTCCCCCATCCTGTCAATGAAATCTACATGGATATTCAAAACTCTATTCGGTTAATGAAGCTTACATGGATATCCAAAGCCCAGGGGCGGATCCAGGAAGTTGAAAGGGGGAGGGGGCATCATTGAAACGTGCGACGGGGGCAAGGCTCTAAACAAAATTGCGACCAGGGGATAAACCAAGTTTCTGACGACCGGGGGGCGGGCGGCACTGGAAACTTGCGAACGGGGGGTGTCCACGCCGCCTCAGATATCGTTCTTCCTCAGATGGCCTAAATTTGAGAAACGACATTCTTTCTCAAAAGGGGGGGGGGCGTCCCGGAACCTCTGGATCTCCGCACCTGGATCCGCCCTTGAAACCCAAATCCTGTCAATGAAGTTACATGGATATCCAAACCCCCATTCTGTCAATGAAATTTACATCGCCCTGGTGTTTGGTTCGACTATGCCGGTGTGCATGCGGCAAAATGTGCAGCGATTATGTGATTACCCTCCAGTGTCCGCATCCAGGACATCTCAGAGCACCGTAAGGGGTTTTGGAAGCGTACTCATTTCATGAAATATCGTGCACATGCGAAAAGAAAAGTTAGAATTACTCACATAATAGTATTTTCTCAGAATGAATTTTAATCGTGGAAATGAATTGGACAGATTGGTCAATCAGTTTCAACTATTCATGAAATATACACTTTATCTTAACTCTCTTGAGATTAAGTGGCAAACAGCGTCAGCAATACCCACAGTTTGACGTCATAGAGCATCATATTTTTTCCCGTTAACCTTACTGTACCTGCTATAAAATGTTCTTTTTCGTTCTGGTACAACCTTGTCTTTTTGCAAAACGGACTTCAATAGATGATATCCATCTGCAATATGGGAACAAGTACTGAAAATGAGCAATTGTCACACACATCACTGTGACATTTATAATATAACGAAATATGGTACGGTGTCGGTTTCACGGATTGCATAGTTATCATAGGACACACTTAACCAAATGCAAACCAGAAAAATTAGCGAACCTACATTGGGTGACGGCGACAAACACACGTCACCTCACACACTGTGCTTGTCCCAAACACACGCCAGCTCACACACTGTGCTTGTCTCAGACACCCGCCAGCACACACACTGTGCGTGTCCCAAACACACGCCAGCACACACACTGTGCTTGTCCCCAACCCACGCCAGCTCACACACTTTGTTTGTCCCAAACACACGCCACTCACACACTGTGCTTGTCCCAAACACAAGCCACTTCACACACTGTGCTTGTCCCAAACACACGCCAGCACACACACTGTGCTTGTCTCGGACACACGCCAGCTCACACACTGTGCGAGTCCCAAAAACACGCCACCTCACATACTGTGCTTGTCCCAAACACATGCCAGCTCACACACTATGCTTGTCCCAAACCCACGCCAGCTCACACACTGTGCTTGTCCCAAACACACGCCACCTCACACACTGTGCTTGTCCCAAACACACGCCACCTCACACACTGTGCTTGTCCCAAACACACGCCAGCACACACACTGTGCTTGTCTCAGACACACGCCAGCTAACACACTGTGCGTGTCCCAAAAACACGCCACCTCACACACGGTGCTTGTCCCAAGCACACGCCACCTCACACGCTGTGCTTGTCCCAAACACATGCCAGCTCACACACTGTGCTTGTCCCAAACAAACGCCATCTCACACACTGTGCTTGTCATAGACACGCGCCACCTCACACACTGTCCCAAACACACGCAAATGGCCTCCGGTTTGTTCCACGACCGTTTCCTCTTCCGATAAATTCATCTAGTCGTGAAACCCATTTGACACGCGCATTAGTTAAGCACTACAGAATAACTTGGCTAAGGCAACATGGGAATACAATGAACATAGCAATAACATGACCCACTTTCTGATTGGTATTATTGATTTCAAGATAGCTACATAGAGTCCGTGTCAGAAAAAAACAAGTACTTACATCCATTATAACCGGTTACTGGGTGCCACTACATTCAATTACTTTTGCGATTTGGTGGTCCTGTCAACCAGTACTTTAGCGTTAGATCAGAAGGCGGCTAAAATTATGTACCCTGACCCGAACCGCCCTGCGAATTCCGGCGGAAAAGGATTACTGGCCGGATGCTACTGCTTGATGTCGCCAGTAAAATTGCCTAACGCCCCATCGACCTTTCACATAAATGATGAAATGCATGTAAGAATCGGATATATTATTCCCTTGACCTGATCTCACATAACATCTGACACAAAACAATTATCAGGCTCTTCTATTCGAGCCTAAAACATATCTGACCCCAATTAACTTTCATCCCTGCCTTTTTACTTCCATCCAAGCATGAACAAACACATGTTTAATTCTCATCTGAGCCCATATTGCTTCAATACTTCATCGACAAATATTCTAGTTTGGCACAGCCCAAACTTCGTTTCCAGATTTGTTATTGCTTCACAAAAGTACGATAGGCTCTGTAACATGACAAACCGTGCACTCGCCACTGGTTGATTAGCAAACGACCGTACCCGCAAGACTATTGATTTAAAGCCAATTTTCTTTTAAAAATTGACGTTTCCAATTGATCTTAAGATATTTGCGGCTTCGGTTGATGAAGCCAATTGGATAGTGCCAGACATTTCGGCAATAATCTCGTCGATATCCTACCATTTGGGCCTTTCTATTTTTTCATATGCAGTTTCGCGAACCAGAACTCATCATGGCAGAGCACTCAGCGGTGGTTGAAACGGTTCTGCACTCTCTTAAAGGCAATTTTGTTTATCGTTATCTGGGGAATGTCATTTGTCGTTGCAACGGCTGAGAGACACACATGATCATTGCCAAGGGGGTGCCAGCAACAACGAAAATCAATATTCAGTAGGAACTATTGGTAGCAATTTTGCGTTTCAGTCGCTGGTATTTGAGCCACATGTTGTTTCTTTAAAACCATTGATCAAATCGAATTAAGGCTGGCAGAGGCCATGGTAAGGAAAAGTCGATACAGTGAACATGAAGCTACTGAAACTGCCCCATGAGCGCGCTAGATTAGAGAGTGCATTAAAAGAAAAACACATAAACATGTTGATGTAACAATAGAAGATCTATAATTAATTAAATATGTTTATATTGCATGAAATAATTTTATTTATTTTGGGGGGATTTGCATTTGTTGCCACAAAAACCTTCTTCTTCCCCAATTAAAAAATATTTGCATCCAAAGTGATATGGCCTGCTTTGGTCGTACCATATCTACGATATTTTAGAAATTAGCGAAAGAAAATTGGTTCTATTTGCTAAAAAACGCCATTTATGCACAAAAGGGCGTACTTTTGTCAGGTCAAAAAGCCTTCCTCTCCTCCAATTCGAACATTTTTGCATAAACAGTGATGTGGCCTCCTTTGTTTATACCACATCTACCATATGTAAGGCATTAGCGAAAGAAATTTATTTTTCATTTTGTAATGAAAAGTCGCCACTGTGCATAGTTGTGAAGAATGTATGCTCAAAAGTAGAATAAAAGTATCTTTCGCATATAGTTAAGCAGATAGTGATGCATGCCATTATTACCATGGACATATGTTACATTGATGGTGATGATCTCATGTGTGCTGTAAGCAAACACAAATAAACCACTCATGTCGTACTTTCTATGTTTTCTGTACATTTATTCAGTAGTATTGTAGTATTGGGCGGCCTTGACGACGACAAAATATTGACGTATTCTGTGCAATACTAAAGTATCCTACTTAGATTTTTTGACATTTCAGAGTCAAGAATAAAAAGCTGCGCGGACTATTTTATCGCGCGCAGATGTCCTAGTGTGTCACACTGAATACCGAACAGCGAACAGGTGCGCCAGGATATAAAGCCGGCCACTAACTTCTGCTGCTTCTTTCTTATTTTTTCCGTCTTGTTGTGGTATCAATAAGAAACGGAGCATATCCTTTTAAAGCAACCGCCCTGCTTTTGAATGACTTTCTATCGTGCCACTGCATTGCCATTGCCAAAGAGGATAGGCCGATCCAGGTTGACGGTCCACTTTTTGTCCGGTTCAACAATAGCGGAAGGTTGGCGCTGTATGAAATCTTACGACCGGGATTGGTCGGTGTCATTCGAAAAAACACCCACGATTGAAAACTGGAACCGGGTCCGGAACCCTGGCTTCTTGAATGGACGTTGCGTTGCTGCCTCACAAATCTGCGAGACGGTTTTCCAATATCTATGAAACCAGTGACTTCATTTTAGTCTGCTGGAAGCTGCTGACTCGTGCTTCCATCTAGTGACTCATTCGGC